>CM024760.1:81918619-82265169 GCA_014218235.1 Colocasia esculenta
TTCCCTGTCGACAGATAGACCATCCAGAACAAAACAAGCTACTGGAAGCTCAAATGGAGTAGTAGCTGTCAACAGCTGAGGACTGCCTGTTGGCAGATACATGCTGCCTGTTGACAACCAGCAATCACCTGTCGACAGATAAGGCTGCCTGTCAACAGCTAGGAATCGCCTGTCGATAGCCCCAGTGTTCTAGGAACTTACATGGTTCTGGAAACCAGATTTGAGCAGTAGCTGTCGACAGCTACATGGTGCCTGTCGACAGACGAAGAGAAAGTCAGATCTGATGGTCAGGATATGTTCTATATTATAGTGTTTCCTTTTAGGACGTCTCTCCATACTTGGACACCACTATATATACATCATATAGAGGTATTTTCGCAGCAAGAAGCCACCATACCAAAACCCTAAGCTAAACCCAAGAGAAGGCTTTCTTCCTACTGCTCTGCTTCAACCCTCTGTCCTGTTCAAAGAAGATCCATCTCACGAGAGGAATTGAAATCGGTTTGTCCACGAATCAAGCTTCGTCTTCTTCATCTGATCATCATCAACACGAAGCCTGAAGTTCTTCTAGACGACCACCACGAAGAGTTCTTCATCTGGATTTGATCTTCAACTCAGAACTCTTCTTTTTTTCTATTTTTCATATCTCTGTGTGTGTGGTTGTAGTTCAAGCGTTCCTTGTCCTTGATCCACGTCTGGATTGTTGTTCTGATTGCGTGTTTTCATCAGACAATGTGCGTGTGTGGTGTGTTGATCATATCAAGGCTAGAGTATCTGATCTTTTGTTGACTTGATCTAGCGTGTGTGTGTGTGGTTGAGCCGTTGTGCTCGTGTGTGTGTGTTGTACTCAATTCTTGAGTAGTGTATCCTCACTGTGTGAGGGGTGGACGTAGGAGTCACTGAATGTGATCTCTGAACCACCTAAAAAATCCCTTGTGCATTGTGGTTTGATTTGTGGCTTGATTGTATTGCGCTAGAGGCATGCATAGGGATTTCATCTACACACTAACTGTTAGTTTTCTCACACATGTTGCATCAGATCAGAGGGGTTTTAATTGAGTAGATCTTTCAATCCGAAGTAATTTTTAAATTGCTTAAGTTTCAGGTGAGGTGGGGGGTTGTTTAACAGGTGGGGGTGGAGGGGGGTCTTCCGGGAGGGGGGGGGTTCACAGGTGGGGTGTGGGGGGGAGGGGGGTCTTCCGGCGGTGGGGGTTGGGGGGGGGGGGTTTCACAGGTGGGGGTGGAGGGGGGGGGGGTTTCACAGGTGGGTTGGGGGGGGGGGGTTTCACAGGTGGGGGTGGAGGAGGGTCTTCCGACAGGGGCGGAGGGGGAGGGGGGGTACAGGTTGGGGGGGGGGGGAGAGAGAGAGAGAGAGTGCGTAGGGACAGAGGAGAGAGAGAGAGTGTGTGTGTTAGGGACAGAGGAGAGAGAGAGAGCGTCGAAAGGGGGGGTAAATGGAGAGCAATATTCGGCTATAGAGACCGAATAGCGATCAATAAGTATCGGTCTTATTCGGTCTCTAAGGTTTAAGAATATAGAGACCGATTACTTTCGGTCACTATTCGGTCACTATAAGTGACCGAATAGTGACTGCAAGTAATCGGTCATAAAATTTCTCCATCCCGCGAAAACGTGAAATTTGTGACTAAATAAAATCAGTCACTATTCGGTCCCTAAATCGTGACCGAATAGTGACCGAATTTAATCGGTCGCAAATTTTTCCTTCATTTTCTAAAAATCTATCAATACAGTCACCGACAGCTTATCAGTGAAAGTTCGGTCACTAAATAGTGACCGAATTGTGACTGAATTAGAATCGGTCTGTAAAAAATTTATTTAGCGACTGATTACTTTCTGACACATGCGGTCACTATTTAGTGACTGAATTGTGATCGAAATTATCGTCTCTATATCGGTCTCTAAAAGTGCTTGTTCTTATAGTGAGATAAAATTTTAAATTATCCAGGCATTAAATAACCACTATAAGAAAAAGTAGAATTTTTAAAAACACAAAAATAACAAATATAATAAACCTACTAAATCAATATCATAAACAATAAACAAACATAAAATCATCAACAACAAAAAATATTACCGAAACATCACAACAATGACAATAAAAAATCAAGAGAGATTTGATGGATCGTCCTCTCGCAGCCGCCTCATGATCGTCATGTGCTAGATGATTTATATTATAAAAATAATATTAGAAATATAAATAAAAAATAACACAATTAATTTATTATTATAAATTTTAATTCAGAATATATGAGTATTCACTAAGTGGATTTAGAGAATATTTCTAACCCTTTACACTTGGGTTTTTTTTTAGGTTAGTTGTTTGAGCGCCGAACCCAACCGAGAATACGATCTGGATTCTGTCAGTTTCCACACATCGCTCTCACCTCCTAGATTTTTCAGAATGAACGGCATGCCGATCGGATCCCTATTTCAGATTTTGGACCTCTGACTTATGTGTTTTGACCCTTTATACTTCGGTTTTTTTTTTTTGGGGTTAGTGGTTTGAGCGCCGAACCCAAACTAGGAATCCGATCTAGATTTCGTTAGTTCTCACACACGCTCTTACCCACCTTGTCGTGTCGGAGGAAAACGACACACCGATCAGATCCATATTCATATTTTGGAACGCCGACTTACGAGTTCTAACCCTTTACACTTGACTTTTTTTAAGATTAGTGGTTGAGTGTCGAACCTAAATCGGAACTCCGATATGGATTCCGTTAGTTTCACATGTCGCTCTCACCACCCAATCGTTTCGGAGTAAATGTTACACCGATAGAATTTCTATTTCAAATTTTGGACCTCCGACTTGCATGTTATGACTCTTTACACTTGAGATTTTTTTTAAGGTTAGTGGTTTGAGTCGAACCCAAACTGGGAATCCGATCTAGATTCTGTCAGTTCTCACACATCGCTCTCCCCCACCCGGTCATGCAGAGCAAATTGCACATCGATCGGATCCCTATTTCAGATTTTGGACCCCCCGACTTGGTGTTCTGACCTTTTAAACTTGGTTTTTTTAAGATCAGTGGTTTGAGCATCGAACCCAAACTGGGACTCCGATCTGGATTTCGTTAGTTCCCACACATCGCTCTCATCCACCCGATCATGTCGGAGTGAATGACATACCTATCGGATCCCTATTTCATATTTTGGACCCTCGACTTGTGTGTTCTGACCCTTTACAATTTGGTGCTGCAGGAACATGGCCATATTCTAAGGACAAGGCATGTTTGCCATGTTGCCCAACTAGCAAGCCCAGAGGGGGGGGGGTGAATGGGATTCTCAAAATTTGATTATCTAAACCTGTCAACAAAAATGTTCAACACAAAACACTATGTTCGATTGTTAGTGTTAGAGATAAAGAAGATAATGGATGCAAACAAGCAATCACACAACACAAGGATTTTATCCTGGTTCGGACCTCCTCTCCAAAGGAGTCCTGTGTCCAGTCCCTGAGCAACAACTCAAGATTTCACTACCCAAAGGTACAGTCCCCCTCAAGGACACTTACATATCCAGCCGCAGCTGGCCTTATCTTCACAACCCGAAGAGGCATACAACACCCTGATACACAGGTCTTCCTTCAACACGAAGGGAATTATAACCACCTGTTCCCAACAGGTCTTCTCTTCATACATAGAAAATGGAACTTCACAAGGAAAGTGAGAAAATAGGCGAAATGCCCCTAGACCAAGCTTATAGCAAGAGCTTGATCTGAGGCAGAGACTGAGAGAGAAGGATCTACAATAAGAGAATCTCTCGACACTCAAAGGCTCTCTAAAACTAACAACGATGAGGCACTGGAGAGCAAGAGCTACAAGGTTGAAGTGGAAAGCAAGAAGCTCTTTTTGCTAAGACTCTATCACTTCAGATTTTTCGTTGAGATTTTGAATCCTTCCGAAGTTGTTTTTCCAGGAGTCTTCAATCTTGTATATATATCTTCTCTTGCTGAATTAACTGTTTAGATGACCGTTGTCTCTAGGCTTTAGTGAACGTTAGACTGCATGGTTCTTTAAATTCTTCAACGGGTATGTTGCAGTCAACAGTCCTTTACGTTCCATGCACACAAGGAGAAGATCCTTCTTGACATCCTTCAACTTCCACTTTGTCCAACGTTGTATGGTGTTGTGCTGTCAGAGACCTGCACACAATAAATACCACACTATAGACAACTATGCTGTCTTCTGTTGTCAGTCAACGTTAGAATTCATGAAGTTAGACTTTTCACTAAAATAGAAACATCATTCTGCTTTTTCTAAAGGTGTTTCTTATATACGCATGAGAGTAAAAGATATTCAGATATGCATTGCAGTGAAATGTACAGTCACATTAAATGCATGGATATTAGAGAAACATGCGGGAGGACTTTGACTTTAAAAAAATATTTGAAACATGTTTGAATGTCAAGTCATTGTAGTCCATGAAATCGTTATGAGTACGACTTATGAAATCGTTGAGTGAATAAGTCGTTGTTCATGTAAATCGTTATTCATCCATAAACAAATCAATGTGAACACAAGTCATTATACAATCATAATTAAATCATTGTAGAGACAAATCGTTATGAGAGTATAAGCAAGTTATAAGCAAGTCGTTGTGAACAAATCGTTATAACCAAATCTTTGCGAGCAAATCGTTGTTTTACTTATAAATTCGATGTAGTGATCAAATCGTTGCTTGCTATATCGAATCGTCACGGCGACCAAATCGTTGTGTAACTTATCGAATCGTTATGGCGACCAAGTCGTTATGTAACTTATCGAATCGATGTGGAAGCAAATCGTTGTTCTTACTTAACAAATCATTGTGAGAGCAAATCGTTGTTCTCACTTATCAAATCATTGTGAGAGCAAATCGTTGTTCTCACTTAATAAATCGTTGTGAGAGCAAATCGTTGTTCTCACTTATCAAATCGATGTGGCGATCAAATCGTTCTACTTACTTAGTGAATCGTTTATGAGATCGAAATCATTATGCTCACTTAGCGAATCGTTGTGAGATCGAAATCATTATGCTCACTTAGCGAATCGTTGAAAAAACTGAAATTAGTATGATACTTTATTAAATCCTTGTGATAATGAAATCGATAGAAGTGGAAATCATTATGACACATAGGAAGTCGATGTGTACTTAGAGAAATTTCCTGCTATGTACATTAAATGCTACAGTGTAAGAAATACTTACATAATTTCTTGATTTCGCCTAATTTACATCCTGTGCCTAAGCTTCATGAAAACTTGTTAGATGACACTTTATTGAAGTTTTGTTAATCAAAAATAGATATATAACTCATAAAATTATATGGGGATGAACTGATCATCAATCTCCCCCTTTTTGGTGATGACAAAACATGATATAAGCATAAAAGGTTCTGAAATAAATCTTAAATAATTTTTGGAATAAATATGAGAATTTGAGAGATGTATTTCAGAATAGTTATTTTTCTCCCCCTTTTTGTCATTATGCAAAAAGATACGATAATGAGACAAAGAAGAGAAGAAAGATAAATGGGAGCAAAAAAATTTTATATTATTCCTTGGAGGGTACAAAAAGATAGAAGACAGGAGACAAAAGAGAGGCATGGCGGGTTATGATTGGCAATGCCTTGCGTTCCTGCTCTTCAAAATTGGCTTGAAAGGCTCCAAAAGTGATAGAGTAGGAAGGTCCCATAGCAGGAGCCATCCTTTTGATGTGAAGTTGCCGCTGAGTTTCTACAAAGTGACCATAGGCATCCAAGCCAAGAGAGAGTTTGTAGCTGCTGAAGGAGCCAAAACTAGCATACCGAAGGAATTGGTCAATAGAGAATGGGTAGAAGAGCTAGTTTTCCTTCAGTTCTTTCTTCAGTAGCATGAAGATCTTGTAGCGTTCTACCCAGGTGACAAATGGCTCTTGAACAAAGTGAATGAAGTTGAGATCAAGAAATGCTTGTTGGGTTTTCATTCTAACATTTATAACAACATGTTTTTGATGATGAATAACTTCAATTGAGGTTTGATACATGTAACACATGAAAAAGAAACTAATGCAATACTTGATTGTTTGTGTATTCAAAATACTTAATTTTACATGTTTCATCATGTAGGTACAAATGCACAAAGTCAAGCTCTTTCCAAGCAAGTGAAAAAGATCACAAAAAGCAAAAACAAGGTTACCTGTCGACAGACACAAAAGACCTGTCGACAGATCTCACAGGTGTGGTCTGCCAGAAGACCCATAGTTCTGAAAGTCTTCATCTGTCGACAGATGACAGATCGGCTGTCGACAGATCTCACAGTCCAGAACATCCAAACTTCTGTCGCTTACACAAAAGAGCACATCTGTCGACAGATGGTCTTCGACTGTCGACAGATCACACAGAGCTGAAGATCCATACCTCTGTCTTACTGTCGCCTGTCGACAGATGGCCAAGACCTATCGACAGACGGAGTACAATTCAAAATACGGAAAGTTTCTAAGTTATCCTAGGAGGTGTTTCCAACTCTCACATTTCTCCATGTGAGAACTCCTATATTTAAACACCTCTTTGAAGGAAATTTCAGAGAGAAGCAGCCTCCAAGCAAAAACCCTAAAGAGTTCTCACAAGAAGTTTCGTTCTGCTGCTCTGCTTCAACCTACCGCTCAGAACCAAGAAGAGAAGTCTCTCCAGCGGAAGGTGAAGTTTGAACGTCGTGGATTCAAGTGTCTCCATCAAGTTGTGACCTACAAGACGAAGCTTGAAGCCCAGTCAGACGTTCACAAGAAGAGTTTACAACTGGATTTGTTCTTCAACTCTTAAACTCTTCTCTGTTTCTATTTCTCCATATCTGTGTGTGTGTGGTGTGTTTCAAGCAGTCCTTGTGCTTGATACACGTGTGTGGGTGTTGATCTGATCGTGGTTGCACATCAGATAACACGTGTGTGAGTTGTAGTTTGTGAACTAGCTCATAAGCAGGTTGTTCTGCGTGTGTGTGTAG
This sequence comes from Colocasia esculenta, assembly GCA_014218235.1. Lineage (NCBI taxonomy): Eukaryota > Viridiplantae > Streptophyta > Magnoliopsida > Alismatales > Araceae > Colocasia > Colocasia esculenta. The sequence continues at coordinate 81,925,597 of CM024760.1, forward strand.
CCCGTGGATGTAGGATACACGAGTTGTGTATTCCGAACCACGTAAATCCACGTGTCTAGTGGTTTGAACGATTTTACGCTAGATGTTTGGTAGGCACGGCATCACTACGCATGTTTGATAATCTATTTTCTATTTGTCTTCAAGTCACACACATCCACACATAGTTTAAAGTCAGACATTATTTTGATAATCCGTGTTTCAAAGAAAAGAAGGTGATAAATGTTTTTAATCGGCAGTAATCTATTCAACCCCCCTTCTAGATTACCATATAGGGAATTCCGCAACCCTTCAATTGGTATCAGAGCCGAGTTTCTCCGATTTACTGCTTTATCTGGTTGATCTTACGATCAGGAGATTCACGGTCAAATGGAATCTAACAAGGGGTATATGGCCGAGGGACACTCAGTGACCAGGCCACCCTTCTTTGATGGCACTGACTATCCGTATTGGAAAAATCGAATGCAGGTGTTTCTACGAGCACAAAATTTCAAACTTTGGAAAATAGTCAGAAAAGGAGCATATGAATTGCCTCAGGACGAGGATACCTGGACTAAGGACCAGATCGCCAAGGGGACACTCAACTGGAGCGCCCTCAACATGATGCAGTGCGCGGTCCATCCGAAGGAATACTCGAGAGTCTCCACATGCACCTCAGCAAAGGAGATGTGGGACAAGCTTGAGCTGATCTATGAAGGTACGTCTGAGGTAAGAGAATCAAAGGTAAGCATGTTGGTTTCAGAATATGAAATGTTCAAAATGAATAATAATGAAACCATCTCTGACATGTTTGCTAGATTCATGATAATTATAAATGGATTGAAAGGTCTTAAAAAGGAATACTCAGAGAGTGACTTGGTGAGGAAGATACTTCGGTCTCTTCCATCCTCATGGAACACCAAAGCCACGGTCATTGAGGATTCCAAAGACCTCTCAAAAATGAAAGTAGATGAATTGATTGGCTCTCTGATGACTTATGAACTGAATGTCAAAAGAAAGGAAACTGAAGAAAATCCTAGGAAGTCACTTGCCTTGAAGGCTTCCAGGAAGAGTTCTTCAGCTTCCAAAAAGGAGATAAGTCAGGAAAGTGATGTGACTGAATCGTCAGTGAGAGTGAGAATGACGAAATGGCTATGCTCACTAGACAATTCAAAAAATTCCTAAAATACAAGAGGAGAGGTACAGGTAACTCTAAACCTTTCCAAAAGAAAGACTTTGCTAATAAATTCGATTCTAACAAAAAGTCTGAGATTGTTTGTTATGAGTGCAAGAAGCAAGGGCACATGAGAGGAGAGTGCCCCGAGCTCAAAAAGAAGCTGAAGAAGGACAGGTTCACCTTCAAGAAGGCCAAGGCAATGGTGGCCACTTGGAGTGATGAAGATGAAGACGAGGACAGTCAAGCTACCTCAGGAGATGATGAGATTCAGTGTCTCATGGCAAGGAGTGATGACTCCAACGAGGTAAATTCTTCCTTTGAAACATATTCTATTACTGAATGGGAAGAAGCTTATACTGTTCTATTTGAAAATTCTGTGAATTCAAGTCTGAAAATAAGGCACTCAAGAAGAAAGTCAATTCCCTTGTTCATAGGTCAAACAATGATGAAGAAATTGAATCCTTGAATAAGGTAATTGAAATGATGAAGAGTGATGAACAAACACACAGTGATGAATTGGATAGCATGAAACTTAAGTTTCAAGAAGTTCAAAAGGAAAGAGATGATCTAATGAACTCTCTTGAAGTTCTTAAAAATGAGCATGCTAATCTAAAAGAAAGATTGGAACAAGCTGAAAAGGAAATAAAAGATAAGTCAAAAAATCTGTCTGGCTTTGTCAAAAGTAAACATAATCTTGATGTAATTCTAGGTTCAAAAGTGTTTGTTGCAAGACATGGGATTGGGTTTCAAAATGCAAAGCCAAAGGTAATTGGCAAAAATCTGCTAACAGATTTCATTTATTCCAAGCCCTAAGTTGATCAAGTTTGTTCCTGGACAATCTAAAGAATTTGTAACAAGCCCAAGACAGAACAAAAAGCATGCTCCCAAGCCCAAATTGACAAGACAACAAAAGGGTAAGATGCCAATGCATGCTCCCAAGAATATCATGCCCACTGTTGTTCACAAACCTTCATCATGCAAAATCTGCAAAAAGGTCGGGCATAATGAAAAACAATGCTGGAACAATCCAAATAACTTGAAAGTCAAACAGATTTGGATACCTAAGCATTTACTGTTTGGCATGAATGATACAACGGCACCCAAAGTAATTTGGGTACCTGATCCACATGTTCAGGAATGCCTAGCAGCCCACAATCAAAACAAATGGTACCTGGATAGTGGCTACTCGAGGCACATGACGGGCAATAAAGAAAAATTCAGTTTGCTCGTGGAAAGAGACGGAGGTCAAGTAATTTTTGGAGGTAACAACAAAGGCCAGATCATCGGCTCAGGTAAGGTTGGTAAGTTTGCCTCTAACTCCATAGACAATGTTTTACTTGTTGATGGCCTTCATCACAACTTGCTTAGCATAAGTCAATTGTGTGATAAGGGTCATAAAATTGTCTTTGAATCCAATTCATGTCAAATTCTTGATAAGGAAACAGGAAGTCTGAAATTTTCTGGAAAAAGAATAAACAACATCTACATGGTTGACTTAGATGATCCAGAAAATAATGATCTATGTCTTGTAGCAAACAAACAGGATGAGCTTACATTGTGGCATCGTAGGCTCGGTCACGCTAGCTATAATGTATTGCACAAGATCATGAGGCTTAAATTGGTAAGTGGTCTTCCTGAAATTTCCTTTAACAAGAATGAAAATTTCTGTGATGCATGTGCACAGGGAAAACAAACCCGGAAATCCTTCAAATCAAAAGCACCGGTGAGTACTACTAAAGCTTATGAACTGTTGCACATGGACCTTATTTGGACCTACAAGAACGTTGAGTCTCAATGGCAAACGATTTGGTTTTGTTATTGTAGACGACTTTTCTAGGTTCACATGGGTGAAATTTCTTGCTCACAAGAATGAAGCACTGCAAGTTTTTGAAGATTTTTTCAATAAGATTGAGCATGGAAATGTCAACAAAATATGCTCCATCCGCACTGATCACGGGGGAGAATTTGATAACAACTCCTTTACTGAATTCTGCAGGCTCCACGGGATAGAGCACTTGTTCTCCTCTCCAAGAACTCCGGAACAAAATGGAGTGGTGGAGAGAAAGAACAGAACATTGGTGGAGATGGCTCGCACGCTTCTGGTCGAGAATCAACTAGCAAGAACCTTTTGGGCAGAAGCGGTAAACACGTCTTGCTACATTCTTAACAGAGCCATGGTAAGACCGGTATTCAAGAAAACCTCCTACGAACTACTGAAAGGTAAGAAACCCACTATTGGGTATTTCAGAGTTTTTGGCTCAAAAGTGTTCATACATAACAATGATAAAAATGATTTGGACAAGTTTGAAGCCAAAAGCGATCAAGGTATTTTTCTTGGATACTCAGAACACTCTAGAGCCTATAGGGTGTTCAATCTTAAAACAAGAAAAGTGGAAGAAACTCCACATGTTGTATTTGATGAATCTCAAACCAAGTCTAACAATTCTAATCTTTACAGGTTTGAAGATGAAACTGAAGATACAACACTTGGAGAACTACAGAGAAAATCAAATGCAATCTCTATAACAACTGTCAAGACTAAAAGTGGATATCTTCGCAGGTATAATGATGAAGAAGATATTCTCCCGTTCAACAATTCAGAAGATGTACCTGACAAAGATCCACAAGAGGAAGAACAACAACTTGAACCACCTCAAGCACTTCCTCCTCCAGAACAACCTCCTCAAATGCAAGATCTTCCAGGGCCTTCAACAGTCATGAATGTGAGGTATTCAAAAGATCATCCTCTTGAGAATGTGATAGGAAATTTAAATGAGTCGGTTCAAACTAGATCTAAGGTTAATCAAATAGTTGAACATGACCATTTAGCTTTTGTCTCTCAAGTGGAACCCAAGAATGTTGAAGAAGCCTTAAAAGAAGATTCATGGATTGATGCTATGCATGAGGAGCTTGGGCAATTCCAAAGAAATAATGTATGGAGTTTAGTTCCTAAAACCCCTGAAATGTCTGTCATAGGTACAAGGTGGGTCTTTAGAAACAAACTCAATGAAGAGGGTAAAGTGGTGAGAAACAAGGCTAGACTGGTTGCAAAAGGATATAATCAGGAATTTGGTGTAGACTTTGAAGAATCTTTTGCACCAGTAGCTAGGCTAGAAGCAGTTAGAATTTTGTTAGCATATGCATGCTCAAACAAATTTAAATTGTATCAAATGGATGTCAAAACTGCTTTCTTGAATGGCTACATAAAAGAGGAAGTCTACGTTTCTCAACCACCTGGCTTTGAGGATCATGATAAACCAAACCATGTATTTAAATTGCACAAAGCTCTTTATGGTTTGAAACAGGCACCCCGAGCTTGGTACGACAGGCTGAGCACATTTCTGGTAAGCAAAAACTACTCAAGAGGTAAGGTAGACCAAACTCTCTTTACAAAGAAAGTCCGCAATCACATAATTGTTGTTCAAGTCTATGTGGACGACATTATCTTTGGTTCTACTAATCCTTCACTGTGTGAAGAATTCTCCAAACATATGCACAGTGAATTTGAGATGAGTCTTATGGGGGAGCTTCAATTTTTTCTTGGTTTGCAGGTCAAACAATTGGAAGACGGATTCTTCATCAACCAAGAAAAATATGTTAAAGAGCTACTGAAAAAGTTTCAGTTTGAACAAGCTAAACATGCCTCAACACCCATGAGCACAAGCATTAAGCTAGAAAGTGATGCGAAAGGTAAATCGGTAGATGCCAAACAATTTCGAGGTATGATTGGCTCACTCCTTTATCTTACTGCAAGTAGACCGGACATCCAGTTCAGCGTTTGCCTTTGTGCTAGATACCAATCTAGTCCAAAGGAAAGCCACTTAATTGCCGTTAAGAGAATTTTCAGATATCTCTCAGGTACGTTTGATTTGGGTCTTTGGTATCCAGCAGGTAGTAGCTTTGACTTGGTTTCATATTCTGATGCTGACTATGCTGGATGTAAAATTGACAGGAAAAGCACTAGTGGCTATTGCCAAATCTTGGCAGTTGCATGGTTTCGTGGGCATCCAAGAAGCAACACTCGGTTGCACTCTCCACTGCAGAGGCAGAATATGTTGCTGCAGGGAGTTGTGCGGCACAAGTGTTGTGGATAAAAAGTCAATTGTGTGACTATAACATTGATATTGGATGCACACCTATCCTATGTGACAACACCAGTGCAATCAACTTATCAAAGAATCCCATTCAACACTCTAGGACAAAACACATAGAAATCCGTCACCATTTCTTGAGAGATGAGGTAGCCAACAAAACCTTAGAAATCAGTTTCATACCCACAGAAAAACAATTGGCTGACATCTTTACCAAACCTCTAGCTGAAGATAGATTCACCACTTTGAGAAGAGAATTGGGCTTGTGTAAATTGCAGTGAAACTTATCCATATACTGAGCATATGTCTCTTGTGTGCACCAACTATGAGGTATATTAAATAGTGTTTGTGGAAGAACAAGTAAAGCTTGTTTGGAAACTCTCATTATGCGTAGAGGAAAGATCCTCCGCCACGTATCCATAGTTGACATGCATGTAAGGGGTATGTACTTTATATAGGGATGAGTTTCTTTACAATTTGCCCATTCTCCACTTCAGTGAAACATTGAAAATCTTAACAATCTGTCTTCCTGAAAGCTTGGTGTGCTCACATGGTTGGTCCAGTTGTAATAGTGTGTCTTGAATACTCAATTGCTTGTTTTCACATGAGCACACACTATGGGGGAGCAAGTCTAGGTTAGATGTCCTTCATGAGAGGAGAATCACTCATTCCATGTGTATTTTCAATTCCCTCACTTGTCATGATCATCTCACTCTTCATTCTAACCTTAAACCAGTTTTGCACAGGCATCTGTCGACAGCTCCCACTCCATCTGTCGACAGATCAGGCCTCACAGAACTCTAATTCTTCTGTCTGTGCAATCTGTCGACAGACGACAACTTATCTGTCGACAGATCTCACAGGTTCTGCTCTGCCCGAACTGGCCTTTCTTCTGTCTGTGTGATCTGTCGACAGGCACTTCTCTAGCTGTCGACAGACACCAACTCTTCAAGCAATTCATGCCTATTTCACATCCTACTTGTTGAGCAGGTTCATGTACTTTCACTAAGGTGTTTATTGGGTGGATATACATGTTTAACTTCATCATATACACATGATATTGATGCTATCCCCTAAACCACCATGATTTGGACATACTACTCATGCTTGGGTTTAGGTTACATCATTTTGAAAACATAGAACTATCTTAGAGGATTAACACCTAAACTCCATTGAATAATTTCCTTGTAGGCTCACACCATTCTCAATACAATTGAAAAATCTTATGGTCATTGAACTTTATGTTTTGAACTGAAGGATCATCATATACATCTCCTTGATCTTAAGTTTAAGCTAAAATGGAGAAAAGCTACCTATTTCAGAAAAAATTATACAACGTCATTTAAAAACAAAAATAGGGATAAAGGTAGAGCTATGATGGGTCTTGCTGAGTAACCGGGGAGACGGGCATCACAAATGTCTGCCCTCGCGTCAAAAAGCAAACTCATTATCTCTATACAACGGTATAATGGAAACTTCGACTAAGTAACTGGGGGTACGGGCACTTGTCATGTCTATCCTCATGTCAAAAGGTGTGAAGTTATCTTGAATATCACTTTTCCCATTGCATTCTTGTCTTGAAAGCAAAAAAAAAAAAAAAATGAAATAGTGTGAAGCCTCCAAAGTGTCTCAAATCTAAAGGTCATGTAGTGTCTGTGGCTATCCAGAAGTTTAGACATTTATTTCAATCATCATTTGATCCTCATAAACTTGGGATAGTGTTGGTCTACAATGTCCTTAATCAACCAAGGGTAATGGTGTCTTTTCTCAACGAATGGAAAATGTTCTCTTAATGCTTTAACTTTAAGTCCCTGGGTATTATGTTTAAACCATTTAGGTAAGTGGGAGAGCCTTAATGTCCATGACAATGATAGGTTACAATATGTGTTTACCCATCTTACACCTTACAAATATGCCTCATGTAACCAATGCTCCCATTTCTTTCTTCAAAATCCACATCAAAAATCACTGGCAGAAACTCTGCAGGATCTGTCGACAGATCCCCTGTCATCTGTCGACAGCCGGCGGCAGACCCGGTTTGGGAAGTCCAACGGGCACGCCGTTTGGGGCTTTTTTGGTGGGGCTTGCCTTTTAAAATCCCCTCCTCTTTCTATAAAAAGGCATCCACAGGACCCCTTCCCCTCCTACCACCAAAACCCCTCTCCACCTCCCCTCCAAATCTCCATACCCTGTCTGGACGGGAAAACCCTACCTTCCTCCGGTCTTCCTTCCTCTCATCCGAGCCCTCACCCACGTCTCTCTCTCACGCTCATCCTTCTTCTTCTAGCCTTCCTCATGTCTTCCAGGCCGTCCAAGAAACTGGCTTCTCGCCGCCGTCCCTCCTCTTCTCAGGCCGACGGGGCTGAGGCTGAGCGCAGGACAAAGCATCGGGACGATCGTCTTCCGAGCTTGTGGTGCCTCCCCGTCTTCACCTCACCCACTCAAAGGGGACGCATACCAAGTTTGTCCAGCAACGGTATGTAGAGTTTGAGTCCTTGGCCGTCATGTTTCCTAATCTCCAACCCCTATTCGACAATCAGGGCTGGACTCCGTTTCTCTACCATCACATGCGGTATTCTCCTTCTGCCGTTCGTGACTTCTACAACCACCTTGGCTTCACTCCAGATAATCGTTTCTTTACCACCGTCAAGGGCACCACTTTTCAACTCACTGAAAATCTTCTTTGCACAGCCCTTCAAATCCCCAATTCTGGAGTTGATATCCTAAGCCACAAACCGGATGCCTCTGTCTACTACCCTCTCCTCACACTTGAGGATTATGATGGCACCAAGAAAATCTCTAAACTCAATGCAAACTCATTTCCTCCATTGATCAGGATGATCCACCACATATTCACTACCATGATTGCGCCTAAACATGGCAGTCGGGAGTTGGTCACCGATGTTCACAAATCTCTCTTCACCTTCTTCCTCAGTTGTGAACCCATTAATCTCCCGCTTCTGATGCTTAGTCTTATCAAAAAAACATTCTACCAACCCCGGAGGTCGATGCCCTTTGCCTGTCCACTTACCTCCCTGATGAGGTTCATCGGCATTGACATTCCAGACAGCGAGTGCATAGAGCTAAATTCTCGCAACAGCTTTGATCTCACTGCAGCACATCGCATGGGATACAAGCTTGTTGATGGAGTTGTTACCCGGGAGCTTAAGGGTAAAGCACCTGCTGATGCCGTAGGGGAGAATGTTGAAGACGAAGATGAGAATCTTGCTGATGATGCTGAAGATGATGAGGATGAAGCCTCCCAGTCTGACTCACATGGTATGTCGGGCGTTGAGATTGCTAGTGATGCTCCAGCTCAACCATCCATTAGAGATTTGCTTGCACAGTTACAGCTACAGATGTCCACTGGATTTGAGAAGCTGAATACAAGATTGGACACCGTGGATTCGAGTCTGGAATCACTTGCGGACACTCAAGTCCAGCTCCAGCTCCGTCTTACAAGGCTTCAGATAGAGATGCATAACACTCGTCAGGCTCCAGCTCCGCCTGCTGATGATGCTGCCTAGATAGGCTTTATGTCTAGGAATGGGTCTTCACGTAGTGTCTATGTCCTGTCTTGTCTGAGTCTTATGGTCTTTTTATTTCACTTTGTGGTCATGTATCTTCTTTCCCTTTCATGTTTACTCTCAGTCAAACAACTTTTTGTACTGTGTATGCCTCCTTCACATCAATGAATTCACAGTGCCATGTTCCATGTTTGTCTATATGTTTGTCTGATGAATGCTTTTAGATGTTGTCAAAAGGGGGAGAAACCTCAATGTGCATTAATTGATAAATTTTGTCATCATCAAAAAGGGGGAGAATGTTGGGTTTTCATTCTAACATTTATAACAACATGTTTTTGATGATGAATAACTTCAATTGAGGTTTGATACATGTAACACATGAAAAAGAAACTAATGCAATACTTGATTGTTTGTGTATTCAAAATACTTAATTTTACATGTTTCATCATGTAGGTACAAATGCACAAAGTCAAGCTCTTCCAAGCAAGTGAAAAAGATCACAAAAAGCAAAAACAAGGTTACCTGTCGACAGACACAAAAGACCTGTCGACAGATCTCACAGGTGTGGTCTGCCAGAAGACCCATAGTTCAGAAAGTCTTCATCTGTCGACAGATGACAGATCGGCTGTCGACAGATCTCACAGTCCAGAACATCCAGACTTCTGTCGCTTACACAAAAGAGCACATCTGTCGACAGATGGTCTTCGACTGTCGACAGATCTCACAGAGCTGAAGATCCATACCTCTGTCTTACTGTCGCCTGTCGACAGATGGCCAAGACCTGTCGACAGACGAAGTACAATTCAAACTACGGAAAGTTTCTAAGTTATCCTAGGAGGTGTTTCCAACTCTCACGTTTCTCCATGTGAGAACTCCTATATTTAAACACTCTTTGAAGGAAATTTCAAAGAGAAGCAGCCTCCAAGCAAAAACCCTAAAGAGTTCTCACAAGAAGTTTCGTTCTGCTGCTCTGCTTCAACCTACCGCTCAGAACCAAGAAGAGAAGTCTCTCCAGCGGAAGGTGAAGTCTGAACGTCGTGGATTCAAGTGTCTCCATCAAGTTGTGACCTACAAGACGAAGCTTGAAGCCCAGTCAGACGTTCACAAGAAGAGTTTATAACTGGATTTGTTCTTTAACTCTTAAACTCTTATTTGTTTCTATTTCTCCATATCTGTGTGTGTGTGGTGTGTTTCAAGCAGTCCTTGTGCTTGATACACGTGTGTGGGTGTTGATCTGATCGTGGTTGCACATCAGATAACACGTGTGTGAGTTGTAGTTTGTGAACTAGCTCATAAGCAGGTTGTTCTGCGTGTGTGTGTGGCCCGTGGATGTAGGATACACGAGTTGTGTATTCCGAACCACGTAAATCTGCGTGTCTAGTGGTTTGAACGATTTTACGCTAGATGTTTGGTAGGCACGGCATCACTACGCACGTTTGATAATCTGTTTTCTATTTGTCTTCAAGTCACACACATCCACACATAGTTTAAAGTCAGACATTATTTTGATAATCCGTGTTTCAAAGAAAAGAAGGTGATAAACGTTTTTAATCGGCAGTAATCTATTCAACCCCCCTTCTAGATTACCATATAGGGAATTTCGCAACCCTTCAATGCTTCAGCCGTCAACCGAGTCTTTCTAGAGCAGACCATAGAGCTGTTCAGATGTTCTAATTGAAGAGCAGAGTGATTGTAATGCTTTTCCTAATAGTGGGAGAAAGCCGCTCACATTCAGATAAGAGAGGGACAAGAACATCAGAATTCATATTGCCCCGATGGTACTCTCGAAAAAGGAACCTCTGAAAGGAAGGAAGATGACCTTACTGAGCTGACATCCGACCCATAACCTTGGCAAATCGCTCAAAAATAATAGGGCCCACTGAAGAATCCATGACCAAGGAATGTAACTTGGGAAGGAACACAATTTCAAGGATCTGCAAGGTAGTAAAGTCTTGAAAGAGCAGTTTACTGGGCTTCCAACCTTGAGCAGATCAATAGCTCCCCTAAATTGACCCAACTGGATTTTTGGCATGTTGTTGAGGTAGCGGTAGTCACTGAAAAGCTGGTAATACTAAATGAGTTTAATTTCTTTTTGGATAAAGGGTGCCCAGCTATTCTTGTGATGAATTTCAAACCACTCGGAGAGAGTGAGTGGATGATCCCTGGGAGGGAACCGATCAGACTTGGCAAGCAAGAATTTTCTGTACAAGGACTTGTGACCCTTGGCCCACTGATCTTCATTTTTGGATTCAGCCGATTAGAAGATTTTGGACTGATCAGCTTTGGAGATGTGGTATTAAGGAAGAACAATATTAAGATGGTCGGTTAAATTTAGATAAGGAAGACCAACCATGATGGCAAAAGTACATTTTTAAAGATATTCAGAATAGATGGATTTCCTTCAATGATCAACCGCGAGGGAGAACTAAAGAGGAGGGAACTTAGGATCAGAAGAAGGAGCAAGAGTGTTGGATATTTTTATGACGGAACGCCTCGTCCAAGCCCGTTAAACCAGTAACGTGCTTGACCCGAGTCCGTCTCCCGCGAACGGGCCGAAGCCTCGCAAGGGATACCACACACTAGTCTGTGAAAACACAAAGGAACACACCATTGCATTTATAATATACAAGGTTTTACATAGCCAACTTCAAAAGAAATAAAGGAAAGTACATAAGCCTAGGGCATACCCCGAGGTACAACAGGTACAACTGGAGAAAGAAAAGCTACACTGCTGGAGGCGCTGGGCCAACACCGCTACGTGCGGCTCCGAACTGGACGACGGTAGAGAAACCTCCTCCTCGACCTCGCCTGTGGGGAGTAGGGGTGAGCCTCGCTAGTCACTGGCTCAGTAGGGAACTCCCCCAACACCGAGCAAATCAAACACAAGTGCGAAAGTAGTAAGCTATGCTAGCAATTTATAGCACAACTAAACAGTATATTAAGGATGTAAACAAACTCACCGCTAGCCGACTGTGTAAAACAGCTGTAATAAATAAACGGCAGAACTCCAACACGTGTACGATCTACGGTAGAGACAGCCACACTCGAGCCACGTAGACTGGTTCGGACACTAGCAACAGACTCGGACAAACTAACACAGGTCTACCTCTCAGTCTCGCAGCCATGAACGAAAGGTTTAGCTACCGCTCCACGTGAAAAAGACAAGCAACTGTGGAGACCAACTAAACACCACCACCTGCAGACCACACGGTTGCAGGCCCATGCCTGGCACCTCTAGAGACCCTGGCCTGGGCTGCTAGAGTGAGGCACTGGAAAAGGGCTAGTCAGGGACCAGTGTCGACAACTGGTGTTCGTACCCCCAACTAAGAGCACACTACAAGTGACTAGAAACAAACACAAGAGTCACTGTCCCATTGTCGTCTTTCTCTCAGCTGGACGTACAACTCAAACAAAGGAGTGAGGGTGTCCAGGTTAGACGACACAGACCTCGACGGTACAGCACAAGTACCGGGACAAAGCCCCGAGCTAACAACCTGGCTCACAGAGAACCTGGGGCACCCAACTGAAAAGGTAACCACGGTAGGCGTCTACTACCTGACACGCACACAGAAACCACGTGCGCACCGCACAAACCACGTGAAACCTCACATAAACCTCGTGTACTAACGGTCCATAAATCGTTGTGTAACTTATCGAATTGTTACGGCGACCAAGTCGTTATGTAACTTATCGAATCGATGTGAAAGCAAATCGTTGTTCTCACTTAACAAATTGTTGTGAGTGCAAATCGTTGTGAGAGAAAATCGTTGTTCTCACTTAACAAATCGTTGTGAGAGCAAATCGTTGTTCTCACTTATCAAATCGTTGTGAGAGCAAATCGTTGTTCTCACTTATCAAATCGATGCGGCGATCAAATCGTTCTACTTACTTAGTGAATCGTTTGTGAGATCGAAATCGTTATCCTCACTTAGTGAATCATTGTGAGATCGAAATCGTTATGCTCACTTAGCGAATCGTTGTAAAACTGAAATCATATGATACTTTATTAAATCCTTGTGAAAATGAAATCGATAGAAGTGGAAATCGTTATGACACATAGGAAGTCGATGTATACTTAGAGAAATTTCCTGCTCTGTACTTTAAATACTACAGTGTAAGAAATACTTACATATTTTCTTGATTTCGCCTGATTTACCTCTTGTGCCTAAGCTTCATGAAAACTTGTTAGATGACACTTTATTGAAGTTTTGTTAATCACCAAAATAGATATATAATTCATGAAATTATATGGGGATGAACTGATCATCATGCCAAGCATATCATCAACAGAAGCATGCTTTCAATCTGCGCCATCATCACATCCTTTAAAGTTCAGAAGAAGTCGCTACCCTAGTTATTTGCACTTCGCCAGTTTAGATGTGGGAATTGTAGACACGCCATTTTCGAAACATATCCAGAAAATTCCATGTTATACCGCAATGCCTCAAAGTGGCTCTCTTCAATTAACCTCTTGAGTGATTTTCCTATTTTTTCTAGATTTTTCTAAGATTTTTTGGGATTTTTCTAAGGGGTCTAAAGGAGTTGTTGAGCTTAAGTGATTTGCGTCTGACACAGTGGATGCCTTTTAGGATGTTTGATCCGTGGCGGGTAAGGCTGATGCATATCACACTTCCTTTTCCGACGCTTACCTTGTTTTGAAACGCGTCTGCTAAAGTCACCGCGATTAAGAGTTTCCATTTTCGAATTATGGCAAATTCCAAAATTGTTTTTGGAAAGATTTTGTTGCTAATTAGAACCGCATCCATGTTGTCCGACGTGTTTCAAACCTTCCCTCCTATGAAGATCGATTTCCATTAGAGAACGATTCTCTTCAAAGATTCAATATTTCCATTTTTAATATCTGGAAAGAATCATTTCAAACGGGAAGTGTTTTAAACGCGGCGGACATTGCTGACGCGGTTATTAAAATGGCTATAATCGTTGTTTGGAAATGCTTAATCGTACCAAGGGAATTTTGGAAATCGTGACAGCTTAGTCAGACGCGATTCTATAAGATAGGCGTCCACTGTGTCCGACGCGATTTAAGAATTTTTCCCTATAAATAGACCCCCGAGGCCATTGTTTTAATCATCACTCACGCACTATGGTGAAGCCCTGCTGAATTGGAAACTCAATTCCGAACCAAGGAGAACCTTCATTCCAAGCTTTTCAAGTCTCTCATCCTTGGAATTTGGAGCAGTCTTCCTCGCGTGCATTGAAGCAAGGCGGGAGGGGCATTCTTCGTCCACTTTGTCCATTGCAGCAGCGGCTCACATTGCCACTCTTTTTTCTCCCTTCATTTCTTTGATTTCATTTGTTGCATGCATCACAACACACACACACACATCATTTTCTCCACACCCACACTTTTTAGGGGTTTAACACTATCCCATGAGGTGTGTTAACGCCTATGTTCTTGCTTTTTTGCTTCGTTTCCTTTGAGTTTTGTACTGCACCTTAAAGTCTAATCTTGCTTCACTTGTTTCTTGTCTTCCTTTTTGCAAGGTAACCTTCTTTGCCTGCTAGCCGGTGGAAGGAGTAGAAGTGAACCCGCATACCACTCTCCTGCGATCTTGGGTGAAGGTAAGTACCCTCCGCGTCTTCCTCTTCACCCGTCTCCTTCGGTACCTTCGTATTCCTGGTGCTCACACCTCCTTTATTGTACACACACACATTTTGTTCTTTTCTCTCCCATCACACCATATCTCACTTATTTTCTTTTATTTCAAAAAATCTCTTTTTTTAATCATATCTTTGTGGGAGGTGTTTTGAAAAAACACATCTAAAATTTGCAATCACAGTGGAACTTCTTTCCTTTTAGTTCCGATTACCTTCCTTCGGCACTCATGTGTGCCCCTCCTTCGACACCCACATGTGTCCCTCCCTTCGTACCCCACGTGGTACACCCCCTCCTTTCGCACCCCACGCGGTGCTCTTTGAGATCTCCCATCGTCATTACCGATTTGTACTTGTGTCTTTTTCTTTACATTTTTCATAAAGTTTGATTAAAAAAAATCATCATCATCTTGTTCCCCTCCCCATTTACTTACTTTACATGAATAAAGCATCCTTATTTGGTCCTTACTTCATTCCATTTGGTTAGTTGAAAGCATTCTTGCCTGATTTACAGCTTTCGGGTGCTTCTTTGATCCGCGTCACGTTCAGGCGACGCGATTTGTGATTTTGTGCGGTGGTTTACCCGGACGCCTTTCTGTGACAGACCCGGAGGGAGTCGTCACGGCGCTTACAGCTCATGTGAGTAGTCAGATCCGCGTCTAACTGAACGGACGTGATTTACTCTGAAGCGCGGCGACTGAACTCGACGCAATTCAGTATGTCATAGAGGGCAGGGGTTTTCTGTCATTACTTGCATTATTTGTATTACAGGGCATACTTCAGTTGAGGGACCTCCTTCCCTCCTTACATTAGGATCCAAACACCCTTCTTGGTAAAGGCGACCTCTCCATTGGGCATTCCATCTCATTGGACCAGGGGACCTTTGCCAAGACCTCTGTAAGTCTCTATACCCCGTAGATTCCCTCACGGCAGACGAGCAGGTTGTACCACCTTGGAGACCCGTGTTAGAGCACCCATTGCGTGAGAGGGAGTGTTGCTTAGTGGGCCCGAAGTTTTCATCTCACCCATTTAGGCCCATACCTAAGTGGAGTGATACACCTTAAATAAAATTCACCCTAAATCATATTGAACATCTAATTGGATGTAAGCATCTTCAAGTGTTTGATTAAAAGCCGTTAAAATCTTCTCTCAAACTTGTTTGAGTAGTTGTTTAGTAATCACTTGTTAGTCAACCTACGTGTTCAAGTTATGTAGCTTCGTTCAGGCCGATCTCTCAAAATGACCGAATACGAGGATATGGCTTATCATGATGATACATACGATGAGGTGTATGATTCCATGGAACCCCTTCCACAACTCCCTAATGCACCCCATACTGGTCCATCTACCTCGCACGTTAATGCGATGGCTTCATAATCTCCTCACCATTCCCCGAGGCATGCCAATGGCAATGCTTCTACTTCCATTGATCTATCTCAACTTGTGGACATTCTTCAAATCCTCCAAGATTCTCAGCTCCAGGAGTTTCAAGCTGCTCTCACACGGAAATCAATCCCGGAGCCCATTCAAACTTTCCACCCAAATGCGGGTGTTTACATTGAACCCGCTCACGACCCAACGGTCTGAGCTTCTCCTACCCCCTCGTAGGCCAACTCTATCATTCACTCTCACCCCCACAGACCTGTTGGGGGGCCTTCTCTTGTCCGGCCAAGCCCCACCGTGGCAAGGCCCACTTATCTTCATCAGGCTCCGACCCATGCTTCTCCGTACGCTGGCGCACTTCCCTACCACAATTCTATCTAGGTGAGTGCACCCCAACCTCATTCTTCTGGGGTGCCTACCAAACTTCCTTCTGATCAACTCACCCAAGCGCTCCTTGCGAAGGTGAGTCGATTAGAACAAGATTTGAAAAGGGTGTCCGCACCAAAAGACTCTTTTGAACTGGCTCTCCCTTCTATGCCAGCCTTTCACCTCCCCCCTTCTGAACTGCCGGTCTACCGCTGTTACAATGGCACCGCAACCCATTCATACATATCAAGGAGTTCATGTATGAATTGTCCTTCTGGCAAAATGACAATTGTGCCCTCGCATTTCTCTTCCGCCGATCATTAGATGGGCCTGCCCTTGTGTGGTTCTATTCTCTGGAGCCCGCGAATGCCGAAGATTTCAAAGCAGTCCAGAGGAAATTTCTGCCGAGGTACAGGGACAGGGTTGGTCCTGCATTGTCCATCACCGACCCAATGGCTGAAAGGATGAAGGCAGATGAGGATTTTGTGCACTATGCTGATAGATAGAGAGCTTTGGCTGAGAGGCTAAGAGACCCTTAATCCGAGTCCGAGTAGGTGAAGATGATCATCGCGAATGCCACGCCACAGTTTAGGCACATTTTGGCAATGAAGAAATTGACGACTATGGAGGAATTGTATGAGAGAGCCCGTTACATCCAGACTCAGTTGAAGGACTCTCTGATCATGGCTATGTTTGAGCCGAAGGCCCAGACATTTAAAAAGAATAATGGTGCTCCCCCTACTGGTGGTCCCACAACCAAGGGGGTTATGCAGAATGAGCAAGTGAGTGCTATAGGCAACCCTAGTTCCTCCACCTACCGTCCCAACACCAACGCTAAAACGTAGAAGCCACAATAGCCCCAGTCCAGGCCAAAAACCCTCCAATGTTTAGGGCACCACCTCAGCAACCCCAACAGCCTCAGCAACCTCAACAACCTCAATATCAACAACCTCCTCCCAACCAGTACTATCAGGCTCCGCCACCACCTCCTCAGTACCGCCAGCCTTAACAGCCTCAGTACCACCAACCTTCCCCTCCCCAATACCAGCAACAACCTCCTCCTCCTCCTCCCCAATATAATCAAGTTCCCCGTCCAGGCACTTATGAGCCCCAACAGCTTTGACGCCCCCTGGCCCAAGAAGAGCCCATTATCCCC
Source organism: Colocasia esculenta (assembly GCA_014218235.1). Lineage (NCBI taxonomy): Eukaryota > Viridiplantae > Streptophyta > Magnoliopsida > Alismatales > Araceae > Colocasia > Colocasia esculenta. The sequence continues at coordinate 81,942,889 of CM024760.1, forward strand.
ACTTGTCGGAGACTCTCCCCGACATTTTCAATGCTCTGATGGCCGCCAATGCACTCACCTTGCCAAGGGAATGGCTTCAATGGCCTCCCAATGTTGATACATCTCGCTATTGTGCGTACCATCGGGGACTGGGCCACACTTTGGAGGCATGCTTCCAATTCAAAGATTATATCTATGATCTGAATGACAATAGAGGTATAGACTGGGAAGAGATGAGGAAGTACATAGCAGAAATGAAGGCAAGGAGACCGCCCAGGAAGGATCAGCAACAGCAACAACACCAACAACAGTAGCAGTAGCCCCAGACACCCCAGCAGCCCAATATGGGCATTATCCAAAACCCACTCTCGGAGCACTAGAATTCGAATTAGCAAGTGAACGCCCTCACGGCGTCTCCCAGCAATGAGGGCACACACGGCCAGCCTATGGAAGTAGCCTCCACCTCCACCTCCCAATCATCCTTTACTCTACCCCCCTTCATCTGTATACCTACCCCTTCTAACCCATTACCCTCCTTTCTATGCATCCCTACCACTGCCACCCACCGTCCAACAGCCTCTAGCCAACCATCTAATCCACCACTTATCCATCAAGCCCCCGTCACCTCCACGACGTTACCCCCTAGCCCACAAGCCTCCTTTCTACGCAACCCTCCACCATACCGCTACAACCAAACTGCCCCACCACTTCCCCATAGCCACCATCACCTAACCAACCTCTCCTCCACACTCCACCAACTACACCCCTCATTACCCCCAACCACCAAGCTCCCTTCCTCCGTACCCCCATTCCTCCACCGAGTGTGGCAAGTATCCAATTTCCACACCAAATGTTCATCCCACAACCTTCTACCTCTCATCCACCCTCCATTCCACCGGCCGCAGCAACTATAAGGGGAGATAGCTCCAAGGAAACAATGGTACTTCGGAGTGGGCGCATGTTCAACCGCATATTTCCGCAGCAGGAACATGGACCTTTGCCCCAGGAAGAAGAAGCCCCAGCAGAGGAGTCCATCTCAGGGACTCAGTATGATTTTCTTAAGCATTTAGACAAGACTCTGGCCATGATATCTATTCTAGAACTGATCAAGAGGTCACCGGTGCACCAGGAAGCCCTTATGCACTATCTACAGAAAGCCATGGTGAATGAAGATCTGCCAGTGAATCAGATCAATGCAGTGTTGACTCCCACGAGCTCACATTCAGCTATTGAGTTTCATGAATTCGAGTTAGCTCTGGCAGAGTCTCAGCGGTATGCCTTATGTCTGATAGTCACCATCAACGGGATCCGCGTCTCCCAAAGTTTAGTGGACACCGGAGCATCAATCAACGTTGTGTCTATGGACACGTTCACTTTGAAGGTAGGGATGGGTTTGTTTGTCACTGAGATGGATTTTCATATTCTGGACATGGACCCAAGTTTCCTCATGATCCTGGGCAGGCCATTTATTCAGGCTCTCGGCGCCGTCATCTCGACCGTACATCAGTGTTTGAAGTTTCATTACATGGGGCGGGTCGTCAAAGTGGCCAGCAAGCCGACAGTTCTGGAAGTGGACGCTATGACTGACAATTCAGTCCCTTCCATCTAGCCAAGCAACCAACCATTGATGTCCATATTAGACACACTTAGCAAGAATCTGGGTCCAGTTAGTTCATCATCTATCAGTGCGGACAAGAGAAGCAAGATTATCACTGAGAAGGGGTGGCACATTATGATGCGCATGGGGTATCATCCAGGCAAAGGGCTGGGAGCCCATTTACAGGGGAGGACCGAAGCTATAAAGGACAACAAGATGAGACCCAAGGCAGGATTGGGGTACAGGCCAGGCAGGGCAAATCATCAACATGGGCAGCCACTCACGTGGACCCTGTATGAGCATTTCAAGAGAGAGCCGCTGAAGCAAGGGAGTGAACATACATCCACAATTACTGCTGAACTTGTTCGTTGTTCACCCCTGGTCACATACAAAGTTGTAGACAACTCCAGGCCCCCAAAGCAAATCAAGAAGGGCGAGTCTGAGCCAGAATGGAGCCGGTGGTTTGACATGAGTGATGTCGCTGCATCCTTGACCCAACTCTTTGCACCTATTGAGACCGAGCAGTTGGCAGTGGCCACAAGCAAGAAGCAGCAGGCAGACGAAGCGGAGCAGAGTACATAGGCTGAAGAAGCCCCCGTGATAACTAGACTCAGGGCAGGCCGACCCTCTACAGGCATCGCGCCTACGTTCATCTCCTTTCTGGGAAACACGCCCACTCTCCCTCTTTATCTAGGCAACACGCCTACTCCCCTTTTCTCTCTGGGCAACGTGCCCTCTCTCTCTCTCTCTCTCTCTCTCTCTCTCTCTCTCGGCAATGCACCCACTCTCCTCTCCTCTCCGGGCATCGCGTTCATCTTCCTCCCCTCTCCGGGCAACGCACCCACTCTTCCCTTCTCTTTGAGCATCGCGCCCACTTTCTTTTTCTCTCCTGGCATCGCGCTTTCTCTCTTGCAGGTCACCGCATGGCCCTCATTGATTTCGCTCAGCATCCCTTGGGCATTGATGCCCCACTTTGCAATCTCTCTCCACTCTTCCCAGCAGACGCTCACCCTCCAACTCCCGCTTCCTCCCAATCTCCCCCCTCTTGTGCGCACACTCATCTCTCACTTGGCTAGATTGGCATTCTCACCTCGCCCTCTTTCTCTGTGCATGTTGAACACTGAGAGGCCCAAAAAAAAAATGCCAATTTTCCAATGGCTGACTCCATCGTCTCCATTGAGGAGACTTCCTACCTTGCCTCCGAGTGTGCTCCGACCTGCGGGCCACTCCTCACCGGTCCCATGACCGACCTCCCACTTCCCTCCACGAAGGGACCTTCTTCCCCCTCCACGCAGGGGGCTTTTATTGATTTTCCTCCTCCTCCTCCTTCCCCCACACAGGGAAGTTCTTTTACTACTTTAAATCCTTCTCCATCTTCCCCCACATGGGATTCTTCTTTTACTAATTTTCCTTCTCCCCCACCCCCTGCTGTAGATTCTACTAGTTGTAGCAAGAGTCTAGGTCAGGGTAGCGACAAACTAGGGGTAGTCTCCCAGAAGAAGTCCAAGGATAGGAGGGTTCGACACCGATTCCCTGCCGATCTAGTCCGTAGATGCAAGGCATGTCTAGCAATTCCGGAATTCATAGAGGAGCCTTTGCAGTTGCCTGATATAGAATATGAGAAGTCGCTGTGCCTGATTGATGATGGGTTCGGAGTCTATGAGATCATGGAGGATGACATCCCAATTGAGGAAGGTGATGAAGAATTTGAGGATGAGGCTGACGCGTTCGCAAGTGGAGTGAAGAGATTTGATGAACCGTCAGCTGCCGTAGAAGAAACCACCAAGGAAATCAACCTGGGACCTGAAGAAAACCCTAGGACCATCCTCATAAGCAGTAACTTGTCACCAGATGAAGAGGAGGCAATTATTGAGATTCTCAGAGAGTATAAGGACACGTTTGCATGGAGCTACGAGGATATGCCAGGCTTGTTCACCGTGCTTGTTGAACACTGTCTTACCCTTAAGTCGGGTCCATTGCCATTAAGTAGTGGTTGAGGCGTTTCCACCCACAGATGGCTTTGAAAATGAAGGATGAGGTCGACAAACTCCACAAAGCCAAATTTATTAGAATCGTACTATATCCAAATTGGGTGGCGAACATTGTCCAGATCATGAAGAAAGATGGAAGATTCAGAATTTGTATTGATTTTCGGGACCTCAACTGCGCGTGTCCTAAAGATGATTTCCCATTGCCTCATCTCGATGTGCTCAAAGATAACACAGCTGGGTATGAAACCCTCTCCTTCATGGATGGCTTCTCAGGGTACAATCAAATTAAGCTGGCTGAGGAAGACTAGGAGAAGACCTCATTCACCACACCTTGGGGCACTTATTGCTATGTGGTCGTGCCATTTGGACTTATGAATGCTGGAGCTACTTACCAAAGAGCTATGATGTGCATTTTCATAATATGATACATATTTTTATTGAGGTGTATGTGGAGGACCTGGTGGTGAAATCGAGGACAATGGCTGAGCATCCTGGGGTTCTAACAAAAGTCTTGTAGAGGTCAAGAGAGTATCAATTGAAGATGAACCCCAAGAAGTGTGTATTTGGTTATCATCGGGCAAGCTTTTAGGTTTTATTGTGAGCAAGAGGGGTATTGAGATTGATCCCAATAAGGCGAAGGCAATAAGAGAGATGCCCCCTCCCAAGAATTTGAAGGAAGTTCGAGGACTCATCGGGAGGCTGCAATTTATTCGTCGATTCGTCTCCCAACATTCGCAGAGGTGTAGACCCTTCTAGGACCTCACCAAGCTGGGAGTCAAATTCCATTGAGACGAGAAGTGCCAGGCGGCCTTTGACAGACTGAAAGAATATTTGGCTAATCCCCCAATCCTGAGGCTACCAACTCCAGGCAAACCACTCATTCTTTATGTCTCTATCCTAGAGAACTCGATAGGAGCTGTCCTTGCACAAGTGGATGAAGAAGGTAAGGAGAGGGCAACATACTATCTATCGAAGCTTCTCAACCCCTGCAAGCAAAGGTACACAGCAATAGAGAAGACATGTGCCACTCTCGTATGGGTAGTGCAGAAATTGAAGCATTACTTTATTGCTCACGAGGTCCATCTAATCACCCGCATGAATCCTATCAAGTTCCTCCTCGAAAAATCTATTCTAACTGATAGGCTAGCACGTTGGCAAAGTTTCCTCTCTCAGTTTGATATCATCTACATTCAGCAAAAATCCATCAAAGGCTATGCCATAGCGGAACATCTCGCTCATCACCCTATTCCATAGTTTGATCCTGTTCGTTCGTAGTTTCTAGATGAAGAATTAATGTCCCTTAGCCAATCTGATCCTATGTGGACATTTTATTTCAATGGAGCTTTGAATTCTCATGGAAAGGGTATCAGGATTGCCCTACTATCACCTGAGGGGTCACCATTCCACAAGCCTGCAAATTAGAGTTCCCGGCTACCAACAACATCACCAAATACGAAGCTTTGTTGGCTGGTCTGGAGCTCTCCCACTTCTATGGTGTCACCCATCTGCGAGTTGTAGGTGATAGTCAACTGGTCTTGCACCAAGTGCTTACCAAATATCACACTCAGGATCCAAAGCTCAAGCCTTATCGAGAACTTGCCTCAGCCTATGCCTATGCCAAGCTATTCTCTAAGCTGATCTTTGTCCATGTCCCTCATCATCAGAACCTTCTAGCAAATACTCTTGTTACCATCGCCTCAACTCTCAACATGTGCTATCCCGGGGATTTTGACAGCATTCAAATTGCACGTCGCAATACACCTGCTGTTCAGGACCTCATCTTTCTCTAGGTCATGGAAGAGATGTTGAAGAAGGTAGAAAGGAAGGGTAAGATTGAAATCATGTTATTAGAGATGGAAAAGGAGTTGGAAGATGAGGAGAAGCTATGGTACTATGAGATAGCAAGGTACTGTAAGAATCAAACATACCCTGAGGAAGCCACAGCTGATGAAAAGAAGGCAATAAGGAGACTATCCCAGAAGTACACCCTGGTTGGAAACACCCTCTATAGAAGGGGGCCTACCGGAGTTTTGCTCAGATGCCTGGATGATGATGAAGTATTGAAGGTTGTTGAGGAGGCTCGTTCAGGTGTGTGTGGTGGTCATGTGAACAGCCAAATGCTTGCCAAAAAGATCCTTAGGCAAGGCTTTTACTAGCCCACTCTAGAGGACTATTCCATTTTTGTCCATCGGTGTGTCAAGTGCCAATTGCACACCGACAAGATCCATTCTCCATCCTCTACACTCCACTCCACCTGATATCCTCCCCATGGCCTTTCACCATGTGGGCTTTCGACATCATTGGTCCCCTTGGTGATCCCAACTCCCAAAACAAAACCAAGTCATACATCCTCACAGCAACGGAGTACTTCACCAAGTGGGCGGAAGCCGAAGCATACGAGGAGGTCAAGTCAACAACTGTATGCAAATTCATCATGAAGAATATCATCACCAGGTTCGGCATCCCAAGTACCATCATCACCGAAAATGGGCCACAGTTTATCTCTCAAGAACTACGTGACCTCTGCAACAGGTACAAAATTGCATTGCATCATTCATCTCCATACTATCCGCAAGGCAATGGCCAAGTAGAAGCCACAAATAAAACCTTAATCAAGATCATCAAGAAAACATGTGAGGCTAACAAGTTCTCGGATTGGCTAGAAAAGCTTATAGAAGCTCTATGGGCCTACTGCACTTCAATCTGCACTCCTACAGGGTAGACGCCGTTCGCCCTAACTTATGGAATGGAGGTTGTAGTACCATACACAATTCTCATTCCCTCACTAAGAGTCCAGCTTGACAAGGACTTGTCAATCGATGAGTGACGTGAATCACTCCTAGCACAACTGGAACTCCTAGATGAGAAGCGTATGGTCGCCGCAGAACACACAAGATCATATCAAAATAGACTCACTCGTTTTCATTAAAAGAAGGTAATTGAGAGGAAATTCAAAGTCGGTGAAATGGTGGTCAAAAGAATTTTTGTGAAACCCAGTGGTCCCTGATCTAAACTCCAACCAAACTGGGAAGGGCCGTACGTAATCAAAGAAGCATATCCTAGCAACGCGTACAGGCTAGCGAACGCGGAGGGTGAGGAGCTCTCTCATCCTTGGAATGGGCTATATCTTAAGAAGTACTACCCCTAGTTAGGTGTTTGGATTTACAAGGTACACGAACCCTAAATTGAAAAGTTGTCATTTTTAATTCATTTCCTATTCTTGGTGGGTTAACCTGAGGTGTCGACACCCACACACTTACACGCCCACCATTGGAAGCTAAAAGCATGGAATCTAAGGAAGATCAATGTTGAACAAAGAGTTTAGGACATTACCCATTTCTTTCCACTCGGTCCACCAATAGAAAAGGGGAACCTGAGGGATCGACCTTTGAATCTGTCCAAAGCTCAAAATGGTGTAGGTCAAGGCCCAATAAGGGGAAAAGAAAGAAAGCAATACAAATCAAAACAAAAGAGCCAAAACAAGGCAAATCAAATATAAAAGAGCATGTCAAGAGTGGCAAAGTCTTTGTAGAGATCCAAATGGACCTGGTCGTAAGTGTGCCAAAACCCCATAAGCCAAAAGACCGAACCCCACTGAGTTTAGGGTAGAGGAATGAGTATCTCCCCGGTCGCCCAAACTGTTGGCAGACTTCCTAAACTTCTCCTTCCCTTCTTTCCCACAGGTGTGTCTTAGGGTCAAGGCAAGGCAACGATCAACTAAGGGGGACATTGCCGAAAGCCACCTTGGGTGAAGGCACCACTTAAGCACGTCCAACCTCTATCTGACACACTCAAGAATTATTAATGAACTCTTAATGATAACTGAGTAATTGAAGGGTCCAAGTACCACATTTTTCCAATTAGAGCGGATCCCCTTCATTCCGCGCGTCTTCTTAGAAGGGACTATGTCGGGTTGCGACCTTTACTTCAAAATAAAAAATAGAATATCTCAAAAACCCAAAGAAATCGAATATTTTCAAAACCCAAAAAACTAGAATATCTCAAATTTTTTGAATATTTACAAAACCCAAAAAATAGAATAATTCAAAAATAAAAAAATAGCATATTTCAAAACCCCAAAAAAAATCACATATTAAAAAAACTCCAAAAAATCACATATTTCAAAACCCCATAAAATAGCATATTTCAAAACAAAAAATAATAACATATTTTCAAAAGCCAAAAAATCAAATATTTTAAAATCCAAAAAAATCATCATACTCCATTTGCTTGAATGCATCAAACGCATGCTCATTTTTTTAATTTCTTGTTAGCATATACCTGCTGATATGTTGTATTTTACCTATGGAGTTCTTTCATTTTCGCCTTATTTAATAAAGGCTCAGCCCCTTGACAAGATCATGAAGCCTAATACGCCTAGTGTGCAGGGGGCTGAGCTAGAATAGACATTTAACTCGTTTATTCAAGTGATTTTCAGGCACAAGGAAGAGAGAAGGCAAGGGCACACATATAAGTCATATATCAAGGCCAAAAGGGGGGCAAACCCCAAGAAGTACATCATAAGGGTACCCCACTGGTACACATCATCACAAGAAACAAAAAGGGTACAAGTCATGAGGTGGCCTAGCTCTCACCACCACTCTCAACTGGCCTGGGATGTCTGCTACTCTCTGCCTTGCCGGGATCTGCTGTCGATCGTGGAACTAGAGGCCTCATGGAGGCAAGCGAGTCGGTCGACCCCTAGGTGGCGCGCTCCTCCTAGACATTCCTCTGATACTGGGAGGAAGTCACCAAGTAGCTACCGGAGTAGGCACTGGCTTGCCCCTCCCTCACGGCGCGCTCACGTCTACGTCAGTACTGGTCCTCTGCCTCTCTAGTAGTCACTTGAAGATGCCTAGGATCGCACGGGCATCCACAGCCTGCTGAGTCAGCCACTCCCACTCCTGGTCCTAGTGGCTGCGCTCCTGCTCCCACCGGCTGCGCTCGTTCCCATGTTCCTCCACTCACCGGGCACACTCCCATTCGTGCTCCCTACGCTCCATGGAGAGTGTGATCCGCAACTCCGTCGCCTCGCGGGGCAGATCTACATCCTACTGGGAGACCTGAGTCCGCAGCTCAGACAGCTGCTGCGATAGCTCGGTCACCTCAGCACTAGCGAGAGTCTCCCGAGTGAGGGCGCTCTGAAGCTCATCCAAATGCATGCATGAGAGACACCACTAAGTATAAAGCAATTCAATTATCATGTCTATCTAATCGATTTACTTACCCGTGCAGTAAGGTCGCACTCCGCTGCCTCCGCACGGGCCACCGCCATTGCCAGCTACTCCTGGAGTGAGGATACCTCTAGATCTGGTACACCCCTACTCGTGGAGGCACCTGTCGTATCGGTGCACTCCACCATCATCTGCGCTGCATGCTGCACACATTGAAGGTCAGGTTAGCACATGGTAAGGCAAATAAAGCAAATGTATGATCTTTTAAACTTACCAGAGCATCTAGAGCCTCCCGTGCCTCTACCAGCTGGGCTTTAGTGCTCACCAGCTGGGCTCGTAGTGTGTCATTGAGGCCATCACGAGCATCTTGTGCATGCACATTTATGAGAACAACATGCAAAGAATATCATATTGAATAAGTCAAAGTTTAGAAGTGCATACCCTCACTGGCCTCATGTAGTCACGGTCCCCGTACACTTCTTGGTACCGCTAGAGGTACGCTAAGCTATCTGCGGCATTCGATTCCACTGGATGTCCGTCATGCTGCCAGTCTGCGAATTGGTCAGGGAAGCGCAGGAGCCAGTCCGCCCGCTTCGCCTTCCCCCTCGTCCGCCTCTCAATGCCTTTGGGCTCCGTCTCATCATGCCACTCTTGGTGTAGCCCGAGAGTACGAGCGTCAAGCCAGAGGCAGAGTGGCTCAATCTCGTTCAGGCAATGGACCCAAAGGTCCCGCCCGAACCGAGGTCGGTTGCTCTCCACCCATGGCTGGCCATCGTCACCCATGCCCGCATATGGCTGCCACACAACCTGCACACATGCATAAGTCAGTCACAAATCATGTATCATATTAAGTGCATGAAAGAAATGAGGTCGGCACGTACCAAGAGTGCCGAGAAGTCCCAGATGTCTCAACAGAGGGTGTCGAGCTGGAGCGAGAAAGATGCTGCATCATAGCTGGCAGCCACCTCCATGCGAGGGGCAATACGTCAGGGCGCACCTCGATCGTCCTACCCAAAGGGATGTAATAGTGAATCTAAACCTGCATACATGTGCACATTGATTAGCTTGACTAACAATTTTAAATGCAGGAAATGAGAAGCTCAAAAAAATGTTTCTGTGCCTGAAGAAAGGGTACGAATCCGCCCACCGTAGTCTCTCTGCATGTGCCACTGGACAGATCATCGAAGGTGTGCGCCAAAAAGGCCGCACCCCATGCGTATTGGCCGACTCTCTCCAGATCCTCCAATATCTCCAAAAATCGACAGTGGATGCCGTCACCCTTTGTTTCTACAAGCATCTTCCGTAGAAAGAATACCAGGAACCTCCTAAGGTCCCGGTCCAGTCTCTCCCTGTCCTCGGGGTCTTGGTCGTACACTGCCCTGTCTAGCCTCGCTCCTCGCTGCACAAACTCCTGCAGCATCTCCTCGCCCCTTTGCCTAACTCCTCATAGACCCAAGCTCTCCAGCACCACTAGGGCTGTTCAGAATTCGGTTCAAACCAAAAAACTGAACCGAACTGACCGGTTCGGATCGATTTGGGATCCTGCACAGTTCAATTTAGTTTCACTTTCTGAAACCGAAAACACCGAATATATATATTAGAAGTATAACATATACTCAAATGAACTGTAGCGCAGTTGGCTAGCGTATGCAATAAAGCCGGCTGCACTGGCGCGAGTTCGAAACCCATCTCCTCCGGTGCGATTTTTTCGTCAAAAATCGATCATTACTATAGCAAAAGGTGCGGAGTAGGGATTCGAACCCTTGACCGCCAGTAGGAAGCGTGTGCGCCTTAGCCACTGAGGCATGCTCAAGCTTCTGATAGAAGATATTAAACTTCGATTTAAACTAAACCGAACCGGTTCGGTTCGGTTCAGTTTGGCCTCGGGATTTGGTTCAGTTCGGTTTGGCCAAAAAATGAGCCAACCTGAACCGAACCGAACCGTGTTCACCCTCTGCAGCACCACTCAGTCGACCATCCTCCGGTCGCCAAGCTCATCCTCCCCATGGGTTCCAAGCCCAGCAAGTCCTGGGTGTGCTCAGTGTAGTCCATGTACGTCACACCCGTCACCGCCTCCCCGTCCACCCGGAGGCCGGTGATCCTCGCTACGTCCTCCAGGGACAGCACCATATGCCCCCATGGAAGCAAAAATGCCCGGCTGGTCCTATCCCACCTCTCCCTGATCGCCTGTACCAAGGGACTATCCACTTAGAAGGGCTCGATCTCCAAAATTGACCCGAATCCCATCTCCCAGATCCTCTCTCTCTAGAAGTCCGAGAGCCCCTGGTACGCCGCCAGTACTAATGGCCACTGCAACCTCGACCTCATCACTCCCTACACCAAAGAAAGCATCCACAAATCAGCACAAGTCAAATGGCAATTAAAACGGTAAAAGATGTGCACAAATCAGGCCATTTTCATCTCTCTCGGATAGCCCTTGTGAATCGCGACCAACACAGTGGTCGCGGTTCTACCTGAATCACAGCCGCTATAGCAGACGCGTTTCACTTTGAAACGTGACGGCTTATGCATTCACTTATCTTCACCATCTCCGGCTGATGACCCTCCTCTCCTCTCACCGGGACAAGAATATCGAAGGCCAAGAGTTCAAGGGTACATACCGAATCTGGCCGTGGGGGAGCCTCCCGTCTGAGGCGACCTCGCCTCCCTCTCCTCGCATCTTCCCCTTCATCCACCACTTCATCCTCCATGGGCGTCACCGGTGCCTCCTCCTCTGTCGTCTGGGCCTCTTCTTCCTCCATGATTGCCGCCAACTCCTCACTGGCGGTGATAAGTTACGTCCACCATCAACCAGGTCGCCGTGCCCGACGTCACCACCTCCTCCATCATCCCTTTCGGCGCCGGTGAGCCACGATCCTTCGCCGAGCTTCCTTCACCCCGTCGCTGCTTGGCTGACACTTTCGTCATGCCGGACTTGAGAGAGAGATGCTAGAAAGAGAGAGAGGAGTGCTTGAGAGAGAGTCTAGAAGAGGGTCGAGAGATGAGAGTGTGAGAGTTGAGAGGGGTCGAAAGGGGTGAACGGTCGTGCCTTCGGGCGTTATAACGCCTCGGAATAAGTTGAAATTGTCTCCGCTACAGATGACGCAAATTTAGACCGTCCATATTAAATGCATCGGAGGCCGTCGACGTAATTCAGAGAGTCATCATTGCTCCGTCGCTAAGTTTGAGGCACGCGATTTTCAAAATTTGAAGTACAATTGAAACGCGTCGTGAATAGTGGACACAATTAATGTTAACCACGGCAGTTTTATTGGATGTGGATCAAGAGGGTAAACGCGACGTCTGTATCCGTCGCGATTCAAAATGCTCACCCGAGGGTCAATTTTGAGAAGAAAATCGAAGGTGTTTGGATGATACAATCATGCATAAGGGTGTAATTTGGCCATATAAAGGATGCGATATATTTCTTATTGAGGAATTAATTTTGGCGTTTACAAACGGCCACCTTAGGCCAGATTTTTAGAAGCTCCCATATGTAAGCCATCCACTCATCCTCCACCTCCTCCACATATGGGACCGGCCTCTTGTAAGAGCAAATCTTCCACAGTGCTTTGATAGTGTCCGCCACTTCACCGTCATTGTTAGTTCCAATTTCTCGTCTCTTGATTGGTGAAAGGTGATATGGCCCCTCGAAGTTGCGCCGTGAAAGCCCGAGTTGAGGGAGGCAACGGTGTGGGTTGTAGAGCACAAATTCAGATGCCCCCAATCAATCGAAGGTCCACACTGGGTGCTAGCTGCGTCTGTAGGTCCCTGGTTAGTAGTGGCGTCGGAGTACAAGTAAACGCGTTCCTGGGCATGCTTCAGAGGTGATCACGCCAATCTGCCTGCATCTTGAGTTGTGGCACCCGGTTAGCCACCACCCTTCCAAGCCGACTAAATTGTCCATGTGTCGGAGCAGACTTTTGGAGAAAATCCGGGACGAACTAGGAAATTCATTGCTCAAATCAAACTTGAAGTGTAGATCAGTCCAACAAGTGAAAAGAAGCATGGAACCGTAAGGAGGCCTACCCAAGCTCGCTGCCGTGAGTCCACAGTAGAGGAAGGCTAGCACCGCCGGTCCCAGTCTCTCGCCCTCCCATATGCCACACACCGCGCTCAATTGGTCCTCCTCCAAGATGTTGTCAATCGATGGGAAGAGGAGTGCACCCGCCACGCAGATGGAAAACCCTCTCATCACCTTTTCCAGCCTCTCGTCATCTTCCGCTCTTGGTATCTCCCTTATGGTCCAGGCCGCCAGCTTTTGCAAATCAATTCCCTTTGTGGTCCGGATGTCCTGGGAGGCCCCCGCATCCATGAAGCTCTCAAGCACCGTCTTGCTCGTGTAGCACCTCGACATGATTGCCATCTCGTCTTCCTCGCCTCATTTCATCCTTTTCAAACCTAGCAAGATCTCCACCTCTTCCAATACAATAGTTACTTCAAAGGTCTTGAAGAGGAAGGTATGAGTTTGAGGGTGCCAAAGCTCTACCAAAGCCCCCATAGCCGCCCAGTCTAGGTGAATCTCATGGTACCTTTTGGCGTGGATGGCCAGGTTATTAATGCCCCACCTTTTGAGGATGGTAGTCATGTCAAGGCTAATGTAGGCGGTCATTTTTTTGAGCCAGGGAAGTCGCATGTACTGCCTATTGCCCAGAAACAGGGGATAATCCTACATGTTGGGTGATTGGTGATGATGTATGCATGGGAGTATGGCCATGGTATGGGTAGGACAATTGGGTCATGAGGATAGCATGGTTCGGTCATGACATTGGAAGAGGAGAAGAGGAAGAAAAAGGAAAAATAGAAGAGATAGAAGAGAAGAATATATCAAGAACATGAAGAAGATGAGCAAGAACAAGTGAAATCAATGCATTAAATCAAATCCACTTACCGATTTGGCTTGAATCAGCTTGCATATGTGTCAATTAATCTTGCTTAGCCTCATGAACCCCTCAACTCTTAGCTTCTTGGAAGAGGGAACTCCATCATGATCCATGGCTTCTTCTCCTTCTTCTCCTTCTCTCCTTGCTTCAACACTTGATTTCTGCACTTTGGGGAGGGAGAGAGCATGAAAAGAGCTAGTTGAGAGGTGTTTTAAACCCCCTTAGTTCGCATAAGCCTGAAGGCAAACACCAAAAGTGTCACCCCCGACGCGGAATATCGGAGCACGAAGGCAGTTGCAAGAAAAAGGTATAGAGCGAGTACTAGACATCAAACCATTGCACATTGAATAATACTAAAGCAAATCTTTCTCATTAATAACTTTTCAAATGTCTAGTTACAACCACTAACATTAGAGCCATTCTATAGGGCCCAATTACATTGCAATAAAAGGAAATAATTAACTACAACTCTAAGATAACATAATGACTCGAGGGTACTCCTGGCTGCACTCTTGGTCATTCCCTTCCTCGTGAGTGTATGTGTCATCCTCGGTCTCACCTGAGAACACAACATCAAATAACGTAGGGTGAGTGATAACGCCCAGTAGGACTTAAATCTCAGGCTCAAGCAGGCTTTAAATAATTAACGCATTTAATGGCAGAGTATCTAAAGATAGCAGGTACAAGAGAGTCAAAATATAGCAAGAGATAGCACAACAGGTAACATGATAGCACAATAGAATGAGATCAAGTATAGTTTCCAAAAAAATAGCACAAGTATTGAGTATAGCACGAATAGTAGGATGGCCATAGCACAACTAGCACAAGTATAATAATAGCACGACGATTATAGCACTTGTTTGTCATTCTAGACATCGAGAGAGTATAGCACGTTTTGTGTTTTGATTGTCATATAGATAGTCGAGATAGATAGCACTTGAGTGTAATGCCAAACACTCTGATCATTTAACTCCCATGGGCACTAGCACTTTCGAGCGCACATCCTAGGACCAGATCAGGCCCTTTATATATTGCCAGGCATTGGTTATATTGTATCTTTAGACAATCAGTCAATGGCAATATAGAGTACCAAGAATAGTTAAGAGCACTAGATGAATAGATGAGATAGTAGAGAGAACGTGAATAGATGAGCGAGTAGAGTGTAGATGAGAGCTAAGGGTACATCACATAAAACAACGAGTAAACATGTGATAGTAACAGTTACACAACACGCGCACGTCGTATTGGCAGTCAGGTGGAATTCACGATCTTCCCGCTGGCCATGTTATGCACAAGTCCAGAGGTCCGACGTGATTCAAGGTAAGAGCGAACTTCTAATAGCCGTTTAGATCATATCGATCCCTAAAGGTGTAATGGGCATTAGGGTGCAACCAACTCGTCGACCATGTGGGAATCCATGATCAGAGGAGACTTACGGAGGCCTTGTGCACGGGTTCACTAGTCCGGCGAAAGGAATATCCGACGGAGAGTTCACCACAAGCCAAGTAAAGTGTGAATATAAAAACAGGTGCTCAACGTTCTAGAGGAATTCTAGAACAGTGGAGCGTCGATATCGGTATATAAACAACGCAAGAAACGAATACAAGTCCTTTGAAATAGGGCAATTAATATACTTTATTGCAATAAATTACCAGATACATTATGAGATATTTTATGCAAGATTTCAGCCATATATAGATGGTTCATGTATGTGCATGTGTAAGAGAAATCATAGATAGAAAAGAAGTCGTGAATATGTATTTTAAAGCATTCAATATAGCTCCATTTTAACACAGGTGTTTTTACTGCGTGTATGACTGTTAAAAAGGCGTGTCGAGCGTGAAAGTGAGAGCAATAAATTTTAATTTTATGTGTTTTTACTGCGTGTATGACTGTTAAAAAGACAGGTGTTTTAATTTTGTAGAAAGTGAGAGTAATAAATTTTATGGGTTTTCATGAAAAAATCTTGTGAACGCGACGTACCCATATAAGGGTCGCGACAGGGTCATGATGGAATGCGACAGGGTCCTGTACGGCTCACGACAGGGTTGTCTGCTTAGGCGGCCAGAACGCGACGGGATTTCCTGTCACGTTCAGAACCCGACAAGAGGTTGGTCGCGACGGCCCTGAGAACGCGGCATGTCGAGCCGTCGCGTTCTCAGGTACTTCACTTGAGTTCGATCGGGGAAAATGTTCTACATCGGATTGTGTGCCAACTTGACTTGTTTGGACACAGGGTACTTTGAAAAATCATAACTAGTTACATAGTCGATGAAAAATCATGAAACAAGTTGCAAATTAAACTAGACATGTAAGGGTACTTCCAGTAAATCGGAATTAGAGAGAGAGCATGGTTCATACAGGGTTTAAACAAGAGTAAGAACGAGTTATTCAGAACATGACATAGAGAGAAAGATTGATTAAATTTGATCAGCATGCTCGATGAAATTTAGGGATTTTAGGGGCAAAAGATCCCTAACAACATGAAGTATCTACAGTAAAAATTTCGTAGCATGGGATCAAGTATACATAGAGATTTGAATTAAACATGACATCTCAGGGTTATCATGTTTGCAGATCTTCTAAAATCAAGAACAAAAGATTGGCTCGATGAAAAAGAGGTAATCAAGAGGACTTTTGTTCCTGGTGATTGGAACTACCTACAGACGAGTTTAATTTAATTTTGCTCGTGAGAATGCCTACCTTTGACTCGATTTATCTTCTAGGGCTTAGAACTCCAAGAACGAAGGAAGAAGCTTGATGGATCTTCCTCTCCTCGATTTCTCCTCCTCCTTGGCCTCTTCTCCACGTCTAAGAACCTTTGGCAACGAGCTAGGGTCGGCCAAGAGGGTTTAAGAGGTGTATTTATGCATGTATGGGTTCCTATTCCTACTTCTATTCTAATTGCTCTTTAATTACGAGATTTCCTAACTCCAACCTTCCTTCCTTGCTTTCCAACCTCTATTTAGGTTAGGATGGGATCTAAATTCATGCTAGACTATATGGAGTAGGTTTAGGAATCCAATTCCAACTCTAATTGCCACTTTTATTGCTTTAATAACCCCTTTCCAATTAGGAGATAATTAAACTCCGAATTTAGGGTATTTTCTTATTATTCTCCCTTTGTAAATTCATATTTTGACCCAATAAGTTCTAGATGATCCATTAAGCAAAGTCCATTACTCTTTTCCATTTAATGAGTTTTATTTAATACTCTATTCATTGAATATCCCTTTAGCTGAGTTTTTAATTTATTATTTAAATTTTTATTTTTCTCAAAAATTCAGGTTGCTACAAAAAGAGAGCAAGAGTGCAAAACAGGCAAGAAAATCAAGCCTTGGGTGGAAAGTCCAAATCACATCCGACGCAGCTGACGCGATTCAAGGCGCTTAATCCGACTTCCATTGCGACAGGTGAAGTTAAATCGTGACTGACTAAATCGACGTGATTAAGATAAGTAAAAGGCGTCCATGTTTCCTGCCGCGATTTCAAGCAATATGATTTTTTTACATTTTTGCTCTAATTTTTGTTGCTTGTCAATGCTGATGAGTTTTTGAGCGCAGGTTTCAGACATATTTCCCGCCATGCAATTCATGATCATCTTCGGCAATCCTCAGTCCGGTATTGTATATACTGCATTCTAATATATGTTATACCCTATTAGTGCATATCAAGGACCTTGAGGTTCTGATGAATCTGTAATTTGAGTTCCCCTCCTCCACCAAAAATAGTGATGATTACAGAGGATTCTTATGACTTGAGGATAGGCCGTTACGATTTGTAAGAAGGACGATGGATTCCATTCGGTCTCTTGGCTTCGGCATCGTAGTAATATTATCCTTGATTATTTTATATTATCTTTTGTTTTAATTTTTTTCTTTTAGCCCAGCATGCATCATGTAGGACTTTGAGCATAATTTCGGATGATCACTCTCGTGCTTAATTGAAGAGAACCACTTATTCCTCAATTCCAATTAACATGAAATATTCCATTCTGAGTCAAGTACTCAATTCATTTTGTTGATGTTTGAAGATTGTCTTTTGATAAACTCATTACTTTGGATTCCTATTCATCTATCTTCCCTAAGATCCACCTTGGCAGTGGCAGACGCCCCCAATGGTGCAACCTAATGGATTGTGTCCTTAGGTACTTCCCCGACACTGGAAGTTGATCTTTCTCTCTTTCGTGCCCACGTGCACACCCTCTCCCTTCGTCTAGACTTTGAGTTTTCTCTTGAGGTTTTCTGTAAGCCGCTTCATTCTGAATTGACGAACAACTCCTGTCATAAGTTGTTGAGGCATGTCCCATCACACCTTCATGTCTACTTTTCAGTCATTCCATTTCTTTCCACTTCATTTACCCTATTCCATTGCTTTAATTTCACGTCCTTTCACTCCATTTCCTTGCAAAGTAGACGCTAAGGTGAGGCAGTTGTAGACTTGCCATTTTGGCAACATATTGAGCAAATTTCATGTTATACTGCGATGCCTCAAATTGGCTCTCTTCAATTAACCTCTAGAGTGATTTTCCTATTTTTTTGGATTTTTCTAGAATTTTTAGGGATTTGTCTAAGGGGTCTAAAGGGGTCTGTTGAGCTCAAGTGATTCGTGTCAAATCTACCCTTCTTATAAAAATCACAAAAACTTCAAACCAATCAATAATCATCTTTCTCATGGAAATTGGAATGTTTTCTCCTCTTACAATTCAAGATGGAATTAGTCTTGGAACCAAAGGTACAGTGGTAACCAATGGTTCAATCCTTATTTCTATCATTCATCTTTTCCTGCATATCAACAGCAATACATGCCAAGTTTTTCACAGTGGAACAAATCAACTAAGAGGTATAATGTTCAGAAAATTGAAAATTAAAAAGTTGAATCTTTTGTTTTAAAAAACACTGTGAAGAAAAATACACAAATTCGGGTTAGAAAGGATTTGTTATCTCTTCTCACTCAGGATGTTGGTACCAATCTCATGTGGGTACCAAAAACTTTTCTTGTCTAATTTGTTATGTGCAGGAAAGTCGTGCATCCAATTCCAACAACATCTGGATTCTTGACAGTGGATGCTCACGGCACATGACAGGAGATAAAAATAAATTTTCATGCTTGATTGAAAAGGAAGGTGGATCAGTCACCTTTGGAGGTAAGAATAAAGGAAAAATAATTGGCAAAGGAAAAATTGGTAAGTCTTGCATTACCTTAAGTGATGATGTTTGTTTAGTTGAGGGTTTGAATTACAACTTTCTTAGTATTAGTCAATTGTGTGACAATGGTCACAAGATTCTTTTTTAGCATGATTCATGCAAAATAATTGACTCATCTTTTGAGAAAATTAAATTGATTGGAAAAAGAGAAAATAATGTCTACATGATTGATTTGTGTGATAATTCTTCTTTAAATGTTTGTTTGATTGCAAATAAAAATGACACTGCTTGGTTGTGGCACAAAAGGTTGGGTCATGCAAGTTTCACAACCATTAGTAAACTCATAAGAATGAATCTTGTAAAAGGTCTTCCCGAATCTTTCTCAGTCATTGACAATCCTGTTTGTGGGATATGTGCTCAAGGAAAACAAACAAGAAAATCTTTTAAAGTGTTCAATGACGTACTTACATCTAAACCACTTGAGTTGCTTTATATGGATCTTTTTGGTCCAACCAGAACTCAAAGTCTCAGTGGTAATAGATATGGCTTTGTGATCATTGATGACTTTACAAGATATACTTGGGTCTTATTCTTATCCCATAAAAATGATGCATGTTCAGAATTCAAGAGATTTTACAATTCTACCTTAGTAGGTTTATCTTTCAAACTGAATTCCATTTTGACAGATCATGGGGGTGAATTTGAAAATAAATCATTTTTGATCTTTGTAATGAACTGAACATTCTCCATAAATTTTCTTCCTCTAGAACTCCAGAACAAAATAGAGTTGTAGAAAGGAAAAATAGAACTCATGTGGAAATGGCTAGAACTATGCTCATTGAAAGTAAACTGTCTAAATCTTTTTGGACAGAAGCTGTAAATACAACTAATTTCATTTTGAATAGAGCACTAGTAAGACCAAAGATCAGAAAAACCCCTTATGAGTTGTTCATAAAAAGCCAAGTGTGTCATATTTCAAAATTTTTGATTGCAAATGTTTTGTTCACAATAACAATAAGAAAATCTTGATAAATTTGATGCAAAAAGTTTTGAATCAATCTTCTTAGGTTATTCTGAAACATCAAAAGCTTACAGAGTTTATATTTTAAAAAATAAGACTGTGGAAGAATCTCCACATGTCATTTTTAATGAAAACTTTTAAAAGATTGACATTCCTACTTTGTGTAGAACTCCATTATGTGATGATGAGGATGATTTTCTTGAACATCCATCTACAAATCTTGAAGAGCAAGAAGTACCAAATGCACATGAGGTTCTTGAATTGCCAACTTCAAGGGATTCAGGTAATCATGTTCCTAAAAATCATGCAAACCCTGAGGTAATTTCTGAACCCAAATTTTTAAGAGACCATCCACTTGAAAGCATTGTTGGTAATTTGCAAGATGGAATAAGAACCAGATCATCTTTTCATTCTGTCATAGATGAAGATTCTTTGGCACTACTTTCCCAAACTGAACCCAAAAATGTTGATGAAGCTTTATCTTGTGAAAACTGGATAAATGCTATGCATGAAGAGCTTCATCAATTTGAAAGAAATCAAGTTTAAGATTTAGTACCAAAACCTTCAGATTTAACTTCTGTCATTGGAACTAGATGGATTTTCAGAAATAAATTGAATGAATCTGGTCAAATTGTTAGAAATAAAGCTAGACTTGTTGCCCAGGGGTATAACCAAGAACTTGGTATTGATTTCGAAGAGTCTTATGCCCCTGTAGCAAGACTTGAAGCTGTTCGAATATTCCTTGCATTTGCTGCCTCTTTGAAATTCAAAGTCTATCAAATGGATGTCAAGAGTGCATTTTTAAATGGATGCATAAAAGAAAATGTTTTTGTCAAACAACCCCCTGGTTTTGAAAATAAAAAATTTCTCAATCATGTTTTTAAACTTAATAAGGCTCTTTATGGTCTTAAACAAGCTCCAAGAGCTTGGTATGACCGGTTGAGCTCCTTTCTTGTAAATAAAGGTTACATAAGAGGAAGCATTGATCAAACTTTGTTTACAAAAACTGCAAAAAATCATTTCATTGCTATTCAAGTTTATGTTGATGATATCATTTTTGGATCAACAGATAATACTTTATGCAATGAGTTTGCCCATCTTATGCAATCTGAATTTGAAATGAGTCTCATGGGTGAACTTACATTCTTTTTAGGTCTGCAAGTACATCAAACTGCTGAAGGAATTTTTCTGAGTCAAACAAAATATGTCAAGGAGTTGCTCAAGAGGTTTGACTTCCAAAATATCAAGCCATCCAACACACCAATGGCCACAAGTGTAAGACTTGAGAGTGATACTTCTGGTAAGTCTGTTAATGCTACACTTTACAGAGGTATGATTGGATCTCTTCTTTATTTAACTACCTCTAGGCCAGATATTCAATTCAGTGTCTGCATGTGCGTAAGATTTCAAGCAAATCCTAAAGATAGTCACATGTTTGCCGTTAAAAGAATTTTCAAATATCTTCTTTCTTCATGTGATTTGGGTCTTTGGTATCCTGTTGGATGTAAATTGGACTTGATTGTATATAGTGATGCTGATTATGCCGGGTGCAAACTTGATAGAAAAAGTACTAGTGGGTTGTGTTTATATCTAGGAGGGTGTCTTATTTCTTGGGCTTCCAAAAAGTAACATTTTGTAGCTCTTTCAACTGCAGAAGCTGAGTATGTTGCCGCTGGTAGCTGTGGTACCCAAGTCCTTTGGGTCAAACATCAACTTCTAGATTATAATCACACATTAGGTTACATTCCCATTCTTTGTGACAACACAAGTGCTATAAATCTGTTCAAAAATCCTATTCAGCATTCCCGCACAAACCACATTGACATTCGGCATCATTTCCTTCGAGATGGAGTCTCAAAGAACTCTTTTGAACTCCACTTCATTGACACAGAAAAATGAATTGTAGACATTTTCACTAAACCTCTTGCAGAACCTAGATTCACTTCTCTTAGAAGGGAACTTGGTTTATGCAAGTTTTCACATGTCTGAAATCTTCATCTCATTTCTTTGTGCAAATAAAATCATTCTTTCTTGCAAATAAATTCCTACTTCTCAGTTGTATTGAAATTCTTGGTATATCAAATAGTGATTTGAATGAAGGCAAGTTAGACTCGTCTGGACACTTTCACTATGCGTGAGTATATGTCTCCGCCAAGTATCAAGAGCCTCGTATGCAATTGTTGAGGGGGAGTCCTTGTCTTTCAATAAAACATTCATGTTCATTCTGCTTTCACTTCATTCCTATTTCTCCAATAATCTTCATGTTCACCTTGTGAGGGGGAGATACATGAAAGGGGGAATATTGTCATATTTCTTGAACTTGTCTATTTTGAACCCCAAATTCATCAGAATTTTTGAGTCATTGTGCTATTTTCTTATGAGAGAATTAAAACATTGTAACTAAATTCATTGTGCATTTATTTTAATTTTAAAGATTCATTATCATTTCAAGGTTAACAATCTTAATACTGGATGTTTTTAAAATGATTTGCAAATCACTATTATAGGCACATGAGTGGCTTTAATATTTCACATGTGTATGTTTAAGCTTCATTTTTACCACATGTTAATAATACTTTTTCTAAATTCGTAGTCATGATTTTTCTGTTCAAAGGAAACATATTCCTGCAAAACATCAAAAGAAAATGATCAACAATCTGGAAAGATACAAACAGAGCAATGCAAATTCTTGAACCACTGAGTAACAGGGCCATTTCACCTAGAAAGTGATTTGTTTCGCGTCAAAAAGTGGAAATCAAAGTTTTCAACTCTGTATAAGATAATGAAAGTTAAACCACTAAGTAATCAGGAGATCTTGCATATGATCAATGTGATCTCTTGCACTGAAAAGGGAGATTTAACTAATTTATTCTTGTATTATTTCCCAGTTAAAAATGAAAGAAAATCAAATTGACAGGATGGAAAAGCTTAAGACCTTCATAAAGTTCATGTAGACTAAGTTTAGACCTATTATTTTACATTGTGTTAAACTTAAAGCTCCTAACATCCCTGTTAAATATTTCTGCTCATTCATATAGGTCACTTTTCTTCACATTTGCATCATTATTTTAACTACATTCAGATCATTACATTTTGCTATACTTTGTGTTGAGTGTGTCTTTGCGATTAAACTTTATTGCACAATACAAAGAACTCAATAATTTCTCTCATATGTAAATATCACTTTGCCTCATTTATTTTGATCATTTCTGACCATTCATTTCTTGATCTCTTACAATCTTTGTTTCTCTCTCTTATCTATCTTTTTGATGCTGTCAAAAAGGGGTAGAAAGTTCCTTAAAGGAGGAGAAAGTAAAAGGTTCTAGAGGGAGAAAGTTCTTTATGGGGAGAAAGTTCAAAGGGTGTATATGGTCAAGGGGGAGTTATTGTAGTCAAGGGAGTCAAGCTATTGGGAGATTGTGCATATGTTTTGTCATCATCAAAAAGGGGGAGATTGTTGGGTTGAGTATGTTTTGGAATTTCCTAAAGTTGTATTTTAATGATGACCAATGAACATCACTCATACTTTGATTTTGATGATGACATATTGCGATTTTGATGATGATATGTTGAACATGTTATACATTTTATACATATCACAATAATGCTTAAACAACATGTTTTTGATGTTTAATATCTCATATTTTAATGATAACATCTTGTACTAATGATTTATGTGTTAAATTTGCAGGTGTATACAGCTCTTGTCATTGATGGTGTCGACACATCCATTGATGGTGTCGACACTCGGTTACTATTCCTGAAGCTTTTTCATGAAGACAGGGTTCAGTGTGTCGACACAGCCCCTAGTAGTGTCGACACTAGACCCAATTCCTAGGAGACCCAGTTGCCTGACTGGGACAGGGTGTCGACACAGTCCCTGGTAGTGTCGACATTAGACCCAGCTTCAGAAGACCCTTTTTGGACAATTGGGACAGTGTGTCGACACACTCAGTGGTAGTGTCGACACACTCCGGCTGAAATTTCAACTTATGATTTTTCTAGACACATGGCCGTTTGGGGTTTAAGGGAATCTGCCTAGGTTTTTGTGCCCACGTACCCTAAGGCTTCTTATGGACATATGGGGCTATAAATACCCATGTGTTTGGTACTCCAAGGTGATCCCACGCAAGACAAGGCCTAGAGCATTCTCGAAGAAGGGAAGAAGAGCAAGAAAAAGGGATCTGCATCCAGAGGAGTAGAGCAACGCCGCCAAGGGAAGAAGAAGGAGAAGAAGAAGGAGAAGAAGAAGAAGGAGAAGAAGAGGAGGAGCTCGTGATTGCAGCAGTGCTGGTCCAGAAGGAGATCCAGTCGAGTCTGTATTTGATCAGAGTGTTAAATTCTCTGGGGAATCTGTGTATGTGTTCTACACAGATCTCCCAATTCTATTTGTCTCTACCATTTCTATTGTACTGAGATAGATCGTGCTAGATGATCTATTCTCTAAGTGTGCTTGTTCTAGCAGAACTTGGATCTATTGTGATCCAGAGGTTTGAGTACTTTGTACTCTGGTTTGGAGCCATTGTGCTCTGGTGCTTGAGCCGTAGTGCTCAAGGGCTTGTGAATTTGTTGAATTCACAAGTAGTCTTTGGAGTAGGTTGTCGTGCCTATCTCCTGGGTTTCTTTGAGTTGGTGCACTCAAAGAGGTCAGAGTCATCGTGCTCTAGTTTGTACTGCACTTGTGCTAGTGGTTCCTCCGTTGTGAGGAGGTGGACGTTGGAGACACAAGTTGTGTTCTCCGAACCACCTTAAAAATCTTCAGTGCACTGTGGTTTGATGTGTGGTTTGCTTTACTTATTCACTATTCTCACACACCACACTTGGATCTGATCGAATTGTGTGTTTTACTTATTTTAATTCCGCTGCCATACACACAAGTTCGTAGTTCTTTTGTCAAAGTCACCTATCCGATCCCAACAGATGCATGGAGAGAGTTCCCGGTGCCCGTCCGGGATTTATTATTTGACATGTTCATGGTGTTATTAATTTTTACTAATTTAAAGTCGTTTATTTAATTACTATCTCTATTAGTGCAGAAAGTTGAGTAATTTTATTTCTTTACAGTGGAGTTACGTGTTCACGAGACCCGAGGATCTCCCTTGAGATCGAGCCGTCTGGGAGTCTACGGCTCAGACTAATTTAAGAAAGTCGATGTGGGAGGCCCAGAACAAGGCAATTAAGACCACAGGCAACCGGGATCCTATGGCTTGGCTGGATTACGACCCTGTTTGGCTGAGGAGGGACTATTGGCAGTCCCTTTGTGAGCGTTGGGCTACTGGACCATGGCAGGAGCGGTCACAGGCGGCAAAACGCAATCGATCAACTCATCCGGAGAAGAATGTACATACTAGTGGGTCCGTATCTTATGCGACCCACAACCAAAAATTGGTAAGCATATTATTGTTCAATTGCTTAATACATTGATTATTATTGTGAAACTAACTAATTTTGTTGAATTGTAAGCATCACGAGCTCGAGCGTGCCCCTACTTTTCGCGAGTTATTTGATCGGACTCATAAGCGGAAGGGGATGGATGACTATGTCAGCGAGAGTGCTCGCACGATCACTGTAAGTCAAGCTATAAAATTTGAATTCAATTAAGATATTAAAATAATTTGTTTTCAATAATTTAGTTTTAATTTATTATGCAGGATACCTATGACAGGACGATGGCAGATCGCTATGCAGAGGGCACTCCCCAGCCAGACTTGGATCTGGAGGCTTGGGTCGATGCAGTGGGAGGGCCGAGGAAGGGTCGAGTGTACAGCTTTGGGGACAGCTTGGATACTACTCCAGTGTTGTCCTCATATGCGAGTTCGGTCGCTCCTCCAGCATACGCGAGTTCATCTGCTGCGCCACCCGGCAGTGGTGTAGAGGAGATTAGAACCCTCATCCGGGAAGAGCTACGGACGCACTTTGGCGTTATGGTCGAGCAGTTGATCTCAGCCATGCAGGGAGTACGCCCCTCACAGCTAGCCCCTCAGGTCAGTATTACTATTAATTTCACATAGTTTGAATGAAATGAAACCACTAAAGAATGTCAAAAGGGAAAAAAAGAAATCTAAAGTAATTAACCTATAAAGAAGGTCTCTTTATACAATCAACTTATGGAAGGATAAAAAAGCCACATGAGCGCTCAAATTGCTATTCTAAAATAAACAGAAGTGTAAAGGGCGTTGAAATGACGGATCTAAAAAAAAATCCAAGTCCAAATGATCAAAACACGCAACTCGGGGGTCCAAAATCCCATATCGGGATCTGATCGGCATGCCGTTCACTCTGAGACGACCGGGTGGGTTAAATTGACGTGTGCGAACTGATAGAATCCAATTTGGAATCCCGGATTGGGTTGGGTGTTGAAATGACAGATCTAAAAAAATCCAAGTCTAAAGGAATAAAACACACAACCCGGGAGTCCAAAATCCCAAATAGGGATCTGATCGGCGTGTCGTTCACTCCGACACGACTGGGTGGGTTAAATTGATGTGTGCGAACTGACGGAATCCGATTTGGATTCCCGGATTGGGTTGGGCATTGAAATGACGGATCTAAAAAAACCCAAGTCTAAATGATCAAAATACGCAACCCAGGGGTCCAAAATCCTAAATAGGGATCTGATCGGCGTGTCGTTCACTCCTACACGACCGGGTGGGTTAAATTGACGTGTGCGAACTGACGGAATCCAATTTGGATTCCTGGATTGGGTTGGGCGTTGAAATGACGGATCTTAAGAAACCCAAGTCTAAATGATCAAAACATGCAACCCAGGGGTCCAAAATCCCAAATAGGGATCTGATCGGTGTGTCGTTCACTCCGACACGACCGAGTGGGTTAAATTGACGTGTGCGAACTGACGGAATCCGATTTGGAATCCCCGATTGGGTTGGTCGTCGAAATGACGGATCTAAAAAAACCCAAGTCTAAAGGATTAAAACACACAACCTGGGGGTCCAAAATCCAAAATAGGGATATGATCGGCGTGTCGTTCACTCCAACACGACCGGGTGGGTTAAATTGATGTGTGTGAATTGACAGAATCCGATTTGGATTCCCGGATTGGGTTGGACGTTGAAATGACAGATCTAAAAAAACCCAAGTCCAAAGGATCAAAACACGCAACCCAGGGGTCCAAAATCACAAATAGGGATCTGATTGGCGTGCCGTTAACTCCGACATGACCGGGTGGGTTAAATTGACATGTGCGAACTGACGAAATCCGATTTGAAATCCCGATTGGGTTGGGCGTTGAAATGACGGATCTAAAAAAACCCAAGTCTAAAGGATTAAAACACACAACCCGGGGATCCAAAATCCCAAATAGGGATCTGATTGACGTGTTGTTCGCTCCGACACGACCTGGTGGGTTAAATTGACGTGTGCGAACTGACGAAATCCGATTTGGATTCCCGGATTGGGTTGGGCGTTGAAATGACAGATCTAAAAAAATCCAAGTCTAAAGGATTAAAACACGCAACCCGGGGGTCCAAAATCACAAATAGGGATCTGATTGGCGTGCTGTTCACTCCGACACGACTGGGTCGGTTAAATTGACATGTGCGAACTGACGGAATCCGATTTGGATTCCCGGATTGGGTTGGCGTTGAAATGACGGATCTAAAAAAACCCAAATCTAAAGGATTAAAACACACAACCCGGGGGTCCAAAATCCCAAATAGGGATCTGATCGGCGTGCCGTTCTCTCCGACACGACCGGGTGGGTTAAATTGACATGTGCGAATTGACGGAATCCAATTTGGATTCTCAGATTAGGTTGGGCGTTGAAATGACGGATCTAAAAAAACTCAAGTCTAAATAATCAAAACATGCAACCCGGGGGTCCAAAATCACAAATAGGGATCCGATCGACGTGTTGGTCACTCCGACACGATCGGGTAGGTGAAATTGACGAGTGCGATGTGACGAAATCCGATTTAGATTCCCGGATTGAGTTGGACGTTCAAATGACAGATCTAAAAAAAAACCCAAGTCTAAAGGATCCAAAATATTTTCTTATTAAACTTGAGGAATAATCACATGTTTTAAATTTAAAATTTGAAAATAATATTTATATATTAATTTTTATTAATGTTTCTCATATTAAATTTTTTTAATATAGGATCCTCCGGCACCTGAGGATCAGGAGACGGGGACGACAGACGATCCAGCAGACTTGTCTTGATTTTTAACATTTATGATTATTTATGATTTTGTATTACTTATGTTTTATGATTTTATGTTTCATTGTGAGAACCTTCTATTGTGGAATGCATGAATATTTTAGCAGGTTTTATAATTTATTATTGTTAATTTTTGTAATTTTTTTTTAAAAATATTACATATTTTTGACAGTTTTTTCGACAGATAGTTTCTGTCGGAAATGTGTAGTTGACCGACGGAATATATCCGTCGGTATTTCTATCGAAAGTTCCGACGGACATTCCAACTTCTTTTCTGATGGATTTTAGTTGGAATTCACTGACCGATTTTCCGACAGAGATTAGATTAGGTAACCGTCGGTAATTTCTGACCAAAATTTTCCGACGGACGCCTTCCGACGACCGTTCAATGGAAAGTTGCCGGAAGGTGCTGTTTCCGACGGATTACCATCGGATTTCCGACGGAGCACGTCCGTCGGAAACGTCGCTTTTTCTTGTAGTGTCTATTTGGACTCTAGATCATTTCTGGAGCTTATCCTCATTCTCTCCTAGTTGGATTATGACCCCTAAGCCTCATATTTATTCTTTTGAATCTCCAAAATAGATTTAAACTCCAATTTTATAATTATTTTTTGATTTATTTCTTTTATGGGATAATCTCATCCTCTCTCTATAAATATCTCCTTAATCCCAATGAGTTGAAGCTAATGGTTAAGAGGAGATTGCAACCACGCCCCAAGGAGGTCTAAGAAGCATTGGGTCACCTAGGAAATAGCCCAAGCATTGGTATTTTTCTTCCTCTTTCTCTAATTCTTCTTTGTTCTTCATGCATGCACTGTAGATTCTCTTTTCTCTTCTAATTTCTTCTTCTTCTATTTTCAAATACACTGCATCTCCCTGGTCTTGCGAAGAACGCGCCCAACACAGAGCCCACGTCTAGAAAGCGCCCTAGGAGTTGACCGCCTTTAGTAGGGGCCCTATTGGACACCCATGTTCTTTCTTTATGAGTTTTTGGGTTCGTTTCTCGTTATTTTCCAAAGTTGTTAGCCTTCTTTTGTCTCCTCATCTCCAGGCAACTATTTTGGTGACGGTTATGGTCAATTTTTCATCTTTTTTTTCTCTAACTTATTCATTTATATTGAGGATAATTTCCGTGATTACACCATGCAGTTGGAATCCTATTGGGAAATCGATGGCTATAACACTTTAAATACAACTGTGTTCCTCTTGGCCAACCCTATACTGTTGTTGGAGACTTCTGAGTGTGGTTTTCGATAACTAAGGAGTTTAGTAAGAAATAGGTTAAACATGCGTAGGTCCTACTATAGGTAATATTTTTGGTAGAAACTTAAATCCCAATTCATGTGGATTTTCCTTGCATGTAAAATGAAGAAGAGCATGTACTTTAATCCTGAATGACTGTTGTTTACTCATGAAAATCTCTGTTACACATGGTTCATGTTGGAAAGAACCTTGTTCACATGCTTGTCATGCTAATTAGTTCAGTGTCCTTGAAATTCTAGAATTTACGATTAGTTTTCTTCTTAGATTCTGTGCCTGCAATCCTAATCACATTTAAACATTTATCAACCCACACTTTTTTTCCAGATCTTGGTTCGCTGTTAATTTGTCCAGATTTGAGTCTAGTTGTGAAAGAAGACCTAAGTCCCAATTTGTAGAAAATACCAAGTTCCGTAATATTAGGGAAATCTTGTTTAACCTCGTCCCTAATTTATTAATAAATTAAATTCTAGATTCTATACTAAGTGATGTCCCAATAAAGAACAAAAGAAGCTTTAAAACCTAATAAAAAATGAGTCTTAAGACAAATGTAAAACAAGTCGAGTAAAACAATAAGACATGTAAACCAGTAAAGGAGAAAACAAGTCTTAGAAATCTAGTTAAAATGAGTCTTAGGAAATAGGACAAAATGAGTTTCAAGACAAGTTAAAAGAAGTCTTAAGGAATAAATAAGCCTCAAGACAAGTTAAACGAGTCTTAAGAAATAAAACAAAATGAGTCTCAAGATAAATTAAAAATGAGTCTCAAGACATAAGATAAAACGAGACTTAAGACAACTCCTATCGAGTCTCACAAGCGAGTCTCAAGATAAAAGACAAATCGAGTTTCAAGACACAAGAAAAAATGAATCTTAAGACACAAGCCCAATCGATTCTCACCAATAAAGGACCCATTGGTCGACCTAAACCGACTGTGTCACGCCTTGTCAATTTAGCAGTAGAATAAATCAGAGAGACGTGAGCAAATTACATAGTTCCCGCGAACTATGACATACCATGTGCACTCAAACATTTATTATTTCGGGTATTATATCCATGTACGAAATCTCTTATGGACTGCTATATTCATGTCACATAAAGTAGATCTTTAAAGGTTGACAGAACGAAACTTCCTCTTTGGTATATCCTCCTGAAGTATGGCCAATGACATTGACTGACAGTTTAGACACATTTAAAATGTATATGCTCTAGCATTTATTGTGTGTAGGTTTCCAGTAGTCACACACGTTACAAAGTTGAACTTGTCACGTTGACAGAAGCAAAGAGCAGGTTTACATTCAACGACTCAGTGCAGAGATGGGGCCCTCCTATAACATTAGCTTGGGGGTATTTAAGAATCTTTTTGAAGAGCAGGAAGTCAAAGCTGGGCAAATTATCTCACGCCTTGCTTCTCTTTTGTCTCCTGCCTTCTACATCTCAAACCCTCACTAATTAACATCATCTTGCTCTTTTGGCTCCCATTTCTCTTTGTCTATCTTATTCCCCTCATTTCTTTTTGCTTACTGACAAAAAGGGGGAGAAAACACTATGAAATATATACTTTAGAATGTTTCTAGCAAATTTATTTCAGTTCATTGACATACATACTTTTAATGTTTTGTCATCACCAAAAAGGGAAAGATTGATGATCAGCCTATCTCTATATATATTTATATATTTTTTGGTGTTCAAAAAACCTTGGAAATTGTTGACTAACACTATTTTCTGAAGCTTGTCAGCAGGTATCAAATAAAACAAATTCAGCAAGTTATTTACACTCATCTTTATTAGAAGTTAATTGCATATGATGTGCCTAAGTCTACATTGACTACTGTTGTAAGCTCACAATGATTACTATTTTGATATCACATCAATTCTATTAAACAACGATTTCACTTAAACAACAACTACGTTTTAAATGAATCAAAAACATCGATTACAATTTAACATCGATTTCATTTGAACATCAATTTCACTCAACATCGATTTCGGTTTAACATCAACTTCATTTAAACAATGATTATGGTTCAACATCAATTTCACTTAAAACATCGATTTCGGTTTAACATCGAATTCATTTAAACATCAATTTTATTCAAAGAACGATTATGGTTCAACATCGACTTCACATAAAACATCAATTTCATTCAATATCGATTTCGGTTTAACATCGATTTCATTCAAACAACGATTATGGTTCAACATCGACTTTACTTAGAACATCGATTTCATTTAAACATTGATTTCGGTTGAACATCAATGTCACTTAGAACATCAATTCCATTTAAACATCAACTACATTCAAACATCGATTATGTTCCAACATCGATTACATCTGTACACAGATTATGCTCACATCGATTATGCTCCAATATCAACTACATTTTCACATAGATTATGGTCACATCTCAACATCGATTTTATATCAACATCGATTCCATTCCAACAATGATTATACTCACATCGATTTCACTTGAACATCAGTTGTGTTTGAACATCGACTTTCATTATACATAGACTGTCTTTAAACATCAGCTTTCCTTCAACAACGATTATGTTTTTAGACAGTTAATGGATAATATTTTATTCTAGTTTCAAAAATAATCAAGATAGTCTTGATTATAATTTATCTCAAATGTCATTTAAATGTATTTTGAATTACTGTGCATTTCAAACTTTCCCGCGAACTATGGCATACCCTGTGCACTCAAACATTTATTATTTTGGGTACAATATCTATGCACGAAATCTCTTATGGACTACTATATTCATGTCACATAAAGTAGAAATTTAAAGGCTGACAGAACGAAACTTCCTCTTTGGTATATCCTCCTGAAGCATGGTCGGTGACGTTGACTGACAGCTTAGACAAATTTAAAATGTCTATGCTCTAGCATTTATTGTGTGCAGGTTTCTAGTAGTCACACACGTTACAACGTTGGACTTGTCACGTTGACAGAAATAAAGAGCATATCCATATGATCTTTCTCTCTCTGGGTTTCTATCTAAGCATTTAATGACTGCAGGGTTTCCCTAATTCCTATGTTGGACCTGATACAGCTAACGTGTTTGAGGATGAGAGACAACAGACACTTCAACGGATACTTCCTAAGAGAAGATAAATAGAAGTATGTTGACACCATGGAAACTAACAAGAAGAAAAGAAAAATAAAGAAGAGCTCGTTCCTTCATTCAGAAAAAAACTCTCTTGCTCTTAGCTCTCCACAAAGCACTGTTCCTGTCTTCCAGAGGTTGAGAGCTTGTTTTATATCTGAGAGAACTTCTTCCTTGTGTAATTCTCTTGTTTCTCAGAATCCGCCTCAGATCAAGCATTAGCTATAAGCTTGGTCTAGGGGCCATCATCCGCCTCAGACCTATTGTAACAGGTGGTGTATTACCTCTTTGTGTAGTGAAGAGAAGACCAGCTGGTGCTGGATGTGTAAGTGTTCTGAAGGGGGGGCTGTACCCTTAGCTAGGGGAATCCCAAGTTATTGGTTGGGACTAGACGGAGGACTCCTTGTAATAGGAGATCTGAACCAGAATAAATTTCCATTGTTCTTGTGATTGCTTTTATTCAGTCTCCATTTCTTATTAACTCTAACATTTGTGTTTAGTGTTTCTTGTCAAAGTAATCATTTTACAGAAAAATTTATAGAAATATTTTAAGCAATCCATTCACCCCCCCCTCTGGGCTTGCAACCTGGTCAACAAGTGGCATCAACGCCAAGTCTCTTCAAGAAGAAGATCTCACGATCTAAAGAGTAAAGATAAATAGTAGCCTAAGGATATGCTGAAGGACAATCAGTCAACCAGCCTCCACTGTTCGATGGAGAAGACTACACTTATTGGAAGACAAGAATGGAGTTCTTTCTTCAAGGTCTAGATGCTGACAAGATGCTGACAAGAAGCAAATGTCTCAGAACAACAATGCAAAGAGTATATTGTGTTGTTCACTAAGCAAGAAGGAGTTCAACAAGATATCTACTTGCAAATCAACCAATGAAATGTGGGACAAGTTAAAACATACTTATGAAGGAACAAACAAGGTAAGAGAAACCAGAATAGAAATACTGGTAACACAGTATGAAAAAATTCAAATGCATTCTCGAGAGTCCATTTCTCAAATGTACAGTAGGTTTACAGGCATCACAAATAACCTAGCTGGACTAAGGAAAAGGTATGAGACAGGAGATATGGTAAGGAAAATACTTAGATCCTTACCAACTACATGGACACCCAAGGTTACTGCCATAGAGGAAGCAAATGATCTCATGGCAATGTCTCTCGAAAAACTCATTGGGTCTCTAATGGCTCATGAGATAAACATGGAAAGGCTGGGAGAATCCTCCAGCAAGAAAAAGTACAACAATGCCCTGAAGGCTGTAGAAAACATATCTGAAGACGAATCGGAAAGTGAAAGAAGTGAAGAGAATAGTGAAGATGAAGAAGCTTTCCTCTCTAGATGACTACAACAAATTCTAGCTAAAAAGAAATACATGTCAGGAAGAAGACACTTCAAGAAAAGCAAAGAATTCAAAAGACCTGAAGGCAAAGAATTCAAAATGTAGGATCGAGTTCAGAGTATGAACAGATCTAGAAGGGGGGTTGAATAGATCTAACACCAAATTATGCGGAAGCTTAAGCAATTCAAAGATCACTTCGATTTATAGATTTATTCAGTAGAAACTATTACTGATCTGAAGTGTATAAGTGTGAATTGTGTGAATAAAATGTGTGAAGCAGTTGTACAAGTAGTAAAAGCAAAATCCTATGCAAGCATCTAGCGCAAGATACAGATCAAACCATTGCACAAGGACTTTTTAGGTGGTTTGGAAATCACACCAGTGATTTCTACATCCACCCCTCACACAGTGAGGCTACACTACTCAAAAAGAGTACAACACACACTGAAGCACGACGACTCTAAAACAACCTTGAGCTCGACGGCTCAAACAAACAACCGTGAGTACGATGACTCACAAACTGAGCACGATGGCTCAACACACAACCTGGAGCACGACGACTCCAAACTGAGCATGACGGCTCAACAACACACATTGAGTATGACGACTCACAAACTAGAGCGCGACGGCTCACAACACACAATGAGTGTGACGACTCACTAACTAAGCACGACGGCTCAACACAAGCTAGATCAAAAACATAAGAGATTAGATCATCTAGCAATAATTTGATTCACAAACTCAATCATACATAGAAATCTGCACATAACTTCATGTACAGATCTCACTGACGAAAGTGAGATGAACACTCCATGAAATGGTTAAAATAGATGTGGGTTGGATGTTCCTCGGTGAAGAAGTCTCGCAGAAGCTTGAATTGAAGAGCCTTGAAGGAATTCGATGGAGATCCTCTTCAATACCCGATGCTCTGCTCTAGTGGCATCTGAATTTCCAGTACTTCTTCTTCTTCTTCTGCTCTTCAGCTTGATCTGCTCCCTTTCTCTACACATCACAGCTTGGCCTTGATCACCACATCTCTTTGGATGTAATTTCTAGAAGGCTAGAGGCTTGTAGGATCTGAATTGCTCTTGTTGGGCACTCCTGAGCTTCAGAACAGAGATAAGAGCTTTTAT
The DNA here is from genome assembly GCA_014218235.1 of Colocasia esculenta. Taxonomy (NCBI): domain Eukaryota; kingdom Viridiplantae; phylum Streptophyta; class Magnoliopsida; order Alismatales; family Araceae; genus Colocasia; species Colocasia esculenta. The sequence continues at coordinate 81,977,713 of CM024760.1, forward strand.
AGTCTCCCTGCAGTCCCTTTTTACATGAAGGGAATGTGCACAACAACCTAGAAAGCATCTTGGGCTGCCACGTGTCAAAAAGGTCTTCATCACATTGCCACTTGGAAGAAGGGGCAATTTAGTAATTATAGCATCTCCCATAAGGTCCTCAGAACGAAATCACAGCCATCGGATTCATCCTCTGCACAATTCCGGTTTGCACAAAAAGAGAGAGAGTGGACGTACAGACCAATCATCAGTTCAGAGCTTACTATTAGAACACTAGTGTCAACCTGACAGACAACTAGTGTCGACCTGTCCAACAGGTAGAGTCGTCCTAATCACCCTCTAGAGTCGACCTGCTGTGTAATCCTCCCAAAAGTTGGTTTACTGGATGGATGCTAGTGTCAACCTCATCTTCAAATAGAGTCGACACTACTGACCAATTTCTCTTCAGAAGCTTGCTGAGCTGATTATGTGTGTCGACCTGCCTGTCAAATGGAGTCGACACTGTTGTGACATTTTCTTCAGGGGTTTGCTAGGCAGTCTTGTAGAGTTGACTGTCTGTCAACTAGAGTCGACCTACTTTTACAAAAACTCTATAAACCTGTACAAATGAAGAGTAGACCATCAAAACATGTCATAAACAGTAACATATGAGATATTAAGTATTAAGAACATGTTGTTTGATCATTATTGTAATATATTCAATATGTGCAATATGTTCAATATGTCATCATCAAAATCAAAGAAATGAGTAATGTTCATTGGTCATCATTAAAGAAATTGTCAATATGAAATTCCAAAACATACTCAACACAATACAAAAGGCCCGAGCCTATCTGTTATGAAGGTAAGAAGCCTGGACATCTTAAGGCTGAGTGTCCAAAACTTAAAAAGGTAGAACTCAAGAAGAAAGATAATACCAAGAAATTTAAGAAATACAAAAAGAAGGTTGTAACACCCCAAAAATTTTATTTATTAGAAATTTAGAAAAATGTGAAGATTTTGATTGTTAAACATAACTACTTTCGTGAGATGTGATTATTTTTAATTTAGGATTAAATTATATTAATAAATATAATTCTAGTATCGTACTTAGAGATATGCACTCCGACAGGGTGACACAGGAATTCTATAACAAAATTAAAATTCGAAAACACCATAATTTCCAAAAAAATGTGCTGATACTAGAAATGTAAATATCCGGAGTTATTGGTATGCGCATTTTAAAATTAAGTCGACGCAATGATTTTCCAGGTAAATTTTGCTGGGTGAAAAATTAATTCTAAAAATTAAACTAAAATTACCATAATTTGTAAAACATTCATATTAGTTTATGTTTGAAATTTCAACTTTAATGTACATCATTTAGGTATAAAAATTTACGGACAAATGGACCAGCTAAATTATCCTCTATTTATGGTAGCTATTTTTTTCAACAATTACTTACGTAGCTTTGGCTACATAAGGCTTATTTCACCTGAGGTAAACTTTCTACATGTATCCTAATACATGTGAGTGGGGTAAAACCCCAAGTGGGAAGGGAGAGATGGCTTTTTACCGCAACACATGTATGGCTACGTGCCATACGTGCATGGAACCAAGGAGCTTATATAAGCCTTTCCTTCACCCTTTGTGTGAACCTTTCCACCTCTTGCCCAGTCTCCTTACTGCTGAAGCTGCTGCTGCCGCCATTGCTCTGAAGAGCTACTGCTGCTAGTTTGTCGTGGCTGCTACTGCTGCTTCTTCTGTAGCTGCCTTTGTTGCACCTGTCGTGGCCATTGCTCCCACAAGTCTTTCTGCTTCCTTCTTCCTACTGCTAGTTCCCTTTGTTGGGAGGAAAGGATAAGGACTTCATCTTTCTTAAGTCAGGTAGGATTCTTTCCTCTTGTCTTCTTCTCATGTGCTAAGAACTTCATGTTTAAGTGTTTACTACGTTAACACTTAGACTTGAGTTCTGTAAACATCCTTGGAAATGTTTTTCTATCTAGTGTAATCATGTTTTAGCTAATGTTCATGTCATGTCCAATCCTACCTGTGAAAATCTTCCTATTAGATGCAAGGAAATGTTGTTTGGAAGAGTTGTATTTCTAGTATCATCCTATCATAAGTTTCCATGCCACAACATACTCCTATTGTGCTATTTGTTTCCTTCATGTAAGTGGTGTTTAAAGATGTAATAAAACCCTTTAGATGTTGTTAACCATGTCAGTAATCATAGGAACACTTGGTAGAGTTTTTGGATGTAGTATTCCACCTTTTTCTAGAAGTTTAGTCTCGCCTGTCGACAGTTAGAACCCATCTATCGACAGGGTTCATGCTTCTAGAACCAAGAAATGTAGAACCACCAGTAGCTGTCGACAGATAGCTCTTATCTATCGATAGATGGCCTTCATCTGTCGACAACCACCCTTGGCCTGTCGACAGACAGTGTCCAGGTTCTAGAAACTGGTTCTGGAAGGACAGTGGCTGTCGACAACCCCACTCTGGCTGTCGACATACACTGTCCTGTTGTGTTTTCCAGCACTATTTGTTGTTCAATCTCCTGATGACCCACTATACTATTAACTCATCAAGTTGTTTTCGTCATACCCTTGGATTCCAACTACTTTATCATTAAGAGGGATCATTCAATTGCCTTCCATATCCTACTTTGGATTATTCTTAAACTCCCCAAGTATAATTGATTCTTATATGGGTTCAACCTTCTGAAATTATTGGCATTGGTTCATAAACCTTTGTTACATGTGAGATCTTGAGTACTTGTGTACCATACTTGTAAAGTTTACAGAAATGAGTTATGATGACAATTTTTGGGTCTTTGAGACTCAATTGAGATATATGCCTATACAAGTGGGGCTAGTCCAGTCCCGGGAGGAGCACTCGAATTCGTTTAGTGGCCGTACGGAATGATAAAGGATCTGTGGATGTTTGGCATTGCATCATACTTTCTTGATTGGTCATCATTTCATTCTATCATGAGTTGGATATGTACTTGAACTAGAATGTGATTATTATTCTGAATTCTTGTTTGTGCAAACTTAATTCAGTAATTTTATCCTACAATTGTTACCTATTTGGACATGGTTGTTCAATCATCCTTGATGTTCAGCAGTACTATCAATTAAGTTACTTGGCCTATTCTTTGATTATCTTATTTCTTTTGATTAGAAGAATGAATTCTACTGGGCTAGTTAGCTCATAAAATCCTACTTTTTCAGGTGATCATGATGAGGGAAATTCTTAGAAAGGGGGTGTAATATCTCAGGCTTTCCGGTTCCCTTCGCTGCATTGTGGATGACTGGCCACTAACGCGTTCGGCTTGGGTGACATGTTAGTGTCGCGACGGAGGGGCCCGTTGCGACAGTCATCCCTATTGCGCCAGCTTTCGGCGTCGCGTTCTTGTCACACCCAGTCAACGGGTTGCGGCTGCTTTCTACTTTTTGGTCGTCTAACGCCTGTCAGAGTGGCAGGCGTGGCAGATTGACCTGTCGGGTTGTCGCGGCGTCCGGGTGGGACGCGTTCTGGTCGCGGTCTGGGTGGCCGTTGCGATAAGGTTTGTATCGCGACGCCCCGCCCCGTCGCGTTCTGGGGGCCGGAGGCTAAAAGCCTTGGCCGGCTTCCCCTTTCCCTTTCTTTCCCTTCTCCTTCTCTTCCTCCTCTCCGAGGAGGGAAGTCTTCTTCCTCCTTCTCCGGCGGTGGAGCTTGGTGGAGCGGCCGGCGGCTCGTGCGAAGCTTGGAGCGTCGGCGAGGAGCGAGGAGGTGGTGGCCTTGGTGTTGTGAAGGCCCTTCGGGGTTCAGTTCTTCCAAAATCTGTAAGGATGCTTGTGCCCTTTCTGGTTGGTGGGGATTGGAAGTCCATGTGTTGTTTGCATGCTTTATGGATTTCTCCATGATCCCCTTCCCATGTTTGTGTGATTGTAGTTGTGTGGGGGACCCCGGTATGTAGCATCCCGGCAGTCTGCCTTCCAGCTGATGTCACGACCGTCGAGCACGTCGCGACATCAGAGAAGGCATTACCCCAGTTGGGCGTGACCTTGTCGCGGCGCAGTTGGTCATCGCGATAAGAGTCGAGTCGCGACTAGGTTTCCTGTCACGGCAAGGTTCATGTCGTGATGCGCCTCCCCGGTGCGACTTGGGCTTGTCGCGGTTGCCCTAGCCATCGTGTTATCGTCGCGGTGGCCTAGGAGGGCATGACAAGACTAGGCTTGTCTCGGGTGTTTCTGTGGCCACGGTTGGCATGTCGGCACGTGCCCCAAGGTAGGGTTGCCCTTAGGACCTTCTGGTGGGAACACAGTAGGTTGCCTCCCTGCGTTCAGTGACCGAAGGTGACACCTTCATGGCCGTGTCCTAGCGGCGGCGCTAGGATGCTCGCGTCTGTCTAATAATTGATTGTCTGTCTGTCAATCGATTATTAGAAGAGCTGTGGTTTCTGTACTGTCTGTGGTGTTCCGGTTTCTCGGGCCGTGCCTTGTGTGCCGGCATTGGCCGACGACCCTTCTGGGGGTTTCCAGAAGGAGTGTCGTGCGTGCCTGTGCCTACTAGGTTTGTCTTGAGTACAAGCCAGCTATGCTGTTTCTGTTGGTGGTTGCCACGCCAGTTCTCTTTCACCCGGTGCTCGGCACTTGAGGGCTTGTCCACGAGACAGGTTGTTACCGTTACCTGGGACCCCCAGCCCCACGCGCCTGTGTTAGAGGGGGTTGCTCTGGGCGGCGGGCGTGCTCAAGTCATAGACTTGGAGCAGAAGGGGAAAACGGTGGGGACAGTGGCATGAGCCGTTTGTAGAGCTCTCTTAGCTGGTCTGGGTCTCCGAGGTGGTTGAGGTACTCTTTCGGTGCGGACCAGCTAGTCCCTCTCACTGCCTCGCTCTACGTTGGTTTCGGAGCCACGTAGGGAGGTCAGGCGTGGGGCCGCAGCTCAGTCGGGCTGTGGTGGTTTGTGCATGTGTTCTTTGTTGTGACTCGCCAGCCTCACTCTACCTAGGGAGGTCGTAGGCAGGAGTCAGCGGCTGGCGAGCGAGAAGGGTGGACTATGTGTCCCTCTCTTAGCTGCTTGTGACAGTGGCTTGGTTGCTCTTGTTGTGACGGAGTTTCTCACGTGGTTTCTAAGTGAGTCTGTTTGCCCTAGCCTGCACAGTGGTTGTAGCCTGACCATATCTAGTTTCCGTAGGCTTTGGTTGGTTTGGCCTCGTGGGTCGTGCTTAGTGGTTTCCACTCTGCGAGTTCTTTCGGGTGTCTTGTGTTGACACCGACTGCTGTTTCTGTAACCTGCTCTGTGGTGCCATCCGTGGTGGCACCGAAGTGTGTAGATCCCTGACCTCTTGGAGTGTCTGAGGTGTAGGGTGGCTCTGCTTGTGGGCCCTCAACCTGGTGCAGGTTTGAGGTGGTCGTGCCTGTGGTAAGACGGTGCTTCTCACGTGGTTGCTCGGTGTCTCTTGTGGTGACACTTGGTTGTTCCTTCTCGACCTCGTGGAGGTTCGGGATGTTGGTGCTTGTGTCATGAGACTCTGGCCTCACGTGGTTGCTCCGGTGTTCCGTGAGCTTCTTTGTCTCAGCGGGTGTGTGCCGAGGTGTTGCTTCCACATTCTGTTTGACTCCGCTGGTTCTGCGGGAGTCGTGTTTGGCACGACCCTGGTCGGGTCGTGGTGTTTACTCTATTCCACTACTTTGTAGTACTATGTGGTAGGTGTTTCTCGCATTACTGCTTTCTAGAGTAGTATTGCTTCCGCTTTTGTTGGAGTTCCTACTGCTCTGGCTGGTAAGGGACTGGTTATCCCTACTGAGGCTTGTTCGCGAGGCTCACCCCCCTACTGTCTTCAGGTAGGGACTCGCTGTCGCAAGAGTTCATTGCCGGACGATCGTGGTGGTGGTTTGTACGCTGTGCGTTGCTAGCAGTGTGAGTTGTGAGCATGAGCGCTTGTACCGTGAGTGGAGAGTGTCCTTTTTTCAAGTCCTCGAGGTATGCCCCTTAAGGAATGCACCTTTCTTTCTGTACCTGTACTTTTATTTGGGACATGTTGTACGAATTTTCTTGTTATAGTTATTTGAATTCATTGCTTATCTCACTGGACTAAATTCTAACCCTTCCGGGTCTTCGGATCCGTGGGTGGCGGCGTGACCTTCCAGGTTCTTGGAAGGGGTCCGGGAGGTCGAGTCGTTACAGTGATATCAGAGCTCAGGGGTCCAACGAGATTTGTAATGAGTTAATAACTATGGCTGTCCCAAAGAAAGGTACTAGTACGCTGCTGGCCCGTCCGTGTAGAGTTGTTGTTAGGTGAGTATTGGGCTCTTTGTTGCAGGTGACTAGCTTTTTAGTAGGGTCCGAGTGTGAGCTGCAAGAGAGTGTTTACTGCTGCTGCTGGGTGCGCGTGTTGCGAGTGTGGTTGCTGTGTTCGCTTGTGCTGAGGTTGGGTTCGTCCTCGGCCTGCCCGTCCGGGTGGGTGTGTGTCGCGAAGGCTGAGAGAGCCTGCATGTGGTGTGGCCTTCACCAGTGCAGAGTTGTTGCCTGTGGATCCGGTAGAAGGTAGTTGCCTTATTGGATGTCCCCTTGTTGTTGGGGTGTGTCCTTGTTGAATGTCCCCTTGTTGTTGGGGTGTGTGTTGTGTTTGGCCTTGTGTGCCTGTGCGCCATTGGGCGTTGTGCTCTGCTCAATCGGCGTCTTTGCTTGAGCTAAGTAGATGCTTGTGTGCCGGGTTGCACCACTGGTTGAGCACTGCGACACCTATCTGTGGCTATTGTCGGCCTTATGCTGACTGTTTGTGAACTCTGGTAAGGTGCTCTCGGAGTTCTTCTCTATTGGTTCTGGTGGAGGTGAGGTTTCCCCAGAACTGTGCTGTGCTCGTTTCTGGTTGTTGCAGCGTTGGCCTCTAGGTTGAGGTGCATCGCTTGGCTGCTTATGTTCTAGTGATGTTTTCCCAGAACTGTTTTGTGTTGTCCTAGTGAGAGTTCCTCTCCCTCTGGGACTGCTTTTGTGCTCGTTAAAGTTTTCCGCTGTGTTACCTCCTTGGTTTGAGGTCTCTGTTGTCTAGTTGGTTGTTGTTGCATTGCTCTCGAGGTTGAGGTGCATTGCTTGGTTGCCCTACGTTCTAGTGTGGTTTCCCAGAACTGTTGGTTGTTGTCCTAGTGAGGTTCGCTCTCAGGACTATTCCGGGCTTGTTTCTACCTATTGTTGTGCTACCTCAGGGTTGAGGTATGCTGTTGTTGGGTTGGCCGGTGCGTTCTGGTGGATTTCCTAGAACGGTGCCTTGGTGGTTCTGGTGGAGGTTCTCCCAGAACCAGTTGTGTTGCTTCCGCTGGCTGATATGTTCTCTCTGCTGGCTGTGTGTTTTGGTCGTTTGTTTGGTCTGCGTTCTGGTGATGTTTTCCTAGAACGACTCTTGGTGCTTTGGGTAGAGGTCCTCCCCAAGCTGCCTTGTGTTGTTTTTTTTTGTTTGTCGCTGCTCTCTCTCTCTGTGGAGATAGGTTGTCGTTGTTTCCAGTGGGACTGTCCGTGTTACAGTCTACCTGGGTGTTGTCGGTCAAGGTGTGGTGCCTTTGACCGTGTGTCTGGCCGTGGTGTTGGCCAGGTTGTCTTTCTATTCATTTGCGCGTTCTCGGCCGTGCTGGTGGGACTTCGTGTGTCCCCATGGTCGGGAGTTTTGCTTCATTTCTCATGCCCTATGTGCTCTGCCAGATGGTAGTCTGATCAGTGCCGTGGGTGACTGGCTGTTTGTACTTCTGTGGAAGTGTCGGTCTCGCTTAGTGGTTTACCCTTGCGTGTGGAAGAGACTCGTTGTGAGGGACTCCTTCCCCTGCTTTCCATTGGTTGCTTGGGGTGATGTTGCTTCTCTGTGGTGTTGTGTCGTCAAGGTGCGCATTGTTGCGTCCTTCTGGTGGAGTCATCTTCCCTTGGGTTGGACTGTTGCATGCAGTCCGCTCGTCTGCTTTTGGTCAAGGTGGTGGACCTTGACCCTGTGTGTGGCCCTGTGTTTGGCCAGTTCGTCATGGTTGCTCGGCTGGCTGTGTCTCCTATGGGAGTGCTAGCCTTGTGTCGTTGTTTCCTCTTCCGTGTAAGGAGGAGGCCTGTTGTGTGCCTTCTTCCTCTACTTTCCGTGGGTTGCTCGGGGTGGTGGTGCTTTCACATGGCATTTGGTGCCATGTCGCGCACCATGGCGACCTTTGTGGCGAAGGTCCCTCCCCTTGTGCTGTCTTGAGGTTGAGCTGGTTGCTCCCCTCGTGCGTGTAGTTTCCTTGTGGTGCGATAAGTTGTGGTGACCTATTGTCCTGTCTCTTGCTGTGCTGGTTTCTTGTCGCCTGACCGGATGATGTAGGGCAGCGTGCCCTATGTTCAGTGTGAGGCGGCACTGGGTGTTCTTCTATTTGGCTTGCTTGTGTAGGCATCGTTCTGGTGCGTGATTCTCCTGTGCCTCAGCTGTGCTTTGGAGGCACTTGTCATTGTTGGGCGTGTGGCCCTCCCCACCTATGGTGGTAGGAGCGGTGCCCTGTGTTTGCGCGTTTCTAAGAGCCAATATGGTTGTTGCGCTCTTGAAGCTGTTAGTTTTTCGCGCGTTTCTTTGGTGGGTCTCTGGTGTAGAGTCCCTTTCTGTTGGCCTTGAGATGTTTCAGGCCGTTGGTGCGGTTGTATACTGCACTTGGAGCGTGTTTCTTTTTCGATGTTTTGTGTCCTTGTGCCTTGAGGGTTCGTGGCTGGTGTGGCCTGTTCTAGCCTTTTTGGCTTGCGGTTTCTTGTGGGCAGCTTTTGGATGGTCTCTTGTGGAGAGTCCTTCCTGTTAGCTGTGTTGTTTCGGCCATTGGTGCAACTGTGTTGCATCCTGCCGAGTTTTGGTGCTTGTGGTGGCACCCTCTGCTCGTGCTCAAGTGGTTTGTTTTTCGTGCCGTCTTGAGCCCTGGTGCATTGTATTGCACATTGGGTGGCTCCTGGTGCTTGTGTGAGCACCGTGTGTTGTATTTACTGATTGTGAGCTCCGTGCATTGTTTCACGAGTTTTCTCGGTGTTGGAGGCGTTGAGCTTTCCGCCTCTGGGACACCTTGTGCTGGCCGATGCCTTGTGGCTGTACCGTTACCGCTGCGGGGTGGCTACTTTGCCTTGTCTAGATAGCCCTATCGGTGGTACGCCAAGCTTTGGTCATGGTCTGTGTCTGGGTTTCCCTCTTGCCTTGGGGAGCGAGTGTGTTCGGTCGTGGTTCCCTGCTTCGGTTGGGTCCCTCTGAGGTCGATGTGCTGTCCTTGACTTCTGCAGTTGTTTCCTTTTCCGTGCAGTTTGCCGATGTCTTGGGATGCTTGGCTTTGCCAACTTCAGACATCATCCTTGGTTTTGTCTCTACGTGTGTGCTGTGGAGCGTGTGGTTTAGCTTTCTGTGGCTCCACAGTTGTTGGGTGTCCTGGTCGAACCACGAGGATGATCTGGGCGAGATCTAGTGGTGCCGTCAGACACTGTCTTGCTCGCCGTGGGTTCTCCACATGCGTGTTTTTCGATTGGTTTTGGGTCACCATTAAGGAGCTCTCGTTTGGCCTTGCCGTAGGTGCTAGCTGTTGCTAAGTTTTGAGGAGCCATTCAGCGGAGTCTTGTGGATGACCTCTTGGCATTTCCTCGATTCCCGTCAGTAGCTGGGACCTCTATCTAGTCGTTGGTGACAGAGTGAGTTACTGACTGGTTGGTCTCAACAGCGTGGCCTGTTGAGGGCTCAGTCTTGTAGTTTCTGACTGGCAGTTTCAGTGTTTCTGGTCGGTTTGGTGCGTACTGCGCCTGTGGAGTTGTCGACATCCAGTTGTGTGCTCCGCACCAGTTGGGGTGCGCTCTGTGAGCTGGTGGATGTTTGGTTTGGCACTCCCTTTGTGGTAGGGTCGTGGTGGCGACCACCGAGAAGTCATGGTACGACTTAGTGGTCCCTTGGCACCTGTTGTTTTTCTCTGACCGGGTTTCGCCCTTAATTTTGAGGATGAAATTATTTTTTGTTGTTGGATGTATTGTAACATCTCGGGCTTTCTGGTTCCCTTCGCTGCGTTGTGGATGACTAGACACTAACGCGTTCGGCTTGGGCGACGCGTTAGTGTCGCGACGGAGGGGCCTATCGCGACAGTCATCCCTGTTGCGCCAACTTTCGGCATCGTGTTCTTATCGTGCCCGGTCAACGGGTCACGACTACTTTCTGATTTTTGGTCGTCTGACACCTGTCAAAGTGGCAAGTATGGCAGATTGACCTGACGGGTTGTTGCGGCATCCAGGTGGGACGTGTTCTGGTCGCGGTCTGGGTGGCCGTCGCGATAAGGTTTGTATGCTGACGCCCTGCCCCGTCACGTTTTGGGGCCGGAGGCTAAAAGCCTTGGCCGGCTTCCCCTTTCCCTTTCTTTCCCTTCTCCTTCCCTTCCTCCTCTCCGAGGAGGGAAGTCTTCTTCCTTCCTTCTCCAGCGGTGGAGCTTGGTGGAGCAGCCGACGGCTCGTGCGGAGCTTGGAGTGTTGGCAAGGAGCGAGGAGGTGGCGGCCTTGGCGTTGTGAAGGCCCTTTGTGGTTCAGTTCTTCCAAAATCTGTAGGGATGCTTGTGCCCTTTCTGGTTGGTGGGGATTGGAAGTCCATGTGTTGTTACATGCTTTACAGCTTTCTCCATGATCCCCTCCTCGTGTTTGTGTGATTGTAGTTGTGTGGGGGACCCCGGGATGTAGCATCCTGGAGGTCTGCCTTCCAGCTGATGTCGCGACCGCCGAGCATGTCACGACATCAGAGAAGGTGTCGCCCTGGTCGGGCGCGACCTTATCGCGGTGCAATTAGTCGTCGCGATCAGAGTCGAGTCGCGACCAGGTTTCCCATCGCGACAAGGTTCATGTTGCGACGCGCCTCCCCAACGCGATTTGGGCTTGTCGCGGTTCTCCTAGCTGTCACGTTATTGTCGCGGTGACCTAAGAGGGCGCGACAAGACCAGGCTTTGCTCGGGTGTTTTCGTGGCCGTGGTTGGCGTGTCGGCGTGTGCCCCAGGGCAGGGTTGCCCTTAGGACCTTCTGGTGGGAACGCAGTAGGTTGCCTCCCTGCGTTCAGTGACCAAAGGTGACACCATCGTGGCCGTGTCCTAGTGGCGGCACTAGGAGGCTCGCGTCTGACTAATAATTGATTGTCTATCTGTCAATCGATTATTAGAAGAGCGGTGGTTTTTGTTTTGTCTGTGGTGTTCCAGTTTCTCGGGCCGTGCCTTGTGTGCCGGCGTTGGCCGACGGCCCTTCTGGGGGTTTCCGGAAGGGGTGTCGTGCGTGCATGTGCCTGCTGGGTTTGTCTTGGTTACATGCCAGCTGTGCTGTTTCTATTGGTGGTTGCCATGCCAGTTCTCTTTCGCCTGGTGCTCGGCACTTGAGGGCTTGTCCGCGAGATAGATTGTTACCGTTACTTGGGACCCCCAGCCCCGCGCGCCTATGTCAGAGGGGGTTTCTCCGGGCGGCCGGCGTGCTCAAGTCACGAACTTGGAGCACAAGGAAAAAACGGTGGGGATAGCGGCGTGAGCTGTTTGTAGAGCTCTCTTAGTTGGTCTGGGTCTCCAAGGTGGTTGAGGTGCTCTTCCGGTGCGGACCAGCTAGTCCTTCTCACTGCCTCACTCTGCGTTGGTTCCGGAGCCACATAGGGAGGTCAAGCATGGGGCCGCAGCTCGGCCGGGCAGCGGTGGTTTGTGGTTGTGTTCTTTGTTGTGACTCGCTAGCCTCACTACTTAGGGAGGTCGTAGGCAGGAGTCAGCGGTTGGCGAGCGAGAGGGGTGGACTATGTGTCCCTCTCTTAGCTGCCTGTGGCAGTGGCTTGGTTGCTCTTGTTGTGACGGAGTTTCTCACGTGGTTTCTAAGTGAGTCTATTTTCCCTAGCCTGCACGGTGGTTGTAGCCTGACTGTGTCTATTTTTTGTGGGCTTTGGTTGGTTTGGCCTTGTGGGCCGTGCTTAGTGGTTTCCGCTCTGCGGGTTCTCTCGGGTTTCTTGTGTTGACATCGACTGCTGTTTCTATAACCTGCTCCGTGGTGCCGTCTGTGGTGGCACCAGACTGTGTAGTTCCATGACCTCGTGGAGTGTCCGAGGTGCAGGGTGGTTCTACTTGTGGGCCCTCAACCTGGTGGAGGTTTGAGGTGGCCGTGCCTGTGGTGAGATGGTGCTTCTCACGTGGTTGCTCGGTGTCTCTCGTGGTGACACCTGGTTGTTCCTTCCCGACCTCGTGGAGGTCTGGGATGTTGGTGCTTGTGTCGTGAGACTCTAGTCTCACGTACTTGCTCCTATGTTCCGTGAGCTCCTTTGTCTTAGTGGGTGTGTGCCAAGGTGTTGCTTCCGCATTGTGTTTGACTCCGCTGGTTCTGCGGGAGTCGTGTTTGGCACGACCCTGGTAGATTCGTGGTGTTTACTCTATTCCGCTGCTTTGTAGTACTCTGTGGCAGGCTTTCTCGCTTTACTGCTTTCTAGAGTAGTCTTGCTTCTGCTTCTGTTGGAGTTCCTGCTGCTTTGGCTGGTAAGGGACTGGTTTTCCCTACTGAGCCTTGTTCGCGAGGCTCACCCCCTACTCTCTTCAGATAGGGACTCGCTGTCACAGGAGTTCATTGCCAGATGGTCGTGGTGGCGGTTTGTACTCGTGCATTGCCAACAGTGTGAGTTGTGAGCGTGAGCGCTTGTACCGTGAGTTGAGAGTGTCCTTTTTGCAAGTCCTCGGGATATGCCCCTTAAGGACTGCACCTTTCTTTTTGTACTTGTACTTTTATTTGGGACATCTTATACGAACTTTCTTGTTATAGTTATTTGAATTCATTGCTTATCTCACTGAACTAAATTCTAACCTTTCTGGGTCTTCAGATCCGTGGGTGGCGGCGCGACCTTCGGGGTTCCTAGCGGGGGTCCGGGAGGTCGAGTCGTTATAGGGGGTGTGCTGAGTGGGACAATCCAGTCTTCAGAAGTCCAATAACTTTACTTTTCTTTAGTATTGTAGAAATGGAGTGTAATTAAGTTTTCTTTTTCTTACTCCTCTTATAAACAGTACTGAGGAGTATTATGTAATTAAAGCTTTCGCTATGACAATGTTAGATATATAAAAATATAAGTTTTATCTCTTAAGTTTGTTTTCTATCATTTCCAATAAATGAATATTTATTAGGACGTGACAAAGGCTATGGCTACTGCTTGGAACAATGAAAGTGACACAGGCTGTGAATCAAGCTCCAGTGAAGAAGAAGAAGAAAAAGCCAACCAATATCGACGATAAGGTAACTTTAGACTCTTCATTTACTTCATGTAATGACTCTGATTCAGATAGTCTAGAAGAAGCATTCAATGAACTATATGATAAATATAAATATTTATGTAAACAATTGAAATCAATCAAGAAAAATTATACATGTCTTGAAATAACTAACTCAGATTTAAAATCAGAAACTGAACAATTGGAAAAGTAAATTTTAGAACTAAAAAGGAGAAACGCGTTTCTATGTGAAAATGTAAATATTAAGTCTGGAAAGCCAGGAAACCATAAGTAAAATTAAGAGTGAAATTAATGTATTAACAAAAGACAATGAGTATTTAACAACCACAATTAAGAAGTTAACTAATGGAAGATCTTCATTAATATTAAGAGGGGCAAGAAGATCAGGTAGGAAAAAAAATGGAATTGGGTATACTCCACAGATAATGAAGAAATAGTTGTATATCCCAAAATATATCCATTGCTAAGATTTGTAGCTGAACAAGAACTTGGTTATAAAACAAAAACAAATAAAAACAGTAAGCCAAACAAAACAATAAATGATATTTTCAGTTGCACTCACTGTAACAAATTGGATCATATGAAAAATATCTGTACAACTAAACACCTAAAGTGGGTTCCTAAAAGAAATTCTATAGAAGCTAACCAATCATGACCCAAAAGAACTTGGTTACCTAAATTTCATTGATTTATTATAGGGAAGCCTTAGAGCATCAAAGTGGTATCCAGACAGCGGGTGCTCAAGGCATATGACCAAAAATAAAAAGTTGTTCTCATTTATCAAAAATGAAGAAGGAACATTAACATATGGAGACAATAGTAAAGGTACAGTCATTGGTTGTGGAACAATTGGAAGTAAAGACAAGACACTGATAGAAGAAGTTCTCTGCGTCGAAGGTCTCAAGCATAACTTGATCAGCATCAGTCAGCTATGCGACAAGGGTCATCAAATAAAGTTTCAAGAATCCAAATGCCTAATCATCAAGGAAGGAACAACAATCTTTGAAGCCTGCAGAGAAATAAATCTTTATGTACTACATCTAGAAGATTTGAAAAGTTAAGATATTGTTTGGTAGCTAGCAAAGAGCAAAATGCTAAACTATGGCACAGAAGACTAGGACACGCCAGCTTGGATGGAATCAGAAATTTTATCAAGTATGACCTAGTGGAAGGTCTACCCAAGATGAATTCAAGACTGGATAACATCTGTGAACCTTGTGCAAAATAAAAACATGCAAAATCCTCTTTCAAATCCAAGACAATTGTCACTACCTCGAAACCTTTAGAATTGCTTCATATGTACCTATTTGGACCAATGAGAACTACAAGTTTAGGAGGGAAGAATTTTGGATTTGTTATTGTTGATGATTTCTCTAGATACACATGGGTATCATTTCTTGAACACAAAGATGACACCTTTGAAACTTTTGAAAAGTTCAGCAAGTTAGTTCAGAAAGATAAAAAGTTCAGCATCATAAGTATTCGATCAGATCCTGGAGGAGAATTTCAGAATGACAGGTGTACAGAATTCTGTGATGATATATGGATTGAACACAACTTCTCAGCACCAAGAGCACCACAACAAAAAGGAGTAGCTGAGAGGAAAAATAGAACACTACTAGATATGGCAAGAACTATGTTATCTGAATACAATCTTCCAAGATATTTCTGGGTAGAAGTAATTAATACAGCTTGCTACATAATTAATAGAGGTATGATCAGGCCCATACAAAAGAAAACAACATATGAACTTCTCAAGCAGAAGAAACCCAAGATCAGCCATCTCAAAATTTTTGGATGCCCATGCTTCATTCACAACAATGGCAAGTCGAACATTAGTAAGATGGATCCCAAATCCAATGAAGGTATTTTTATGGGTTACACTTCTAAACCCAAAGAATATAGAGTTTTCAATAAAAGGAGTTTATTAATTGAACAAACTGTACATGTTATTTGATGAATCTAACCCTTCCTTGAGAAAGGAGATTATTAGTGATGATGAAGGTACATAAAATCTATCCAAGAAACTGAAGGAGGCACCCATCAAAGATAATGGGGATCCACCCTTAGAAGAACTACGACAAAAAGATATTACTCATGATGATCTTCCTAGGGAATGGAGATATAAAAAGGATCATCTAAAAGAAAACATAATTGGAGATCCATCTGTTGGGGTAAGAACCGGAGGTAATGCTATTCCGTGTGATTACCTAGTGTTTTTCTCTCAAATAGAGCCGAAGACAGTCAATGAAGCACTAACTAATGAATCTTGTATTTTAGCCATGCAAGATGAACTAAATCATTTTAAAAGAAATCACGTCTGGTCCCTTGTTCCTAGACCATCGGGTCATCCTGTGATTGGCACCAAATGGGTGTTCAGAAACAAACTGGATGAAGTTGGTGTTATTACTAGAAATAAGGTTAGACTGGCTGCTCAAGGCTATTCTCAATAGGAAGGCATAGACTTCGATGAAACCTATGCACCAGTTGCTAGACTTGAGGCTATTCGAATTTTACTTGCTTATGCATCTGCATTGGATTTAAAACTTTTTCAAATGGATGTAAAATCAACTTTTCTAAATGGTGTCATAAAGGAGGAAGTCTATGTAGAACATCCTACTTGGTATGAAAGACTTAGTGCATTTCTATTAAACCATGATTTTATTAGAGGAAAAGTAGATAACACCCTTTTCATTAAATATAATGCCAGAAATATATTAATTGTTCAAATTTATGTAGTTGACATTATCTTTGGATCTACTGATGAATCTCTTTGCATGTATTTTGAAAAGCTAATGTAGGGAAAATTTGAAATGAGCATGATGAGATAACTCAACTACTTCCTTGGACTACAAATCAAGCAAAGCAAGGAAGGAACTCATATCAGTCAGATCAAATACACCAAGGAATTATTAAAGAGATTTGGATTTGAAAAGGCCAAACCCCTGTCTACTCCCATGAGCACTTCTACCAGGTTAGATAGTGATCTAGAAGGTAAGAAGGTGGATCAGAAACATTACAGAGGTATGATTGGTTCTCTACTCTATCTAACTACAAGTAGACCTGCTATTTTATTCAGTGTATGCATGTGTGCAAGATATCAATCTGATCCTAAGGAATCACACCTGATCTCAATAAAAAGAATTTTTAGATATTTATCTCATATTCATAACTTAGGTCTATGGTATCCTAAAGCTTGTGAAACAAATTTAATTGGATACTCGGATGCTGACTATGCTGGATGCAAAGTAGATAGAAAAAGCACCAGTGGTTGTTGTCAATTTCTTTCAGGATGCTTAATATCATGGTCTTCAAAGAAACAAAATTCAGTAGCATTATCTACAGCTAAAGCTGAATATGTAGCCGTCGGGAGCTGTTGTACACAACTCCTTTGGATCAAACAATAACTTGAAGATTTTGGATTACACATCAAAACCATTCCACTATTATGTGACAACACCAGTGCTATCAATCTCACCAAGAATCCTGTACACACTCGAGGACAAAGCATATTGAGGTTAGATATCATTTTATTCGAGATCATGTAGCAAATTGTAATATTAATACTTACTTTATAAATACTCAAAATCAGTTAGTAGACATCTTTACAAAAGCCTTACCTGAAGAGAGATTTACCTCTCTAAGATGAGAATTAGACATGTGCAATTTGTAACAGACCTATCTGCATATAACTGAAATAAAATAATCCATTTCAGAACATGTTTTAACTCTCTCTCTCTCTCTCTCTCCATATTTAAATAAATCTACTCTCTATTCTTCTCGCCTTTGCGATATTGATACCCTTTATTTTGTCGTCTTATGCAATTAATGCTCCGCCTTTTTGGTTGTCACTTTATCTCTCTCTGTTGCAAAGGCAACTCATCCCTTACCGATTCTCTATCTTTCCTTTCGCACCCTTTCGACTCCGAGGTCTGCGAAATCCTCCATCAACTCCTGAATCCTTCTCCTCATTCTTGAAAGATTTGATTCTTCCCGCTAAATTTCTTGAGGCGTTTTACTCCTCATCCTTCCACGACCCTCTAGAGCTTTCCTTTGAAAATTTCCATGGCCGCTTCTAGTAGTTCCAATAGTTTAGGAGGTTACAGTGCTACTTTCCTCACGACAGAACAGCTCGAAAGATTTCAAGCAGTGAAGATCAAGATTTGCGGAAATAAGGCAGTTGATTTGGCAGATTTGGAGAAGCATGGGATGGTTAGTGTGATTGAAGCTCTACAAAGGATGAAATGGACAGAGGTTTGTACTGTTTCTGAACCCAGCTATCCACACTTGGCTAAGGCATTCTACACCTGCCTTCAGTCTGAAGATGAAGGGACACTCACCTCTTTTGTCAAAGGTAAGGTCATTCGTATCACTTTTGATCTGTTGGAAACTTTATTTGGTGTCTCTAAGATAGGTCATAGCTTGATCAACTCAGTAGATATTCATTCCAAAGCCCTTGGGATTATTAGAACAGAGTATAAGCTCAGAGAAGGAAAAATTGAGATAAATCAGTTTAATGTTTTCAGTAGGCTACTGCACTTCATTGTTTATCAAATTTTAGTACCTCGCAATGCCACTTTTTCTCAATGCACAAAAGGAGACATTGATATCATATTTGGGCTGTGCAAAATCAGAGTGTAGACATGGCACAAATTATGTTTGAAAATATGAAGTTTGCAAATGAACTTATTTTGGATAAGAAAAACAAGTTGGCAGTATCCCTTCCCTAAGCCCATCTACTTACCAAAATTTTCCGACATTTTGAAGTTGATCTGGAAGGGAAACTTTTGGAGAAAATGGAGCAGTCCATCCAAACCAGGAACTTAAAGAAAAGTGGTTTTTCCCTGTCAGCAAATGTTTGGTCAAAAACTTCCATGGCTGAAGGAGTAGCCATCATAGGAGATACCTCTACTACTGATGCTCCATCTGTTCAAGAAGCTGAGACTGTAGTTAGGGATGATGAACCTATTACATCTACATTGTCTGAATGGAGAATTGAAGACATTGCTCCTGAACACATTGAGCCTTTTGGACAATCAGCTGTAGATGTTGTACCTGAACCTACATTTGAAACTCCTGTTGTACAGGAAACGTTTGTTAGTCCTCATGAGGAAATTGCTCATACTGAGGGGGAGCATGTAGAAATCCCTGTTGAAGAATCACAAAGTGCTCCAGTTGAAGGTACTCATGTTGAAGAAGAGCATGAAGAAGTTGTTCCAGATGGTATACCTCAAGGCCAATGAATAGAAGTTCCCATGAAAGATGCTCCAGCTCAGGGGGAGCCTGCTGTTGCTGTCTTTGAAGATCCCTTTCAAGAAGGTATAGTGGAAGATGCTTCTGATGATGATGATGATGATGCTAACCAGTAAACAGATTTTGCAACTATGCATGATGAGCCAGATGTTGGTGCTGTTGGCAGAGAAAAAGTTGCCACTAGCAGTATTCCTAGGCTCACCTGAAGGGGCCATAATAAATCCAAGAAAATGAAGATATGTGTTCATCTTGTCCTTGTTGTAGCTTGGTTGGATGCTCATGGAGAGCTAATTTGTTCACTTCAGGCAGATTATGCATCTGTTGCTCACAGCCAACTTTCTCAAAGAAAAGCTATATGTGAAATTAGATCTGAGCTTCTAGTTATGAAAGATGATTTAGGCTGTTTAAAGAGCATGGTGACTGATCTCACACAATTTGTTAGACATCACTTAATTTCTTCTACTTCTGCAGCACCCCCTTCAGCTCAAGCTGAAGATACTACTGGGCCATCAGGGCCTTCTAAACAGTCAGACCAAGCAGATCAGACTATGTAGGCAGAATCAGCTCTGGGGCCATCTGTATCTGAACCAAGGCCATCAGGGCCTTCTATATAGTCAGAACATGCAGCTCAGTCAGTGCCAGTAGAACCTATTGCAGCTCACCAGAGCCATCCATTCCTGCCGAAGAAGTATCTGGGCCATCAGGGCCTTCTGAGCAAGTAGAGGCAGTTGCTGAGCTATTAGGGCTTTTTGAGAAAGTAGAGACAGTTGTTGGGCCATCAAGGCCTTCTGTTCTGGACTCCGAGCCTTCTGAGCGTTCATCCTGTGTTGATTCTCCTCCAATCTTAAATACTCTTGCTCCTTCCTCCCCTACTGCTCCACTTGCTCCTGAACCCTCCAAGAAACCTCTTCCCAAACACATCTCCTCTCCTACTCCCTTCTTTGATGAACCATCATCATCATCTACTCCTTCCTCCTCTATTCCACCCTCTTCTTCTGAGGCACTCCAGCCTCTACCTCTAGTCCCTCCTCAGCAGGACCATCTACTCAACACCCTCCATCTTCTTCCTCCTTTCTATATCCTCCTACTCTACCATCCTTCATCACTTTCATTCCTGAGAGCGCTAGCACCACTGGCCTTACTGTCACCAACATTAAGGATGAATTTGAAGAAGCCATCCTCAAAACAGTTTTATCTGTTTCCTCTCATCACCACAGGATTGAATCTCAACCCTCTCCCAGTCTTGCCTCAAAGAAGAAGAAACTTTCTAAAGAGCTTGTTCCCCACACCTCTTCACCTCTATTTCCCCCTTTGTGATACTCTATCTCAGTAGTCCGTAGAAGAAAGTCCATATACAATGAATACCTCCAAAAATGTACATTTTCTAAAATTTTTTGCCTCCCTTATCTCAATTTGTTAGAATATCTCACTCTTATTCTTTCTGTATCCTCTGTGCCCAAACCTGAACACAATAAGATTCTTTCTTCAGCTGAGTCCAAGACTGAGGAACAGTGGGCTAGATACCATAAAGCCCTTTACAGAACGTTTGAGATTGCTAGGGATCGTAGATACCCTCCATCAGATCATCCTCTTTCCCTTTTAGATTGGTTTGTGAGTCAGCACACCTACTCTTGGGGTCCTTCCATTTAGAAGGAAATCAAATTGATCAGGCAATTTCAGATGTACAATGACTACTGTCATGTAAATGGTCTTCCTGAAGTCCAGCTTGCCCAATTCCAATTTGCAGTCAATGATCTATGGACTTAGCACCCTGACAGTACAGCTCTTCAGGTTGATTTTGCCACTTTCAAGATGCCAGACTTCAAGCTGCTCCCTCAGTTACATTTTCTGCTCATGGACTTTGATGTTGGTCCAATTATTTTTAAGAGGTTTTCCAGAGTTAAAGCACGTATCTATGTTCAAAAAGGGGCTACCTTAGCATTCCATCACTTTCTATTCAGAGAATATCAAAGAGGGTTCATTAAATCTTCAGTATTAGCTCCTTTGCTAGCAGAATCTGATAGGTTTTTCCTCTTCTGACTGGCGTAACATACATCATAGGCTGCTCTCCAGTTGGATCAGCTCAATGAATCTTTATTCCAGTCAAATCAACCCACCCTTTCTCCTGAGAAATTCATGGATCTCAACTCCATCAATCTGTCAGATCCCTACTCAATCTGGGTTGAAAGATACAAAGTGTTTGTTGCTATGAAGCAGGAATTGCTAGCTCACAACATTCAGTATCCTATATCTATAGATACGTTTCTACAACATGCCCGTTTTGGTACCTCCTATTTTTATATACTATCTCTCAGCGATCAAGAGTACACTACATTTATTGAGGATCAGAGGCAAGTTCACATTCAAAGACTCAGTGCAGAGATGGGGCCCTCCTATAACATTAGCTAGGGGGTATTTAAGAATCTTTTTTAAGAGCAGGAAGTCAAAGCTAGGCAAATTTTCTCACAACATGCATCTCTTCTGTCTCCTACCTTCTACATCTTAAACCCTCACTAATTAATATCATCTTGCTCTTTTGGCTATCTCACTCCTTGCTTCTCTTCTGCTTCCTACCTTCTATATCTCAAACCCTCACTAATTAATATCATCTTGCTCTTTTGGCTCCCATTTCTCTTTGTCTATCTTATTCCCCTCATTTATTTTTGCTTACTGACAAAAAAGGGGAGAAAACACTCTAAAATACATACTTTAGAATGTTTCTAGCAAATTTATTTCAGTTCTTTCGCATACATACTTTTAATATTTTGTCATCACCAAAAAGGGGGAGATTGATGATCAGCCTATCTCCATATATATATATATATATATGATCAACAAAACCTTGGAAATTATTGACTAACACTATTTTCTGAAGCTTGTTAGTAGGCATCAAATAAAACAAATTCATCAAGTTATTTACACTCATCTTTATTAGAAGTTAATTGCATATGATGTCCCTAAGTCTACATCAACTACTGTTGTCAGCTCACAACGATTACTGTTTTGATATCACATCGATTCTGTTAAACATCGATTTCAGTTAGACAACGACTACGTTTCAAATGAATCAAAAACATCGATTACAGTTTAACATCTATTTCATTTAAACATCGATTTCACTCAACATCGATTTCAGTTTAACATCGACTTCATTTAAACATCGATTTTATGTAAACAACGATTATGGTTCAACATCGATTTCACTTAAAACATCGATTTCGGTTAACATCGACTTTATTTAAACATCAATTTCATTCAAACAACGATTATGGTTCAACATCGATTTCACTTAAAACATCGATTTCGTTCAATATCGATTTCGGTTTAACATCGATTTCATTCAAACAACGATTATGGTTCAACATCGACTTCACTTAGAACATCGATTTCATTTAAACATCGATTTCGGTTCAACATTGATGTCACTTAGAATATCGATTTCATTTAAATATCAACTACATTCAAACATCGATTATGTTCCAACATCGATTACATCTATACACAGATTATGCTCACATCGATTATGCTCCAATATCAACTACATTTTCACATAGATTATGGTCACATCTCATCATCGATTTCATATCAACATCAATTCCATTCCAACAATGATTATACTCACATCGATTTCACTTGAACATTAGTTGTGTTTGAACATCGACTGTCATTATACATAGACTGTCTCTAAACATCAGCTTTCCTTCAACAATGATTATGTTTTTAGATAGTTAATGGATAATATTTTCATTCTAGTTTTAAAAATAATCAAGATAGTCTTGATTATATTTTATCTCAAATGTCATTTAAATGTATTTTGAATTACTGTTCATTTCAAACTTTCCCGCGAACTATGGCATACCATGTGCACTCAAACATTTATTATTTCGGGTATAATATCTATGCACGAAATCTCTTATGGAATACTATATTCATGTCACATAAAGTAGAAGTTTAAAGGCTGACAGAATGAAACTTCCTCTTTGGTATATCCTCCTGATGCATGGTCGGTGACGTTGACTGACAGCTTAGACAAATATAAAATGTCTATGCACTAGCATTTATTGTGTGCAGGTTTCCGGTAGTCACACACGTTACAACGTTGGACTTGTCACGTTGACGGAAGAAAAGAGCATATCCAGATGATCTTTCTCTCTCTAGGTTTCTATCTAAGCATTTAATGACTATAGGTTTTTCCTGATTCCTACGTTGGACTTGATACAACTAACGTGTTTCAAGATGAGAGACAATAGACACTTCAACGGATACTTCCTCAAGAGAAGATAAATAGAAGTATGTTGACACCATGGAAACTAACAAGAAGAAAAGAAAAAGAAAGAAGAGCTCATTCCTTCATTCAAAAAAACTCTCTTGCTCTCAGCTCTCCACAAAGCACTGTTCCTGTCTTCCAGAGGTTGAGAGCTTGTTTTAGATCTGAGAGAACTTCTTCCTGGTGTAATTCTCTTGTCTCTCAGAATCCGCCTCAGATCAAGCATTAACTATAAGCTTGGTCTAGGGGCCATCATCTCTTTACTCTTCTTAAGTGGTCCTCTTCATCTGTGAAGAGAGGACCTAATGTGGAGTGGGTGGTTACTTCCCTTTTGTAGAAAGGAAGACCTGTTGTAACAGGTGGTGTATTACCTCTTTGTGTAGTAAAGAGAAGGCCATCTGGTGTTGGATGTGTAAGTGTCCTTAAGGGGGGCTGTACCCTTAGCTAGTGGAATCCCAAGTTATTGGTTGAGACTGACGGAGGACTCCTTGTAATAGGAGATCTGAACTAGCATAAATTTCCATTGTTCTTGTGATTGCTTTTATTCAGTCTCCATTTCTAATTAACTCGAACATTTGAGTTTAGTGTTTCTTGTCAAAGTAATCTTTTTACAGAAAAATTTATAGAAAAATTTTTAGCAATCCATTCACCCCCCCCTCTGGGCATGCAACCTGGTCAACATGATTATGTTTTGTTATCTTAGACAATCAGTAGATGGCCAAATAGAGTACCAAAAATAGATGAGAGTAATTGAGGAATAGACGAGAGTATAGAGAGAACTTGAATAGATGAGAGGATAGAGATAGTAGATGAGAATGAGGGTCATGCATAAAATGACAATAGTAACGGTTGCTCAACATGCATATTTGGTGTTAGCAGTCTGGTGGAATTCACTAAACGCCCACTGGTTGTGCTACGAACACAGTCCAGAGGTCCGGCGTGATCTCAAGGTAAGGGAGAAATCTAAGGTCGTTGGATCATGCTGATCCCTAAGGTTAAATAGGTATTGACGGTACAACTTGCTCGTCAACAGTGGATGTTCGCCAAACCCAGAGAGTTTTACAGAGGCTTTGAATAAGGATTACCTGTCCGAATAGGAGTCTTCCTAAATGGAGAGTCCATCCAAGTCATGAAAAGTGTGTATAGAAAATAATTGTCCATCTTGCCTTGAGTGCTCGAAGGTAGAGGAGCATCGATAACGATATTCAAATGAAGGGGACGCGATCTAAAGATCGCGACAGGTCGGGCCGATGAATGTATAAACAAGTCCTTTAATTAAAAGACATCAATTATGAAATAAATTCAATATTTTACCAAATGTATTATGAATTGATTTCTTGAACATTGCATGGCAGAAAGATAGGGTTTTTGGTGTGTGCATGCGAAAGAGAATTAAAGAAGAGTGAATTAAGATCGTACACATGTCTTTTAAAAGAGGATTATAGCATGGTTAACATTAAATGATAGGGTGACTTTATTTCAGTAATTATAGGGGATTATCAATCAACAATAGGGTGAATTAAGCATAAAAGGCATTTTTTTGGGTTTTCTAAGAACAAAACATAGTTAGGTCGCACGTCGACCAGCGGCACGTTCAGGTCGCGGTGCAATGGGCTGATGCGACGGCCTTGTTCTTGTCACGACGGGTTGGGGTGATGCGATCAAGTCGCGACTAAAAAGTCGACGCGATCAACATGTCGCGTTCAATAGATCAATGTGTTAGGGTAGGTCAACACGATCAGGTCAGGTGTTGAGGCCAACGTGATCAAGTCAGGTTTTGACAGGGCTGACGCGATCTAAAGATCGCGACAGGTCGGGCCGATGCGTTCAGGCAAGGCAAAATGCGACACAGTGCCTCATCGTGTTAAGAACGCGACAGAGAGTGCTATTGAAACAAGGTTGAGAAGGCGACCTATCAGTCCATCGCATTCTCAGGGTCAGTGCCTGAGTCCAGAAAGGAAATTAAAACTCCTTGGATTGTGGTCCATACTTCTAAGGATTTGACACATGGCTTAAAAAAAATAGAAATCTGAACGGATACTTGATGTAAAATCATGAAACTCGATTTAAATGAAACTAGACTTGCATAAGTATAAACAGTAAAGAGTAATTAGACCCTCATCATGAAATCAACATGCTATGATCAGGTTCTTTCACGATGAACCACAAATATGACTGTAATCACAGGGATTGTACCCCCCCTCAACACAGACATGGATATCAAATATGATAGCATGGAAAATAGGATGTGATCGCCACCTAGAGCATTGCCAAATAAAGATAATAATGCGGGCTAACTACTCTAGGAAAGGGGGAGAGAACTAGGGTGAATCTGGTGTCGCGGCAGGGCTATCGGTCGTGACAACAATGATAACGCGTCGCCCTTGGTGGACGCGTCTCCTTGTCGCATCGCCCTCCACCGTCGCGTTCTCTTCTATGCGGGAGATGATGGATGGGGCCAGCTTCTTCCCGTCCTCCAGCCGGCTAGAGGATGAGAGCTCCTCGTGTGATCTCACTTGGGTGCCTGCTAAAACAACGAAAACAAGAAATAAAACCCTGTTAGACTATGTTAAGTGTAGTACCTATTCTTAAATGAAAGAAAGATGTGGAACATGGAGGGAACGGACCTGGGGGGTGGTTTTTAAACCCCTTGGGTAGTAGGAAAACCTGGGGAGGAATATGCATGGGGAGAAATCATGGAAGAGGAGAGGGAGGAACCCTAACTAGCATGTATTCATGTGCAAAACATAGAAATAAAAGTAAAAATCAAAACTAAACAGATACTGCCCCGTTTGATGTGATTCCAGTTGGAGGTCGTAGAGGAGGACGTCTTGAAAAACTTTCATGAAAACATCTTGAAGATATCTGGCCTGGTTTGGGCTGTGGAAGAGACGATAATCTCGCATGTACAGATCTCGATATGAGAGAGAAAGTGAAGATCAATCTGCTGTAACTTTTCGCACAAGCCACCAATTGACGTGATTCCACTTCGAGGTTGAAGAGGGCTTTATGGGGAGCAACTTTGATGAAGAAAGTTCGAAGAGATCTGGCCTGGTTTGATCTCCACAAGTCGTGCCAACACTGCTGGTCCTGTTGGCGATATGAGAGAGAAAGGAGGAAAATCGGGAAGAACAGCTTCTCCTCTGCCTTGGGGACGATGGGACCTCGTGAGCAGAGCCTCCAAGCACCTCTCCTTGTGGTGGTAGCCTTCCTCTATCCCCTAGAGAGTCCTAGGATGTGTTCAAGTGAGAGATAGAGTCCAATCCCGAGTTAGAGAGAGAGTCCAAGTTGTGGGGTGTTCTAGAGTCTATCTAGAGTTTGGATGGGCTTGGGGGCTCCCTAAGGATGAGGATAGAAGGTTTGGATCGTAATCCAACTCAAAGGGACTTTAGATAGGCTCTAGGATGGAGAGAGAGGCCGAAAATCACGTAAAAATGTGTTTACGTGCATGGCGCTGTCGCGTCGGATCATGGGGCCGCGTTCTTATCGCGTCCATGGATCAGGTCGCGTCACTAGGGGCAGTGCGCGTAGGTCCCACGAAAAGGGCCATAACTCTCTCCACAGATATCGGATTGATGCGCTGTTTATTGCGTTGGATTGTAAACTCGGAGGGCTACAAAATGATATTATGATATGCCAAATTTGGATTAGAAATGAGGACGTTATGAGCTCTCAAAGTGAAGACATGTTCACAGGATTGGGCAGATTGCACAGTTTTGATGTTTCAAGTGGTGTTTGGCCATGGGCTTGAGAATGGACTTGAAATTAAGGGTGAATGGGCTCATGATGGGCCAAAGAAGGACTCCAAAGTGATGATCAATTTGTGACATCAATGATATGGACAAGAAATGTGCTCAACTTATAGGCCGAAAACGGGTGTCTACAGATTGCCCCTCCTTGATGCCCGCTTTGCAAGGGAGCGAAGCAGAAAGAGAACGAAGTGTAATGAAATGGAATGGAGCGAGGATGAAGAAGAGTGGACTGAAATGTGGGCTTCAAGGTAAAGAGACACCCGTCACAACCAATAAGCGATAGAAATTCTCTGGAATACTCTAAACTAACCTTAAGGAAGAGCGAGCACGGACGGCTCCTGTCTGGAACGACAAAAAGGAAAGAAAAAGAAGGATGATCAACCTCTTGATTAAAAGGTACCCTAGCCGATTGGCCTGTAGGTTTCATCTTGGGAGGACATGTGCGTGTCAGGCGGGTCACGATGACTCAAGGCTTGGGAGCGGTTCGCAACCAAGACGGATCAGGGGGATATTTAAGCTGATTTAGATGAATGGAGGGAGTAAATTCCAGACAGGAGTCGTACTAGCCAACTAGACCAAGTGACTAGTTCAAAGAAGACCTTTAAATTGTGAGTGGAATAGGATTTCTTGTTCAAGAAACTTAAGCTTGATTGATCACCACCAGGGAAACAACGTTTGACAAATCATGAGGCATGAAGCTCAAAGTCCTACATGATGCATACTGGGCTAAAATAAAAAGAAATCATCAAATCAATATGCAAAGAAAAGAGAAAATAGAAAATACTCAAGGATAATATTGTTAAGCCGAATAAGAATGGGTCAAGAAACTACCTGCAACCGCAGTGCAGGCCTGAATCCATCGTTCCCAAACTTATTTAACTCAACGGTCTATCCAACGATTATCAATGTGCACCTAGATCATCACTGTTTTTGTTGAAGGGGAACTCAGATCCCAAAACACATTGAAAACCAGCCGGTCCTTGAGATAATATAGTAGCATAAGTACCATATAGTAATGCAAGGGAGAACGGATAGGGATACTTACCTGACTTACCTGTGGAGCGCAGAACTCGCCATTTTTTGGGTTTCGCTTTTTCTGATTTTTTTTTATGTAAATGAAGCAATAAACAAAGCACTAAACAAGCTAACAACAAAAAGCATAAACAACTCAGTCACCCACATGATTGAAACAAAGCACTGAAGAACAGCCAGGTTTACACATAGAGAGTCCTCTCATGGAGCCATTGAGATGAGGATATGTATGGGACTTGGGAAGGACTTGGTGGGATAATAAGCTTGGAATTCAAATCATGGGTGGAACTGAGGAGGAGAGACAGATCGTAAGATGATGCGAGCAAGACTTAGACAAAAGCAATGAAGAAATATAGAGATCTGAGCGATCAATGCTTGGGAGCCAATGTACCTGCACACTTAGCATGTATGATTAGATCTGCTCATTTTTGTTATATTTAGTTTGAAAACATTTGATTTTTTTTTTAGAGTTTTGAAATTATCTAATTTTTTTAAAGATTTTTGGCAATATCTGATTTTTTTGGATTTTTGAAAATATTGATTTTTTGGATTTTGGCAATATTTGATTTTTTTTGGATTTTTGGCAATATTTGATTTTTTGTATTTTTGGCAATATTTGATTTTTTTTATTTTTGAAAATATTTGATTTTTTGGGGATTTTGAAAATGACGCCTGAAGCCGACGTTAGCCCTTCCTAAAAGACACATGAGACGGAAGGCACTCACCCTTGCTACTACAGCACTAAAGCAAGATCAAACTACTGGCAAGGGGTCCTCATTCATTCACCTTTCATTAAAGACCACCAAAAAATCGGATGTGCATTAAGATGGTGGCGTCCTGTAGATGGTTGCCCCTGGCTCACGGTGCCACTACAAAGGCCATACTTGGGAGACGACCCAGCCCTATAGAGAGAAAGAGAAGAAGTTTGGGGATAAGTCTACTGTAGGTTTTAAAGGACAAATCAAGTTTAGCTTCCTTCCACAGCACACCCCTTAGAGATTCAATCTGTTGAGGAGGGACTTTTGGTCACTTTATTATGCCTGTTTCTTGTTTGGGGCATGCGTACGACCGGGCTCAAGGGCGTCCCACGGGGAACTGTACTGCCACTCTTTGCCATGCCCTTATTCCTTGATTTTCTTTCATTTGTTCTTCTTCTCACTTTTATTTGGCTTTTCTTTCGCAGGCCTGATTGACCGTCCCTATTTGAGATTTCCTCTTATCAAGATGTGCTTAGGTTGGTCGCCATGCCCAAAGAGTCTTTTTGCCTTTACACTTCGACAGAGTAAAGAAAAGAACAACTTTTGTACCTCCTAGGTATGGCCTAAATAACAGCGATGTTTGCTAGAGGAACCGACTAAGGTTGCCATGTGAGGGTGTGATGATCCTTGATTAAGGTGACCTTTAATGACAGGGAATGAATGCTGGACTCCTAGCGCGGAGTAATCTCTAGCTTGAGTGCTGTAGAAGCAAAACAAACCTAAGACTAACGCGACCACTCTTGTTGTGAACTGAGATGACTCTCTTTGATGCTCTTGGTGTTGAAACAACTATTTACATGGTTATTTGGTGCTCATTGCGACTCCCTTTTTTGAAAGAATGACCTGTACTAGTCTTTCAACTTTGATTTTGGTTGATTTTAATTTGCTCATTTGCAGGAGAAAGTAATAGTGGGGTGTGGCAAGAATTGGAGTCAACTCAACACAAACACGAGGGAGACATGACACTACATGAAGATGTGGGCTAAGAACCCTCAAACAAGAATGGATTTACAAGGAAGTGAAGAAAGTGCTAGTGAGGACTAAAACCTCAGAAACAGTGAGAGAAAGGGTCGGGACCCCGAATAGGTAGTGAGGGAGGAATCGGGTCAAACCCGAGATCAGGAGGGGTTAGAAGAAGGAACTATAGAATGGAGGGTGGAGGATCTGGAGGATCAGAAGGGGAAGTGGAAGGAGGGGAATCAGATGCCCCTGGAGAGTGCGGGCCTGACCTATAATCAGGAGGCTCTGGTGGAAGAGGAAAAGGGGAACCCTGAGCGCTAGGAAGGAAGTTAGCTGACCCAGGTGGATATGGAGAGAGAGCCTGAGAACCCAGAGGGTGATCGGGTGGCTCAGGAGGAAGAGATAAGTGAGGGTCCAAAGACCCTAAAGGAGTAGGAGGGGAATAATGCGGCACCAGTCTAGAATTGGGAGATCGGGCGCCTCCTCTTGGAACCAGATTGACCAAAATGAGTAGTATAGAAAGATCATGGTCAGGAGATGACAAGATAGGGAGATCGATATTTTTCTTGAAGAATTTCAATCTTGATCTTAGCCTCCTTTGCTTCTTGGCAGATTTTTTCTTGTGACGCCACAACTTCTTTGCTCTCACAGATAGATACAACGGTTTCATCTTGACATGTCTTCTTAAATAGCGGGACTAGGCAGCAGATGGCCTCGCTCTTCTCTGCAGCCACATGGCTCTCTCCTCAATTTCCATAGTTGTCGTATGTGTACTTGCCCCTTGGCTATCATTTGTATACCCAACCTTTACAGATACCCATGAGGGAATGCCATAAATTGGCTTTTTCATGTGGATGGTGCAGACCCATAGGAACTTGATGCGTGGTACCCTAAGCTTGAGATTTGGCACATTGGCTTGACAGTCTGGCATGAAAACCAACTCCCTTGACAGTTGAAGAGGGGAGGCTTCTGGGAGTGTGATGGGTGGCACTAGCACGGACAACTGACTGACAAGCTGAGGCAAATTGCAAAGGACTCTTGGTAAAACCTTGAGTGTTCTTGGTGACATAGCAATGTGCCCCTGGTCAGGTTGAAACATGGCAAGGAGGGCTTTGGACGCTTTGGGCAGCGTGACTTCTTGTCCCTTGGATGACAGCTGGTTCATGATGGCCTTAGCAGCCGCGTGAGATAACACAACATTTGTAGAGAACCCCTTCTCTTGACCAGCCATATGCAAAATAACTGAGCGAGGAGTGATGATGGCATTAATAGTAGCATTTCCAATAAGCAACGTAATGGCTACCATCCCCGCTTTGGATCTGGCTGGCACTAGGGCCTGGGAACTCTTTTTGACAGTGCTCTTCTGAGGAGATGAAGTTTCATCCTTCCCGGATGTGCCTGAGATAAGGACACAGACTGGCATGCGACTGATGTAGTTGTAAGGGTCGAAACACATGATCGGAACTGGGCTACCTTTACTCAGTCTATCTTGCATAGGGGAAGTGATTTCAAGGCATGCTACTGGTAGTGCACACCCGCTCCATTGGGATGTGGTGATGGGATGTATGGTGGCTATGGTGGGTTCGTCAGATGCGGAGGGCTTGATGTGAGGTGATCGGATGATGGCAAGGATAGGCTCATGCAGAGAGAGATCTTCCTCCAACTCAGAGGCTGAAGCAGCCTTACTCTTGGGAGTAGGAAACTCTTGCTCTGGCTCAGAGGTGAGCGGAGCTTGCTCGAGCCTTGGTGTGGCGGTAATGGCTTGCTCAGGTGCAAGTGGTAGTGGGGTGGAGATGATGGCGAGGGGTAAAGATGGAGGGTTGGCAGGAGTGGAGGGATTAGTGGTTTGCGGCGTTGGTGGAGATGACTGACAGCGCACCGACACAATGGGTCGAGCTAACAGCTTGTCATCAGGGTGCGATGCGGTAGGTGTGGTGGTGATAGCCTGAGCAAGGGTTGGCGGAGGGGGTTGTTGAGGTTGTGACGGAGTGGGTGGTGCACTTGGAGGATATGTAAAGAAGTGTCGTCGGCCTTGAACTGGTGGAGATGACGACTGCCTTGATGCTTGCGCTCGCTGTCTTGACTGTGCTGTCGGTTGCTTGGGCGGTTGTTCCGTTGCCTGTGGTGGAGAGGGCTGCTGCCCCTGGCCCTGTGCTTTGCTCTTGTCTTGACAATGTAGGATGAGTCTATGCATTTCGGCCCAATTTATCTTGTGCTCTAGATCATAGATCACATCCCGGAATTCGTAGCAGTTCGCGACTGTATGCCCCGGATGGCGATGATACAGGCAATATTCAGATTGGTCCACTGTCATGTCCCAACTTGGCTTTTCTGGAGGGAGTTGCAATGCATTGATGGACATCAGGACCGTGAAGACATCAGAAAGGGACTCAGGCAACAGATGATAACAGGCTCGCTTTGGGCCAAGTGGATGTTGGGTTAGATGAGTAGTGGATGGTGTGGTGCGGTGGCATGGACGAGGTGGTTGTTCTTGTGGAAGTGGAGCAAGTTGGCTATATGGAGGTGGAGGTGTGTAGTGATTAGAAGGGTGGGTAGACATGGGATGGTGGATGGCATCAACTTGGGCATGGGTTTGAACTCCCTCATAAGTGGGCCCTTGGAATGTGCAACTGGGTTG
Source organism: Colocasia esculenta (assembly GCA_014218235.1). Taxonomy (NCBI): domain Eukaryota; kingdom Viridiplantae; phylum Streptophyta; class Magnoliopsida; order Alismatales; family Araceae; genus Colocasia; species Colocasia esculenta. Next base: position 82,009,560 of record CM024760.1, read on the forward strand.
TTGGGCCTCGAACATGGATGGCATGGGGGAGTCAAGGAGTTGGGTTTTAACAAAGCGAGCCCGACTGTATAACTGTTGCATGGATGTGATATTGTTCATAGCCAGGATGTGGCGGTACATAGGTGTTGCATTGGCAATGATAAGCTTGATTTTCTCCTCTTCTGGGATGTGCATCTGGACATGCGCGGACATCTGACGCCACCGGTCGGCATAGGTTGCAAAATCTTCATCGGGTTTCATTTGCTCAGCCACCAGATCGACCATTGAATATGCGGGCCCGGCCCGGTCTTGATATTGCTGCACGAATCTGGCCTTGACAATTTCAAAATCCTCGGCTTCATTGGGAGGCAAGGAATAAAACCACTCTAAAGCGGGTCCATCCAACGATCGCCTAAAAAGGTAAGCCAATAAGCGGTGATCACGTTGGTAGGACACCGAGTCGTAGAGGAACTCCTTCAGATGGATGTAAGGATCTCCGGCTCCACTATATTTGCGATAAACAGGGAGCTGAGAAAGTGGAGGGATCCGGAGACCATGAAAATCAGGAAGTGTATCATTGAAGGAGGGTTTGGGATTTAGTTGCCTCCGCAGGTGGCTAAGCTCTCGCTTCATGGACTCGAACTCGGATTGGAAGTCCTGAGCCGAGGTAGATTGTGAATAGCGAGGGCCAGCCTGGGAAGGAGAGCGGAGTCGAGAGTCAAGGTTCGGACCAGATTGAGTATAATGGGCCGATTGTGATGATGTGGGCTGAACAAAAGGATGGCCTGACCCAGGAGTGACAATGTGGGTGGGTCTAGAATGAGCAGGGTAATGTGGGCCTGTTGGGCCCATCTTGGAAGAAGACCGTAGAGCAAAAGTGGCCAACAATTCGTGGGCCTGGTCTGGGCCCATTTCAAGCAGGAGGCGCTCCAATTCAGCGGCCTCATTAGAAGAAGATGGCGACGGAATAGATCGGGAATGGGCACCCTCATCGGCCCGATGGGCCTTGGACTGGGCCGAACTTGGAATAGACTCATGAGACAAGAGGTCTACATGAGGAGGAGAGGTTGGAGGATAGGTGAAGTGGAAAGGAGCCATGAGAGGATGATAAAATGGGAGGAATTAAAAAGAATACACTAAAATACAAATAAGGATACAACAATAGTTACAATCACACAAGAAAGGGACGAGAAGGGAGTTCTCAAGCAAACACCCAAGTTAACATGATAAGCGTTAGGATTTTAGGGTTATCACTTAGCCTTTTAATGGATTGATTTAATTGAAATACACTCGGCTAAAGAAGACCCTAATGGGTATGAACTCAAGTACTCCGGTGATACTAAGGGGGATACACAACTCACACGGGGAGATGGCTCGAACTAGGGGTGCAACGGGTACAACCGGCCCGGTGAACCGCAACGTGCGTACGGTCACGAGGACTTACGGAGGTCCTCGGAAGGCGGCCCGAGTCAACCTACGAGTGCTCGTAGGTGAGAGGGCTCACTCAACCAAGGGAGAACCTAGACAATGGGATCAATAGTGTATGCAAGGGCCTAAGTGCCCAAAATGTATGCACAAGTAACAAGAATGATCAAGCAGGGTGACCAACAGGGTCTCGGGCAGAGTCGCGGCGGCCAGATACACCGCGACCCTATCGCAACAGAGTGGTCTGTCGCGATATGAACAGAGCCCCGAAGAACAGCAGTCACTCACAAATACAAAGCATACAGACTAACCTAGCATATGATATGAGCATGAAATCACAAGATCAATCTAGCAGAGGTCCTGAAGCACCCAGAAACTGACACATGGATCAAAGCAATAACACATAAAGCGTACATGTAGACGCGACGCTCATCCACGGCGCGGCCTGGTAGCGTCCTCAAGACCCGCCGTGACAGAACCCGAAAACTTACAAAAGAAAGAAAAGGAAAACTCGAACCCTAGTAGGACTCTAATAGACAGAAACACGACAGTACACGGTACAGGGAAATAGAATAGGGATGCATGATCTCATAGAAGCAAACTAAGACAGATATGAGAAGGAAAGCACTGACCTGCTAACGCGTCCTTTCTGGGCGACGCGATCTTATCGCGTCACTGAGATACGTCGCGACAAGACCCGAGTGCCAAAAAATGTAGGAAACAAGGAACACACGACTAACAGGGCACCAAAAGCACAAACAAGGAATAAAACATGGTAGGCAGGCAAACTAAATCCACGAGGGTAGCACTGAAGGTCCCACCGTGATCGCCAAAAGGTGTAATCACAGGGATTGTACCCCCCACAACACAGACATGGATATCAAATATGATAGCATGGAAAATAAGATGTGATCGCCACCTAGAGCATTGCCAAATAAAGATAATAATGCGGGCTAACTACTCTAGGAAAGGGGGAGAGAACTAGGGTGAACCTGGTGTCACGGCGGGGCTATCGGTCGCGACAACAATGATAATGCGTCGCCCTTGGTGGACGCGTCTCCTTGTCGCGTCGCCCTCCACCGTCGCGTTCTCTTCTATGCGGGAGATGATGGATGGGACCTTCTTCCCGTCCTCCAGCCAGCTAGAGGATGAGAGCTCCTCGTGTGATCTCGCTTGGGTGCCTGCCAAAACAACGAAAACAAGAAATAAAACCCTGTTAGACTATGTTAAGTGTAGTACCTATTCTTAAATGAAAGAAAGATGTGGAACATGGAGGGAACGGACCTGGGGGGTGGTTTTTAAACCCCTTGGATAGTAGGAAAATGTGGGGAGGAATATGCATGGGGAGAAATCATGGAAGAGGAGAGGGAGGAACCCTAACTAGCATGTATTCATGTGCAAAACATAGAAATAAAAGTAAAAATCAAAACTAAACAGATACTTCCCCGTTTGATGTGATTCAAGTTGGAGGTCGTAGAGGAGGACGTCTTGAACAACTTTCATGAAGACATCTTGAAGAGATCTGGCCTGGTTTGGGCTGTGGAAGAGACGATAATCCCGCATGTGCAGATCTCGATATGAGAGAGAAAGTGAAGATCAATCTGCTGTAACTTTTCGCACAAGCCACCAATCGACGTGATTCTACTTCGAGGTTGAAGAGGGATTTGTGGGGAGCAACTTTGATGAAGAAAGCTCGAAGAGATCTGGCCTGGTTTGATCTCCACAAGTCGTGCCAACACTGCTGGTCCTGTTGGCGATATGAGAGAGAAAGGAGGAAAACCGGGAAGAACACTTCTCCTCTGCCTTGGGGACGATGGGACCTCGTGAGCAGAGCCTCCAAGCACCTCTCCTCGTGGTGGTAGCCTTCCTCTATCCCCTAGAGAGTCCTAGGATGTGTTCAAGTGAGAGATAGAGTCCAATCCAGAGTTAGAGAAAGAGTCCAAGTTGTGGGGGTGTTCTAGAGTCTATCTAGAGTTTGGATAGGCTTGGGGGCTCCCTAGGGATGAGGATAGAAGGTTTGGATCGTAATCCAACTCAAAGGGACTTTAGATAGGCTCTAGGATGGAGAGAGAGACCGAAAATCACGTAAAAACGTGTTTACGTGCATGGCGCTGTCGCGTCGGATCGTGGGGCCGCGTTCTTGTCGCGTCCATGCATCAGGTCGTGTCACTAGGGGCAGTGCGCGTAGGTCCCACGAAAAGGGTCATAACTCTCTCCACAGATATCAGATTAATACGCCGTTTGTTGCATTGGATTCTAGACTCGGAGGACTACAAAATGATTTTATGATATGCCAAATTTGGATTAGAAATGAGGACGTTATGAGCTCTCAAAGTGAAGGCATGTTCACAGGATTGGGCAGATTGCACAGTTTTGATGTTTCAAGTGGTGTTTGGCCATGGGCTTGAGAATGGACTTGAAATTAAGGGTGAATGGGCTCATGATGGGCCAAAGAAGGACTCCAAAGTGATGATCAATTTGGGACATCAATAATATGGACAAGAAATGTGCTCAACTTATAGGCCGAAAACGGGTGTCTACAATGACATAGTGAAAAAAAGAGATTTAATTTGAAAATATTACTTAACAGAAATTGGGGAAAAATATGTCAACAAGTTCCTGACATCATGTAAGAGGAGATCAAGCATAAACAAGGATTTGGGTTGAACATGATGAGTCGGGTACATGTTCATGACAGAACTTTAAACATGAAATTGATGGAAATGGGACGATAAAAATTGGGGATGAGAGAGGGCTTTTGTTCCTGAGATCAAAAACATTCTACAGACGAGTTTAATTGAGTTTTACTTGTGAGATTGCCTACCTTTGGATGATGTAAACGTCCTAGGGCTAGAACTCGAAGAACATCTTTAGCAAGACTTCTCCCTATGATTCTCTCCTCCATGTCCAAGAAGTCTCAGATGAACAATAGGGTCGGCCATGAAGGGTTTGGGAGTTTATTTATACATATAGCATTTATAATTCTAAATACAACTCTAACTTTCCTCCAACTCCAAATTTTCATATTTATCTAGCCTTTCCCAGCATTTATCCTTCTATTTGGCTTGAGATGGGACTCAATTTCGTGGCTAGCATGTTAGGGTAGGGTTAGGACTATTTTCAGATATATATGAGTCATATTAGTGATTTACTTGTCCCTTTTTAATTTCCCAATAATTTAGTTACAAATTTTGACTTATTTATCTCTAATCCATCAATTGGACTCTTGTTTATGGCCTAATAACGATCTCATGGACGATTGGTAAAACCATAACTTGTTTTTGGCTTATTGGTTCTCATTTATGGAGATTGCCCCTATTTTATTTAGGAAATAATGGAGTTACAAATTTTATAGCATTTTATTTTATTATATCTTTTAAAACACCTATTTTGGTCCAATAACTCTTAAGTGAACCATATATTAAAGCCCATCACTTATTTTTGCTTAATGGGTTTTAATTTATGGGGATTCTCCTTAGGGAATTAATGAGTATTGCCAATTCAATAGTATTCTTATTACTCGATTACTTTTAACTTCTATTTTCAATCCAATATATTATTATTATTATTATTATTTCCATTTATTTTATTTTTAAATTACTGGGGTATTATAGACTCTTTGGTCGATCGCCCTTGTTTCCAATATTGTTAAAGTTCTTGTGTGTAGCACCCTTGATTTTTAAAATCCAAATAAAATAAAATATTTATTTTAAATAAATGAGGTAAATAGATTTAATTAGAATAAATGAGAAATAAGTGAAATAAAAGGGAATTTAAGCAAACCCATTAAGTTAAAACCCTAATGGGTTGTGTAAATGGCTCAATTACAAAATAATGGGCCTGATATAGAAGAGCCCATTATGGGATGAGAAATAATTATCCCAAATTTGGATTTAATTAATTAGTAAATAGTAAAAGGATAGGATAAATACTAAATAACTTGTATTTATCTAAAACAAGAGCCCTTAGCCTATCCTAACCCCATGACCACGAATTTAGCTCTCTTCCCAACCCCATTAGGCAGATAAATGAAAGAAAATAGGAGGATAATTACTCATTTTCGGAGTTGGAGGAGAAGAGAAGAGTTAGAAGAGGGTAGGACTCTATTAGACATTAAAACTCCACTATTTCGACCCTAGAAAACCCTAGATCGCTGCTGGAGACTTGGGAAACGAAGGAGAAGGGCTGAGGACGAAGAGACAAGGAGGAGAGGAGCTAGAACAAGGGATTTCTTCTTCATTATTCGTCAACAACGATTTGTCTCTACAAAGATTTGGTTATTAATGCATAACGATTTATATATGCATCGATTTGCTTATGAGAGCACAACGGTTTACATGAACATCAACTCATTTGCATAACAATTTCATAAGTCATACATGTAACGATTTCATGGAATATAACGACTTGATATTTGAACTCGTCTCTGAGTACGTTGAAAAGTCAAAGTCTTCACGTATATCTTTCTGACAACCATGCATTTATTATGACTGAACGTATCACTGCAGTGCATGCAATCGATATCTTCTACTCTCATGCTTATTCTGTAAACATCTTTTTAGAAGAATAGAATGAAACTTCTACTTCTGTTTAAAATCAATCTAACGTTGACTGAAAACAAGAGATAGCTTAGCTGTCTATTGTTTAGCATTTAAATATGTCCAGGTCTCTGACAGTGCACCTCAATACAATGTTGGATAGTACGGAAGATAACGGACATCATCGAAGATCCTCTCTTTTGTTGCGTGCATGGAAAGCTAAGGACTGCTGAACAAGAAGCTCTACAGAACCATGTAGTCTAACGTAAACGAAAGCCTAGAGACAACGAACATTTCAACGTTCGAATTTAAAATAGAATATATATAAAGAAGACTGAAGCTCCAGAAACTACACAACTCTTACAACAATCTTTAACAAGCTTTTCTGTGAGCATCTGATAGAGCAAAAAGCCTCACTCCTTTGATTGTGTAGCTCTTAGCTCTCTGCGTTCATTGTGTTAGTCTTGAGAGCTTCTAAAAACTGAGAGTGTCCCTCACTGTAGATCCTTTCCTCTTAGTTTTAGCTTCAGATCCAGCATTGTTTAAGCTTGATCTAGGGGCTTGTTTTCATTACCACTTTTCTTGTGTTTGTTCCCTTCGCGTTGAAGGAAGACCTGGGGTTACCAGGGTGTGTGTTCCCTTCGAGTAGAAGGAAGACCTGGTGGTACCCAGGGTGGTGTATATCCTCTTTGGGTTGTGAAGAGAAGACCAGCTGTGACTGGGTGTGTAAAGGTCCATAAGGGGGACTATACCCTTAAGTAGTGAAAGCCTGAGTTGTTGCTCAAGGACTGAACCTAGGACTCCTGTGGAGAGGAGGTCCGAACCAGGATAATTCCATGTGTAGTCTGTGTGCTTGCTTTTCATTTACTATCTTTCTTTACTAACTCTAACACCCATCGAAGTGTGTTTTGTGTGACTATTTTGTGAACAGGTTTAAGGTACTCATTAATTTTAAGAATCCCATTCACCCCCCCCCTCTTTGGGCTTGCTAGCTGGGCAACAAGTGGTATCAGAGCTAGTCTCTTCGATAAAGAAGAAGATCCAACGATCTGAAGAGAAAAGATCAAATGGCAGCCCAAGGTCACTCTGAAGGTCAGTCAGTCAACAGGCCACCGCTGATCGACAGAGAAGATTACACCTATTGGAAAACAAGAATGGGTTACTTCCTACAAGGATTCGATTTTCAAATATGGTCCATAGTGGAAGAAGGCCATCTAGTTGTTCTAAACAACAGAGACAACTGGACAGAAGATGATAGAAAGAAGATATCTCTCAACTGCAAAGCTAAGAGCATATTATGTTGTGCACTTAGCAAGAAAGAATTTAATAGAGTTTCAGCCTGCAAATCAGCGATGGAGATGTGGGAGAAGCTAAGAATCACATATGAAGATACTGACAAAGTAAAAGAAACCAGAATAGACATTCTGGTGGCACAGTACGAGAGGTTTCAGATGCAGTCAGGAGAAACTATTACACATATGTTCTGCAGATTTAGAGACATCACCAACGAGTTAGCTGGATTAGGAAAAAGCTATGAGATGGGAGACATGGTAAGGAAAATCCTTAGATCCCTACCATCCTCTTGGACTCCCAAGGTGACAGCAATAGAGGAAGCAAATGATTTGAAAAGAATGTCTTTAGAGAAACTCATTGGATCTCTTATGACCCATGAGATTAACATGGAAAGGTTAGGAGAATCTTCTAGTAGAAAGAAGCACTCAAACGCACTCAAAGCTGAAGAAGACTTATCAGAAGAATTTTCATACAATAATGAAAGCAATGAAGACAACGAAGACGAAGAAGCAATGTTATCAAGAAGGCTACAAAGAATACTAGCAAAGAAGAAAAAGTATCAGTCCAGTAGAAGATATTTCAAGAAAAACAAGGACTTTAAGAAGACAGAAGGAAATGATCAAAAGAAAGGTGAGCCTACATGCTATGAGTGTAAGAAGCCAGGACATATGAGAGCAGAATGTCCGAAGCTGAAGAAAAGTGAATTCAGAAAGAAGGAAAGTTCAAGATGTAGCACCCCGAAAATTTTAATTACAAAATAATTCGAATAAATGGAAATAAATAATTTCCATAATACAAGAGTATTGAAAACGTACGTATCATTATCGTATGTTCTAAAACACATCGAAAAATTCCATAAAAATCATAGATCAACCCTAAACATTATTACTAAATGTTCCACAAAGAAATTTGTGCCAAGAAAAATCGGATTAGCCAAGTTTAAAGTGTTTCACGACTTATTATCGTAATTTATGAATAAGTCGGAAAAGCATTATCACACGTACTTGGATGAGTCAGAAAATTAAGTAAAAATCATATATGGGCTTCAAATAATATCTTCTAATGACCCATCAAGAAATTTGGGTCAATAAAAATCATTTGGACTAGATTTAAGTGTTATTGTGACCGATTATCCAAATTAGGAAACAAGTCGGAAAACCGTTAACACAAAAATACGATGCAACCATAAATTAAACAAAAATGTTGGGGAGACTTCCAACATTATATATTGATGACCCATTATCATAATTGGGCCAATGGACAACATTTGGCCCAAAAATCAAATAAAGCTAGAAAATGCATGGAAATTCGTAACTCTAAATAGGCTGAAATTAGAAAGAAGTAATTATAGTTGAATTGGGAAGAGATCTTGCATTCTTGGCAACCCAATTCGTGCTTAACTATGGTGGGATGTTTCCTAAAGCCTCACACACTCTAATGGAGGAAGAAATCCTCAAAATAGGAAACTAATATGTCAAAACCGCAACCTAGCTTTCCTAGTTACAATAGGACTCCTAAACACCTTGGTTTCTTAAATACTCTTCACCCAAACCCTAGGGACGAGTTTAGAACTTGATGGGGTCGTGTGGAAGAGCTCTTGGTGCCTGAGGAGCTGTGGAACGGCCACAAGAAGCTCATCTTCTTCCTCGTTGCGTCTGCTGCGACCTGCACAGACAGTCATCTTGAAGTTGACCAAAGGTAGGTCAAACCTAAACCAAACCTTGCAAGACTTATACCCCTGGAAAGAGGGTCAAGTCTACATTCTAATCCAAGTGGAATGCCCAAATTCCATGCAGTATACACGGAGCAGTAAGCGTTCTCCTCCAAGTGGTCTGAACTCGGGTTTTCTGGAAAAACAAGACTTATTCAACCCATAAGGTAGGTTTTATCAGGCCAAACCTTAACATATCCTATATCAATGTGTAGATCATCAAGTTAACTTTCATTTCCCACTGGTTTCATCGAATTTCATTTAGTAGATTTTGAATTATAAGTGTTTTTCCAAAGTCGTGCACTGTTAGGGCTTTTCCTATTCTTAATATGTTGCACGTGTTTCAAGACCGAATTAGAGTAAACTCATAACATGAACGTTATTCTACTAGTTGTCCTAGTCAAGTTTTGTGTTGAACGTTTTGTCTAAATCTCATTAGTTAGAGAGTTATAAGCATGGTAAGAGGGTTGCTGCAGGAAACTACGTCTTCAGGTTTCACTTGTCTTCTACGTTGTGTTTGACTTGATTAAAGCCTATCGAAACCATCATGGTTTTCTAATTTCAATTTACTGGAAGCACCCTTGCATGTCTAGATTAGTTTAAAACTGGTTTCGTTATTTTTCATACCCTGTACAAATTGTTCTCTACTTTAGAAGCACCTTGTGTCATTATAAGGCAGTTCTAGACCACAATCCAAGAACATGTCCTTTCTCTGTCGACGTGAGGCGCAGACCCTGTGAAGGCGACAGCCCGATAGGCCGCGTTTTGAGGTCTTGTCGTGACAGCACCGACCGTCGCGTTCTGAAAGCGACGAAGCACTCCGTCGCGACCTTGCTGCCTGATTTGACCGCCCCGTCGCATTCCTCACATCACCCTATCGCGTTCTGGTCCCGACCCGTCGCGACCCTTACTAGGGTCTGTCGCGACCTGACCTCGGGCCTGACAGCCCTGTCGCCTTCTTCATAAGCACCTGTCACGATCTCAGGATTTTTATCTGTAACCACGTGTTTTCTTGCAAATTTTACTGCATATACCCGAGGTCTGTTTAAACGTGATATTTACTGTGTAAGTTGCATGTCTTGGGTCTGATCATTACCTGATGGTTATTTTAATGGCTTAAAAGTGTTAAACCCATTTAAAAGCTTTAATTACATGAATGCTATTCTAAGTGCTCCTTAAATGTTATGATCCATTCACGCAAACTCATGATTTAATCTCTCCATTATTCTACCATGTTTAAAATGATAATTATTGTTCTTAAAATCTTGCAAACCCATGTGTAGTTAAATGCATTGTTCAATTCGTGCCATCATGTTAAGTGCTTTCCGCGAGTTTGAAACCGATGGTTTGAGAATTGAGACATGCGTACATCACTACACACTTGCACATCTAGGCAGCCCTTTTCTTGGGAAATTGGAAACTCTCTACCGGTCATTCCGAATTGGTAGACTAGCGACCTTTTCACCAAGGCCTCCGTAAATCTCCTCTGACCACGGATTCCCACATGGCCGACGAGTTGGTTGTACCATTGAAGTTCCCTGGAGATAGTGTACACTTCCTTTTCTCTTCTTATTCTCGTGAGTGTGATTTACAATCTAGACCAAAGCCATTAATGTAAGATTGAACTAAAGTATAAATCATACCGTTATGCTGTCGGATTTATCTCTTGACCATTGATATCAATTGAAAATCATGTTCAATTACTTATTACTTGTTCCCATCATCATCATGAACATGACATTACACATGCTTACTTATTGAAACTCTCATTGGCCATTATTAATGACTGTGGGTATCTACATTTAAAAATTTACATGAGATGCTGACAGGGCACGGCGTGTGTCCAAGGGCTCCAATCTAGCCCCAATGACGGCGAGTCATAGATATACTGTTAACCATGGGGTATAATGATTACTGGCGTTGCATCTGTGCTGGGAGTCTTGCTTGCTTGTTGAATGATAGATACAATAACCACATACACGTGTCCTAGTATGCATTCTTGGTGGATCTTTCCTTGGTGTACATTAGTGTCTACGTGCCTGATTAGTGTTACTTGATCATGCTCGTACATTCTTGCTTGCGTGATATGGCCATCCTGCATTTAATGCAATTAGTGATATCTTGCGTTCTTGACATCAATTGAAATCTTGCGTGCTTGTACAAAGTGATCTATTGCTAGTTCCAACTCGTTATATTGTTCTAGATCTTGCTCTATCACGATCACTCTCTCTCTAGCTCATATCATGCAACATATTTTAATGAGTTTTATTCGTACATGCATATCATGACATTCATCGTGCTTACCTAGTCCTAAATTGCTAATCACTTATATCATTGCCCGCACATTAAGATATAAATCCTACTGGGCTAGTTTGCTCATCCCCTACCTTTTACCCAATCTAGGTGACTATGAAGTTCAAGAGGAAGAGCAAGTCGAGGATGGGAATGCGTCCGAGTGATGAGCGTTCCAATTATGAGTCTATCTATAGTTAGTTATTTTGAGTGTTAGAACAATGTAGTAGGAAGTGAGGTATTATGTACTTTCGCTTTTATTGAGTCTTAGTCCTACAATAGTTTTTATTTGTAATACAATTGAATACAATTTATATTGAGTTCAACATTTGGGCCCTATTGTGATGTGGTGTTGATACACATTTAGTGCGTGCTAGCTAGAGGCTTATTTGCCGACTGTTCACGTCTCGGAATATCGACTCGAATTATTCGAACTAATATCCGCTGCGTAATTCTCGGGACGTGACACAAGAAAACCAAGAAGATTCAAGAAGAAAGCTATGGCAGCGGCTTGGGACAACAGTAGTGACTCAGACAGTGAGTCAAGCTCAAGCAGTTAAGAAGAAGAAGCCAACTTGGCACTCATGGCCAACACTGAAGAAAAGGTAACATCAAACTCATCTTTCTCTTCCTGTAATGATTCAGATTCAGATAATTTGGAAGAAGCTTTTAATGAACTTTATAGTAAATATAGAGAAGTATCAAAATTACTAAAAGCTAGTAAGAAAAATGTTGCTTGCCTAGAAAATACCAATTCAGATTTAAAATCAGAAAATGAGCAAATGGAGAAACAAATCACTAAACTTAAAAGAAGAAATGATCTGTTATGTGAATATCTGAAAGATAAAAATAAACAAATAATAAAAATAGAAAAACAAGAAACCTTAGACGAATTGAAAAAGGAAATTAAAACACTAACAGAAGAAAATGAAAAACTATCAAGCACACTAGAAAAATTTACTAATGGCAAAACAACATTAATATTGAAAGGTGCTAGACGATCAGGTAAAAAGAAACATGGATTATGTTATACTCCCCTCGATGACGAAGAAACTAAAGTTTATCCTAAAATATATCCAACTCCTAAATTTGTAACTGAACAAGATACTTCATATAAATCAAACCTTAAGTACGTTCCGTATGAAAAGGTAACTAAAACAACATGTTGTAGCCATTGCAACAGGCTAGGTCACAGTAAAATAACTTGTGCAACCAAACACAAAATATGGATAATTAAAAGAAAAATTGATGACACTAACCAACCAGGATCCAAAAGAACTTGGGTACCTAAAACTTGATGTTTTCATTTCAGGGAAACCTTCGAGCATAAAAATGGTATCTGTATAGTGGATGCTCAAGGCATATGTCAGGTAATAGAAAGTTGTTCTCATACCTCGAAGCTGAAGAAGGCACAGTGACATATGGAGACAATGGAAAAGGAACAGTGATAGGATGCAGATCTGTTGGCAATAAAGAGAAAATGTTTATTGAAGATGTTCTATGCGTAAAAGGTCTGAAGCACAACCTAATCAGTATAAGCCAGCTATGTGATAGAGGACATCAAATCAGATTCCAAGAGTCAAAGTGCAGCATCATAAAGGACGGAGCAGTGATTTTCGAAGCTAACAGAGAAAAGAATCTGTACGTACTTTACCTGGAAGAATTAAAGGATCAGGATATCTGTTTAGCAGCAAGTAAGGAGCAGTCAATTGAGCTGTGGCACAGAAGATTGAGCCACTGCAGTTTGGATGGCATGAGAAAGCTGATCAAGAGAAGCCTAGTGGAAGGTCTACCAAAGGTCAGCACAAGGATGGACGGTGTCTGTGGACCATGTGCAAAAGGAAAACACACCAAGTCATCTTTCAAGTCAACGACTGTGATAACAACCTCTAAACCCTTAGAACTCCTTCATATGGATTTATTTGGGCCAATGAGGACCACAAGTCTTGGAGGGAGGAATTTTGGATTCGTTATAGTAGATGATTATTCAAGATTCACATGGGTGTCCTTTCTAGAACACAAAGATGATACATTCGAAAGTTTTGTGAGCTTCAGCAAAAAGGCTCAGAAGGACAAAAAGTTCAGCATTATTGGAATCCGATCAGATCATGGAGGAGAATTCCAAAATGAGAAATTTTCCAAGTTCTGTGATGACCAAGGAATAGAGCATAATTTCTCAGCACCAAGAACACCACAACAGAATGGAGTTGCTGAGAGAAAGAATAGAACCCTATTGGATATGGCATGAATGATGTTGTCAGAATATGATCTACCATGGTACTTTTGGGCTGAAGTAGTTAACACAGCTTGTTACATAATCAACAGGGTGATGATCAAGCCGATTATAAAGAAAATAGCATATGAATTGTACAAAGGAAAGAAACCGAAGATCAGTCACTTCAGGACATTCGGGTGTCCATGTTTCATCCACAACAATGGAAAAAGAGACATTGGTAAGCTAGATGCAAAATCAGATGAAGGCATCTTCATGGGGTATGCATCTAAACCTAAAGGCTATAAGGTATTTAATAAGCATACTTTATTAATTGAGCAAACAGTACACATTATCTTTGATGACACTAACCCCTCCTTGAGAAAGGAAGAAGATAGTGATAATGATGATGCATATGAATTGTCCAAAAAGCTAAAGAACTCATCAATTGAGGACAAGGAAGATCTACCTCTGGAAGACCTGCAACAAAAGGACATAGTACATGAGAATCTTCCAAAGGAATGGAGATACAAGAGAGATCACCCTCCTGAAAATATTATTGCTAATCCATCTGTAGGGGTAAGAACAAGAGGTAACATAATTCCATGTGATTATTTAGCTTTTGTTTCTCAAATAGAGCCTAGGACAGTCAATGAAGCTATCACTGATGAATCTTGGATTTTAGCCATGCAAGATGAACTGAATCAGTTCAAGAGAAACCAGGTATGGTCACTTGTTCCTAGACCATCAGATCATCGAGTGATTGTCACCAAATGGGTGTACAAAAATAAATTGGATGAAGCTCGTGTGATCATAAGAAACAAGGCCAGATTGGCAGCTCAAGGCTATTCCCAAGAGGAAGGCATAGATTTCGATGAAACTGAAGGATCGAGGAAAAGGTGTGGATAAGATCTAGAAGGGGGGGGATGAATAGATCTATGCCACTCTATGCGGAAGCTTAAGCAATTTAAAAATACTTTGAGAATCAGAGGCAATTTTAACAGTGAAAAAACACAGATCTGATGAGATGTTAAGTGAGTTGATAAAATAGATGTGAAACCAGTTGATTAAGTGAATCTTAAGCGATCCTATGCAAGCATCTAACGGATAATAGAATCAAACCACAAATAGACAAGTGCACAGAGATTTTTAGGTGGTTCGGAAATCACCCATGTGATTCCTACATCCACCCCTCACACCCAGTGAGGATTCACTAAACAACTTGGGTAACACACCCACTGGAGCCAGACAACTCCAACACCTGAGCTTACAACTCACACAACTCTAGAGTAAGACTACTCTAGATCCCTGAGCAAGACTGCTCAACAAACACTTGAGTTCGACGACTCAAACTGAGCACAATGGCTCACAAACAACTTTGCTAGACACCAACACAAGACATAGATCTTCTAGCAGCAGATCATGTCGAACATGAGAACATTCATGAGAATTATGCAGAAGCACTTGCACAATCTCAAAATGTCTCAGAAGAACAAAAGTACAATGAGGATTGTATGAAAAGACTTTGTTCTTCAGTGTACTCCCTTGTAGAAGCTCAGATTGGGAAGAAGCTTGGATTCTTGAAGTCCCAAGCGATGCTCTGCACTTTTGAACTTGGGGATCTTCCTTGAATTCTTCTCCAACAGATGCTTCTACTTGATCTGCTTCCTTGAGGCGCTTCAAATGCTTCTTCAACGATCACACTCCAATTCTCACAATCGAATTGATGAGAATTGGTCTTCAGAAGACACCAAGAGAGCAGAGGAGGGAGATGAACTCTTCTCGCCGCCAAAGGGAACTTTCTGGAGGCTCCAAGAGTTCGTTGGGTCTCTTGATATGATGGATGGCCAATTGGGGGCCTTTTATACCCAAAAGATTCCAAAGATACCCTTTAGGTACAAGGGCACACGATCCTAGGTTGATACACCATCGCCCTAGGATGACACGTGGCAATCATCCATCTTAAGTTGGGATTTTTCCGTAGTGTGTTGACCTACCCTGGTGGTGGTGTCGACACACTGTCCCAAACCTGAAAACAGGCTGTTCTGGGAACGAGGTCTAGTGTCAACCTGCTCTCATCTTGCGTCGACCTGCTGTCCCATTCTGCAAACAGACTGTTCTGGGAATTGATCCAGTGTCGACCTGCTCTGGTGGTGGTGTCGACATGTTGTCCCGATTCTGAAAACAGGCTGTTCTGGGAACGAGGTCCAGTGTCGACCTGCCCTCATTCTGTGTCGACATGGGTAGACTAATTCCTGGAATCTGCAACTCGTGTCGACCTGCTTTTTGACTAGTGTCGACACAATCTTAGCATTTCTTCAGCTTTTTGCCTTTGACTCTGAGGTGTTGTGTCGACACCATTGTGGGGTGTGTCGACACCATCTTTGTAAAAAGTCTTTGTACCTGAAAATTAAACACTTATATCATTAGTAAAATATTTTATTATGAGTACAAATGATAAGTGCGCTTTGAAACATGCTTTTCGAATATGTATTTCAGGTGAAATGTGTTTATCATGTTTCAATTAATTTGCATTCAAATCACATTTTTCATCATCAAAATAAGAGGGGAAATGATATGAAATTACACTCAACCCAACAATCTCCCCCTTTTTGATGATGGCAACATTAAATCCATATGACAATGAGGTTTTGATGAGATGTGATTTTAAGTAATTTTTGGTTATTCAAAGTCCTTATTTTTCTTTTTGTGTTCATGCTTGTCAAAGACCTTTAAATAAAAACTCAGTCACAATTGATGGTTGTACTTCACAAGTACAATGTTACTTGAAGTAAGTTAGTTGCTTGTGCATAGAGAAGGTCAAGCAACTTGACAAGCATTCATACATTCACATTCACATAACAATTTTCAATCACATTGAATTGAAGACACAAATGAGAAATTCATTCAAGCTAAGCAAAAAGCATTTCATTTCATTCAAGAGAAACATTACAATCTTTCCAAAAGTATTACAATCATTTCTTGTTCTCTTTCTTTCTTCTCCCCCTTTGACATCATCAAAAAAATATACATTATGAAGAAGGTGGAGGAGGAGGAAGTAAGATTTGCTCAATGTCTGACAGTCTTTTCTCCATGAAAGTCAGGCTGGACTTGATTTGATCTTGAATGGTTGTGAGTTTTGTGTGCAAGAAATGTTCCATTCTATCTGAATTTTCTATCAAAGTAGCTTGAATTCTGGCTAGATCAGCTGATATGGGTTGTGAAGAGGAAGATGATCCAGCTGACCAACCAGGCCTTTGCATGATCTTGAATTCCTTTGTCAAATCAGTGATTTGGTTGTCAATGTGTGCATTGAAATTCCTCATGCTCTCCAAATCATCCACGAAATGAGCAAAAGACAGTCTAGTGCTGGTGATCTCATGTAATGTCTGCTTGGTGTTGAAGACATCAGCTTGGGAATTTGCCAAAATTCCCTGAAGAACTGTCTCCAACTTTTGCTGGTGCTCCTTCAGCTGAATTGAAGCATCTGCCATTGTACCAATTAATCTGTTGAATCTTTGAGCTGCATAGTCTGAGGCAGCTTTTTGCTCTATGAACTTGGCAGACACAGTGTTCTCCAACCGTTGAATCCTCAACTCAAAAGCTTGTGACATGGTTTGAATAGAGGTGTTCAAGGTTTCAAATTTGTCATTTAAAAAGGAGAACAACTCTGGTGGAACAGAAGGTCCACCAGAGGATGTGGATGCTTGAAATGTGGGTTGTGGAGAGAAATGTTGAAACTGAGGTGAGAGTGGGGCATGAAATGGAATGTCACCTTCAGTTGAGACTTGAGGCTGATCCTCATTCAAAGGAGGCTGATCCTCTTGACCTTGGGGCTGGTCCCCTTGAGCTTGAGGCTGTTCCTCTTGACCTTGGGGCTGGTCCCCTTGACCTTGAGGCTGTTCCTCTTCACCCTGGGGCTGGTCCCCTTGACCTTGAGGCTGTTCCTCTTGAGCTTGAGGGGCCTCAACTACAACTGGCCCTCTCCTAACTTGAGTACCCTCCAGTCTAAATCCCATGAATTTCTGAATATTCTTAAGGTGTAGATGTTGGATTTAGGGATAGACTGGGATTTCTCATTATCTAAAGGCACACCAAAGTGCTGGAACACTGAAGTCAGTGTGCAGCATATGGAAGAGATCTCTTGAGGTCTTTCCTGGTTGTTTCAGATATAATTTGATACAATATTACATGGAGATTGATTTTGATGTCTTTTACCATGCAATAGAGAATGAACCTCTGTATATCTGTTAGCCTGTCCCTTCCACCACCTTGAGGGGTAATGATTGTGGTCAACATATGGTGGATAACCCTCAACACAGGGGGAAATGTGTTTGTGTTGAATTTGGTGACAAAGGTTTGTTTGGGATCAGATTTATCAGCAGGAAGGCCTGTCATGATGGTATAAGCTTCATGAAGATCAAATTCGAAATTATGATAATCTGCCCCTTCATCTGGTACTTTGAAAATTGAGGCAGCTATGTCTGTGGGCAAGTCAATAGCAATCCCCTTAACCTTTGACTGAAACCCTTCATCTGTGCATTTCAAGTTCTTGTAGAATTCCCTAACAAGTCTTGGATAGATAATTTGAAATTCAGAAATAAAGAGTAACCAAGACTGAAAAGAGAAGTAGGTCTGAATTTCTGGAAAGGTATTTGCTAGCTGAATATCTGTCAAATCCACTATTCTGGGCTTCAGAATTAGCTTGGCTTCACTAATGGTGTCTTGAGACTTGGAAGACTCAGACGAAGATGATGATGATGACTCTGTAGAATCTCCAGAAGAGGAGCCCGGATTCTCAGGTCTAGAAACCCTACCTCTGCCCGAAGAAGAGGGTCTACCTCTCTTGGCTGCTGGCTGAGGTGCAGAGGAGGACCCTGGTTGCTCTGCAGGGTCATTGCGCCTTTTGGTTCTTCTTTCGAATTGAGGAACATCATCCTCTGCCGGAACTGGCCTAGATGAGGCCTGAGATCTTGCTCCACGGCGAGGACCCATTTTTCTCACCATGGTTGCAAGGATGGAGTGGAATCGGGAGTTGATGAAGGAGAAGAGAGATGATTGAGAAAGGTATGTGATTGAGAGAGAAGATGTGGAATTTCTTGCCGGAAATGAGAGAAAAAGACCGTCGGGTCGACCTGATGCCTAAAAAAGGGTTTGCAGTGGTGCAATACCCCGCAGGAACAACAAGGGCTAACCGGAACCCACGATTTAAAAGGTCTGGCAAGGGGTGCAGTGTCGACACTGGAAGACTGTAGTGTCGACCTGACCTAGGGTGTGTGTCGACACGGGATAGGTGTGGTGTCGACCTGGCCTTTGAAGAAAAATTGAATTTTTGTGAGAAGAAAATTTGAGAAATTTTGGGACTTCTTTAAAAAGATAATCAATGAGAGAAATAGTCATTTCAAGGATTTTAAGAGACTTAAAAATTCATTTGCTATATTTTGCAAAAATTCATCACAATTCAAGTTTTAAACAATTTCCAATAGGATATGAGCATTCAAAGACTTGAGTCACTGAAATGATGATTTGAGGGATATAATATATCTAACAATCAACTATAAGCTACCATATTTTCAACGTTAAAGAAATAAAGATATCCTCTAGACTGAATGCAATTGTTTTGAAAATAAAACACAATCTTAAAGAACAACTTGATGATAAATGAAAATGATTCTTTCTAAACAAAACTCCATTAACACACATATTTTGTTTTTGTAACAGACTATCAAATGATATAAATCTTTTTCACTCAAGTACTAGTGCTTTTTACACACCATAGTCCCTGGATACTTAGGATTTATTCATTGTCAAGTCTCAAAGGGGTAAATAATGACCTTTTGACATGAAAATATACGTTTTGTAGACGCCAATATTTCCAGTTACTCAGTCATTATCAAAAAGTATAGCACATTTTTGCTGTATTTTGAATTTATTTTTGAATTTTTATCCCCTTTGAACAGAGATAACATTAGTGCCTCATGACATGCATGGCACTTCATTCATTGTGAAGGTGTGCAGTTTCTCAGCACAAATGTCATTGCTCTGTTGAATTTTCAAATTTTTGAGAGTTTTGTAAGATAGAAATCAATTTTATCCAACATCAGTTGCAAACAAAGAGTTGTTTTAATTTCAAGACACAAGTTGTTTTCAATCTTGGAAGAGTTCTGAATTTCTGTGGGTTGAAAAATATAGTTGACAGTTGATTAGTAAAAAATATGATAGATCACTCAAAGGATCATTTGGAGACTGTAGATATCTGAATGATGACATCATGCAGGAAATTGATGAAATGCAAGAAAAGTTATGAATTTTGCAAAAGTCATGACTTGAATTTTCTAGCTCCCCCTGAGATGATGATTTCAATCATTTTCTATCAAAATAAAGAGATGCAAGTTTTTTGAAATCAAGAAAGATAATTTTCTTTTAACAATAAAAGCTCCCCCTCAGCAATTGCATATTCATTTCTTAGTACTTGGCGGAGACATATACTCTCGCATAGTGAAAGTGTCCAGACAAGCATAACCTGTCCTTCTCCAAGTCACCATTTGATATACCAAGAAATTTCAACACAATAAGAGTTGAAGAATTTATTGTCCAAAGGAAATGGAAGTGGAATTGAGAGAGATATGGACAATGTGACTGAAGGAAGCAAAGGGTTATGATATGAAAAGAACTCCCCCTTAAACAGTGCATAACACTCAACCCAAACTTAAAGAGAGATCAAGAATGTGGACATTTACAAAGACCAAGTTCTCTCCTCAAGGATGAAAATCTGTTTTCAGGAAGGGGTTTGGTGAAAATGTCTGCAACTTGTTTTTCAGTTTCAATGAAATGGAGTTCAAAGGACTTCTTTGCAACCTCATCTCTCAAGAAATGATGCCTAATCTCAATATGCTTGGTTCTAGAATGCTGAATGGGGTTCTTAGACAGATTTATTGCACTTGTGTTATCACATAGGATGGGTACACAACCTAAATCTTGGTTGTAATCGAGAAGTTGATGTTTCACCCAGAGAATCTGAGTTCCACATCTACCTGCTGCAACATATTCAGCCTCTGCAGTTGACAGTGCAACTGAATGTTGCTTCTTGGAAGCCCAAGAAATAAGGCACCCACCTAGGAATAAACACAAGCCACTTGTGCTTTTTCTATCTAATTTACACCCAGCATAGTCAGCATCACAATAGGCAATCAAATCTAGCTTGCAATTAGCAGGATACCAAATTCCTAAATCACATGTTCCAACAAGATATTTGAAAATTCTCTTAACAGCTAACATGTGACTTTCCTTAGGATTAGACTGAAATCTAGCACACAAACACACACTAAACTGAATATCTGGTCTAGAAGTTGTAAGATAGAGTAGAGAGCCAATCATACCTCTGTAGGTCTTTGGGTCTACTGACTTACCATTTGAGTCTTCTTCTAGCTTAGCATTTATAGCAATAGGTGTGCTTGAATGCTTGAGGTTCTGAAAGTCAAACCTTTTGAGAAGTTCCTTGACATACTTGGCTTGACTGATGAAGATCCCTTCAGATGTTTGGTTAACCTGCAATCCCAAGAAAAATGTTAAATCTCCCATTAAACTCATTTCAAATTCATTCTTCATTTGATTTGAAAATTCAGTGCATAGCCCTTTATTGGTGGAGCCAAATATTATGTCATCAACATAAATTTGGACCACAATTATTTGATTTTTGACTGTTTTTGTGAACAAAGTCTGATCAACATTTCCTCTAGAATATCCTTTTTCAAGTAAAAAGGTACTCAAACGGTCATACCAAGCTCTTGGAGCTTGCTTAAGACCATAGAGAGCCTTATTAAGCTTGAAAACATGGTTAGGATGTTTTTCATTTTCAAATCCAGGAGGTTGTTCAACAAAAACATTTTCCTTAATATATCCATTTAAAAATGCACTTTTGACATCCATTTGATAAACTTTGAAATTCATGGAGGATGCAAAAGCAAGGAAAATTCTAACTGCTTCTAGTCTAGCTACAGGGCATATGATTCTTCAAAATCAATTCCAAATTCTTGATTGTACCCCTTTGCAACTAGCCTAGCTTTATTTCTAATGACTTGACCATTTTCATTCAACTTATTTCTGAAAACCCATCTAGTGCCAATGACTGTTTGGTCACTAGGTCTAGGTACTAATTCCCATACTTGATTTCTTTCAAATTGATGAAGTTCATCATGCATGGCATTAATCCAATCAGAACTTGATAAGGCTTCATCAATTGACTTTGGTTCAATTGGGAAATTAGAGCTAGTGGGTCTTCTTCAATATCATGCAGGAATGAAGATCTAGTCCTAACTCTATCATTTACATTGCCAACCACATTGTCTAATGGGTGATCTCTCAGAAATCTATGTTCAGAAATTACCTGTTGAGAAGTACCCACTTCTGGGACAATATTACCTGAACCACTTGAAGATGGGGTGTTCAGGTTCTCTTCAATGTTTTCAAACTCCTCAACGGTTGGTGAAGAGTCCACAACAAATTCATCCTCTTCAGTGTCTTGTCTTTCCCTGCAAGATTTAGAATTATCAGTTGAAAATGAATTTTCATCAAAGATAACATGTGGAGATTCTTCAACAGTTTTAGATTTAAGAATGTACACTTTGAAAGCCCTTGACACCTCAGAATAGCCAAGGAAGATAGCTTCCTGACTTTTAGCATCAAATTTGTCAAGGTTTTTTTTGTTATTATTGTGTACAAAGCATTTGCACCCAAAAGTTTTAAAATAAGATACAGTTGGCTTTTTGTTTTTCAATAATTCATAGGGGGTTTTGCTGATTTTTGTCTGATCAATGCTCTATTTAGAATGTGATTGGCTGTGTTTACAGCTTCAGCCCAAAAGGATTTGGGCAAATTACTTCCTAAGAGCATGGATCTAGCCATTTCCACAAGAGTTCTATTCTTTCTTTCCACAACTCCATTTTGTTCTGGAGTTCTTGGTGAAGAAAACTTGTGGAATATTTGAAATTCAGCACATAAATCAGAAAAGGATGTGTTCTCAAATTCACCCCCATGATCAGTCAAAATATTTTTGATTTTATATGGATAAGTTGTTAAGACAGTGGTACAGAAGTTCCTGAATTCAAGACAAGTATCACTTTTGTGGGACAAAAAAATAACCCAAGTAAATCTAGTAAAATCATCAATGATTACAAACCCATATCTTTTGCCACTTAGACTTAGAATTCTTGTAGGGCCAAAAAGGTCCATGTGAAGTAATTCTAGTGGCTTAGATGTGAGTACCTCATTGAAGTTTTTAAAAGATTTTCTTGTTTGTTTTCCTTTAGCACAGATCCCACAAACTTGATTTTCAACTTTAGAGAAGGATTCAGGAAGACCCTTAACCAAATTCAATCTTAACAACTTATTCATTGTTCTGAAACTTGCATGGCCAAGTCTTTTGTGCCAAGTCCATGCAATTTCATCTTTATTTGCAACAAAGCAAAGATTTTCAGAAAAGTTTTTATTTAGGTTGATCATGTAGACATTGTTTTCCCTTTTTCCAAAAAAATTGATTTTATCAGTTGATGAGTCAATTATCTTACAGAAATCAGATTCAAACACAACTTTGTGACCTTTGTCACATAGTTGGCTGATACTGAGCAAATTATAATCAAGACCATCAACTAGTAAAACATTATCTACAGAGTTTGAGGAAGTTTGACCAACCTTACCAGATCCTATGATCTTTCCTTTATTTTTACCTCCAAAAGTCACTGACCCTCCCTCCTTTTCAATCAGGAATGAGAATTTGGCTCTGTCTCCCGTCATGTGTCGTGAACACCCACTGTCAAGAAACCACACATTGGTGTTGGGTGCACGACCTTCCTGCAAAATAGATCAGTGGAGAGAAGATTTTGGTACCCAAACAGAGTTGGGACCATCAGAATGTTTGAACATTGTTAGTAAATCTTTTCTCACCCAAATTTGACTTGTTTTTTATTTTTGTTTTGTTTCATTGGTGTTTTCAGTCTTTTTCTGTTTGTTCTTTTCCTTAGGAATGAAAGCACCAATATTTTTGTTTTTAGTGGGAGGGGAGTTTTTCATTTGAGCATAGGAATTCAGATGAGGAGGTGGAATCCATGGATTTTGTTGGTACATCAAAAGGTTTGGGGGAAAGAATTGTGGATGATACCAACAAGGGTTGTCATACCATTGGCTCCAAGGATTGGTCCAATCATCTTGAAATGCTTTCTTGGAGGTCCAAGGTTCTTTATAAATGATTTCCTTTGACTTTTTCTTGTTTTTCAAATTTTTATTTGAATTTTTGATTGAGTTGTTTGTAGCTGTTGATGTTGAGCAGGTCGACCTCTCCATGACTGGTGTCGACACAGCAACCACAGAAGCCTTCTTCTTGTGGACTGGTGTCGACCTGTCAGGAGACTGTGTCGACCTGGTTGTCTTCTTTTGTTTTTGAGTTTTTGATTTGTTTTGTGTTTTGTTTGATGTTTTGTCTGATGTTTGCTTGATTTCTGTGTTCTCAAGATTAGGACCTTTGACAAATTTAATTAATGGTGCTTTGCCCTTTTTCTCACCAGATTTGTCTTTCTTTGGTTTCTGTTTGTTGAATCCTAATCCATGAGAAGTTGTTGTCATGTTTGTTCCAAGCAGTGCCTCCAAGTTATCTTTACCTTTTGTGAAGGTTTGGATAACTTCATCCCTTTCTTTTAGCTGGTTTTGAAGAGTTTTAATTTCTTCAATCTTTTGTTGTTTTTCTTGTTTTTCCATTTCCAGCTTTTCAGATAAGTCTTTGAATTCTTGGGTGGCCTTTTGAGAGGCAAGCTTTAGATCATCAATTAGGTTCATGAAATTTTCTTTTTCTTCATTTAATTCTGTTATCTCATTTTCTAGCTCACAAATTCTGTTGTTTGAAGATTGGTTATGATAAAGGTTTTCAATTTTCTTTTTGATGTGTTTATTTTCTTTTCTCATTTCAGAATATTTTTCAACTAGTTCAGCATAAACATCCTGCCAATCTTCAACAGTGAAATCTTCAAAAGAAGTGCTTACCTTTTCTTCAGAGTTGTTGGCCATGAAGCAGATTTCCTCACTCTCAGAGCTTGAGGATTTTTTGTCTTCTTCTTCTTCACTTGAATCTTCATCAGACCAAGTGGCTACCATGGCCTTTGGCTTCTTGAACTTCTGGAACTTCTTGTGCTTTTCTTTCTTGTTCTCAGGACACTCTCCCTTCATGTGTCCTGGCTTATTACACCTGTAACAAATGACAGTTTCGTCAGATTTTTGATTCTTGTTGAAATTAGAAGAGGAAGTGTTTCTTTTACCTGAGGAAAACTTCTTTTTCCCAGACATTTTTCCTTTTCTATATTTCAAGAATTTTCTGAATTGCCTGGTCATGAGGGCAATTTCATCCTCATTTGACTCAGACTCCTCAGAACTTGTCTTTTCCTGACTTTTGTCTTTGTTACTTGAAGAGGCCTTAAGTGCCATTGGCTTGGTCTTAATTATGTGTTCTTCATTTCTTTTCAAATTGATTTCATATGTCATTAAGGATCCTATCAATTCATCCAAAGAAATTTTGGACAAATCTTTAGAATCTTCAATGACAGTGGCCTTTGTGTGCCAAATAGAAGAGAGTGAACGTAAGATTTTCCTTACCAAGTCTGCATCTGTGTAGTCCTTACCTAAGGCCTTGAGTCCATTGACAATAACCATGAACCTGGCAAACATTTCAGAAATTGTTTCATTAGACTTCATCATAAACAATTCATATTCTGAAACAAGAATATTTGCCTTAGTTTCCTTCACTTGTGATGTTCCCTCATAAAGTAATTCGAGTTTATCCCACATCTCTTTGGCAGATTTGCACATTGAGATTCTCGAATACTCTTTGGGATGAACAGCACATTGAATCATGTTCATGGCACTATAATTCAATGTGGCTTTTCTTATTTGTTCCCTAGTCCAGGTTTCTTCCTCTCCCTGGTTTTCATAGGGACCAACCTCAACCACTTTCCAAATTTCATAGTTCTGGGCTCTTAGAAAGACTTGCATTCTATTTTTCCAGTATGAATAGTCCGTTCCATTAAAGAATGGTGGCCTATTTATGGAATGCCCCTCAGCTATGAAACCTTTGGAATCCATTGACTTAAGAAGAAAGCACAGAAAGAATACTCAGCAAGCAAGCAAACAATCAAGCAATCAGACACACAATACTAAAAACTGCTCAAATCAAATCAGATCAAGTGTAAACCCGCTCTGATACCAATTGAAGGATCGAGGAAAAGGTGTGGATAAGATCTAGAAGGGGGGGGGGATGAATAGATCTATGCTACTCTATGCGGAAGCTTAAGCAATTTAAAAATACTTTGAGAATCAGAGGCAATTTTAACAGTGAAAAAACACAGATCTGATGAGATGTTAAGTGAGTTGATAAAATAGATGTGAAACTAGTTGATTAAGTGAATCTTAAGCGATCCTATGCGAATCAAACCACAAATAGACAAGTGCACAGAGATTTTTAGGTGGTTCGGAAATCACCCATGTGATTCCTACATCCACCCCTCACACCCAGTGAGGATTCACTAAACAAGTAACACACCCACTGGAGCCAGACAACTCCAACACCTGAGCTTACAACTCACACAACTCTAGAGTAAGACTACTCTAGATCCCTGAGCAAGACTGCTCAACAAACACTTGAGTTCGACGACTCAAACTGAGCACAATGGCTCACAAACAACTTTGCTAGACACCAACACAAGACATAGATCTTCTAGCAGCAGATCATGTCGAACATGAGAACATTCATGAGAATTATGCAGAAGCACTTGCACAATCTCAAAATGTCTCAGAAGAACAAAAGTACAATGAGGATTGTATGAAAAGACTTTGTTCTTCAGTGTACTCCCTTGTAGAAGCTCAGATTGGGAAGAAGCTTGGATTCTTGAAGTCCCAAGCGATGCTCTGCACTTTTGAACTTGGGGATCTTCCTTGAAATCTTCTCCAACAGATGCTTCTACTTGATCTGCTTCCTTGAGGCGCTTCAAATGCTTCTTCAACGATCACACTCCAATTCTCACAATCGAATTGATGAGAATTGGTCTTCAGAAGACACCAGGAGAGCAGAGGAGGGAGATGAACTCTTCTCGCCGCCAAAGGGAACTTTCTGGAGGCTCCAAGAGTTCGTTGGGTCTCTTGATGTGATGGATGGCCAATTGGGGGCCTTTTATACCCAAAAGATTCCAAAGATACCCTTTAGGTACAAGGGCACACGATCCTAGGTTGATACACCATCGCCCTAGGATGACACGTGGCAATCATCCATCTTAAGTTGGGATTTTTCCGTAGTGTGTCGACCTGCCCTGGTGGTGGTGTCGACACACTGTCCCAAACCTGAAAACAGGCTGTTCTGGGAACGAGGTCCAGTGTCGACCTGCTCTCATCTTGCGTCGACCTGCTGTCCCATTCTGCAAACAGACTGTTCTGGGAATTGATCCAGTGTCGACCTGCTCTGGTGGTGGTGTCGACCTGCTGTCCCAATTCTGAAAACAGGTTGTTCTGGGAACGAGGTCCAGTGTCGACCTGCCCTCATCCTGTGTCGACCTGGGTAGACTAATTCCTGGAATCTGCAACTCGTGTCGACCTGCTTTTTGACTAGTGTCGACACAGTCTTAGCATTTCTTCAGCTTTTTGCCTTTGAGTCTGAGGTGTTGTGTCGACACCATTGTGGGGTGTGTCGACACCATCTTTGCAAAAAGTCTTTGTACCTGAAAATTAAACACTTATATCATTAGTAAAATATTTTATTATGAGTACAAATGATAAGTGTGCTTTGAAACATGCTTTTTGAATATGTATTTCAGGTGAAATGTGTTTATCATGTTTCAATTAATTTGCATTCAAATCACATTTGTCATCATCAAAATAAGAGGGGAAATGATATGAAATTACACTCAACCCAACAGAAACCTATGCACCCGTAGCTAGACTTGAGGCTATTAGAATATTACTTGCATATGCCATTGCATTAGATTTGAAATTATTTCAAATGGATGTAAAATCTGCATTCCTAAATGGGTTCATTAAGGAGGAAGTTTATGTAGAACAACCTCTAAGTTTTGATGACATTGATTTTCCAAATCATGTATTTAAATTGCACAAAGCACTATATGGATTAAAGCAAGCACCAAGAGCATGGTATGATCGGCTAAGTACATTTCTATTAGATCATGGTTTTACTAGAGGTCAAGTAGACAGTACATTTTTTTATTAAATCTAAAGTCAAACATATTTTGATAGTTCAAATATATGTTGATGATATAATATTTGGTTCTACTGATGAATATCTTTGCAAGTATTTTGAGAAGATTATGCAGGGAGAATTCAAGATGAGCAAGATGGGGGAGCTCAACTACTTCCTTGGATTGCAAATCAAGCAAGGAAAATAAGGCACACACATATGTCAAGCCAAATATACCAAGGAAATCTTAAAGAAGTTTGGATTCAAAAATGCCAAGCCATTATCAACACCTATGACCACATCAACAAGGATGGACATTGACAAAGATGGTAAGAAGGTAGATCAAAAGATCTACAGAGGTACGATAGGTTCTCTACTCTATTTGACGGCAAGCAGACCTGATATATTGTTTAGTGTATGCATGTGTGCTAGGTATTAGGCAGATCCTAAAGAATCTCATTTAATTAGTGTCAAAAGGATCTATAGATATTTAGCTAAAACTCATGACTTAGGTTTATGGTATCCAAAATCATGTGAAATTAATTTAGTAGGATACTCTGATGCTGGCTATGCTGGATGCAAAATAGACAGAAAAGCACCAGTAGTTGTTGTCAATTCCTTGCAGGTTGCTTGATATCATGGTTCTCAAATAAACAAAATTCAGTAGCTCTGTCAACAGCTGAAGCTGAGTACGTAGCTGCTGGAAGTTGCTGTACACAACTCCTATGGATCAAGCAACAACATGAGGATTATGGGTTACATATCAAGACAATTCCATTGTTATGCGACAACACCAATGCTATAAATCTAACCAAGAATCCAGTACAGCACTCAAGGACTAAACACATTGAGGTTAGATATCATTTCATTCGTGATCATGTAGCAAATGGCAACATTGATATTTCATTTATTGATACTAATAATCAGTTAGCACATATTTTCACAAAGGCCTTACCTGAAGAGAGATTTACTTCTCTTAGAAGGGAATTAGGCATGTGTAAATTGTGAAAGAATCATCTGTATAAAACTGGAATATTAATTTTCAGAATTTAAATTATTTTTTCGCTAAAAACTTGAGCAAAATTCTAATTATTACCTATCCTTTTAAGTTTGTCTTGACGGCTTGTTATTTTCTAAGGTCATGTTTGGTATCGGGACAGGGCGAGAATAGCGGGGTGATATCCCTATTCTTTATTTGTTATGGTTACTATTCACAGGGATATGAGGGGATAAGGGGAATGGGATTATCTCCATAACCCGGGTTAATATCGGGGATAAGCCATTCCATGGGGACCCCTAGAATGGCGTATCCCCAATATCCCAAACCCGAAATCGCCTCCCGAGGCGACGTCTTATCACACCCCACCCACAACTTTGCCCCTCGTGCCTTGGCTCTCTTGCGCCTTATCCCATTTGAACGTGACAGGCTTCTCAGCTTATCGTCTTCCTCCCCGCGGCGACTGCTCTGCTGAACGACGGAGGCGGTGGATGATCCCCGACTCTCTCCACATCACAGCAGTTGCTCGTCGGTGACGGAAAGTTTGACGCCTCTGGTCGCTCTCCTGTACCACGGCGAGGGCCTGCAGGAAGTCATTTTGGAAGTCACTATCAGCAGACGTTGTGAGCTCCTTTCCTCTTCCATCTGCTTCTTCCTTGCTCTGTTCAAAAACCTTTGGACGGATCGCCATCATGAGCTCCTTCCCTCTTCCATGTGCTTCTTCCTTTCTATGTACAAAAACCCTTCCATAGTTTGTCATTGTGAGATGCTACTTTCGCTCCTTCCCGGCCTATCTATTCCTGTACTAGGGCACACACAAGGGTTTTTGTAGTCTTCGGCTTTCTTTCCCTGTTCCATCGTTTTCTTCCACTGTGTGTACAAAAACCCTTGATCGTCTTATTGTCGTCGGAGGTTGCTTTAACTCCTTCCCCTTTACTATCAGTGGTTTGGCCATTGTTTACAAGGCACGGAGATGACTATGTATTCTTTGACGTGAAGGTATAGTTTCGTAATAAGGTCATATTCCAGCCATGTATTTGCATGTACTTGGTTCTACGATTTCATTGTACAATGTGGTACCCTACCTGCAGTATGCATTTTGTTGTAAAATTGGATTTTCTTCCTTAATAGGCTCACGATTTGACCGTGTTCCATACTTTTCCTATTTCGACTGTTGCGTGAATACATGTTTACATACATATAAACAGATGGTTGTAGTAGTGCCATATGTAAACTATATGTTAGTTTCACTGTTGAACTTGCATATTATTGTATCTTTGTTTAGTATAATCATATTGTGTTGGCTCAGTTATATTTGTTCTAGTGTCATATGTAAGCTACTGATATCTTCAGTTATTTTCACTGCTGAACTTGTATATTACTTTATCTTTTTTTAGTTTAACCATACTGTGTTTCCTCAGTTACGTTTGTTGTAGTGTCCTATGTAAGCTAATGATGTCTTCTGTTATTCTCACTGTTGACCTTGTATATTACTGCATCTTTTTTTTGTTTAATCATACTGTGTTGGCAATGTAATTATTTGTTGTAGTGTCATATGTATACTACTGAATACTTCTGTTATTTTCACGGTTTAACTTGTATATTACTGCATCTTTGTACAATTTAATCATACTGTGTAGGCAATGTAATTATTTATTGTAGTGTCATATGTATATTACTGAATACTTCTATTATTTTCACTGTTTAACTTGTATATTACTGTATCTTTGTACAATTTAATCATACTGTGTAGGCAATGTAATTATTTGTTGTAGTGTCATATGTATACTACTGAATACTTCTGTTATTTTCACTGTTTAACTTGTATATTATTGCATCTTTTTTTTATTTTAATCATACTGTGTATGCAATGTATATATTTGTTGTAGTGTCATATCTATACTACTGAATACTTCTGTTATTTTCACTGTTTAACTTGTATATTACTGCATCTTTTTTAGTTGCCTCATATTGTGTTTGCTCACTTACATTTGTTGTACTGTCCTATGTAAATTAATACAAAACTTCTATTATTTTCACTGCTAAACTTGTATATTACTTTATATTTTTTTAGTTTAACCATACTGGGTGTTGGCTGTTATATATTTTTTGTACTTGCTTAGGTAAAGTAATGGCTTTATTTCTTATGTTCACTATTGACTGTTCGTTATTACATATTCCTTTGGTTACTTTAATCATACTGGGTGTTGGCTCACTTAATTTTATTGTAAACTCATGTGTAAACTATTCATTTGTTTCCTTATTTTTACTGTTCACTGTTAGATATTACATATTCCCTTTTTACTTTAATCATGGTGGGTGTTCGCTCACTTAATTTTTCGTCACAAAAGAATGGCCACACAAACAAAGGGACGTGTCCATATTTGGAGGGAGGATGGTGATCAAGTACTCGTGGACATCTTAGTTGAGCACAAAGTCCAGCATGATGGGTTTGTAAATGGGACATTTACAAAAGAGGCTTGGAGGATGGCACTGCGGCAGTTCAATGACAAAACACATTTATCTTACACACTGTCCAACTTGAAAAATAGGTACAAGAACCTGAAAAAAATGGTATGCTATGTATGTCAATCTTAAGAGTAGGTCTAGCTGGGGTTGGGATGACGAAAAAAACATGCCAGTGCCACCTTCGGAAGATGCTTGGGATGAAATGATTGCGGTATGTGTATACAATACATAAGTTTGGTCAATTTTCAAATGCCCACACCCTTAACAAGGAAAATGTGATTTTTTCAGATTAATAAAGATTACAAGACTCTGAAAGGAAAGTCCTTTAATTTTATGGACCAAATGCACATTATTACTGCCACTTCAATGGCAAGGGGTGACCTAGGTGCAGGGGACTTTGGCAACTCTTACTTGGACCAATGTGATGAACCTAACATGGATGATGATGACCTATTCTTAGACATGAACGAAAATGATGGTCATCCTAATCCTCTTGACAACCAGCAGCCAACTTTAACTGAAGACATACCACCACAGACTACTGATCATGCCCCCACCCCCAACAGCACACCACAAACCAATGCTACTGTTATGCAGACATCAAGTAGGAAAAAAAGACGTTTGTCAGATTCATGCAATGAGTCACTTGAAAAGATTGCCAAGTTAGGAGAGGAGAGGTTAGCCCTTCAAAAAGAGGCCTTTGAGTTGCAGAAGATTGTTGCTCCCCAAGTTTCTTCTGCGTTGGACCAATTAATGAAAGTGGATGGTATACCGGATCACCTATTATACAAGGCCATAGATGTAATGAAGGGGTTGGATGACCGGTGCATCTTCCTTGGACTTCTAGTACATCTTCGGCTTGGTTAGATTCTAAGCCGGCTTGGTTACATGTGATGCCCATGATATCCTTTTGTTAAGTATATGTCTGCAATCATATTTATTTATTTTTTTTCTGGTAGGATGGCCGGGAGTAAATTATATGCAAGAGTGTTTCTTTTTTAAATTCTGCATACATGAATTACTTACTTATCATGATGTGATGTCACATGTGTACTTACTTATTCTTTGTTTGTCAGCATACATGAAATGCTTGATTATCATTGTATGCATGTTTTAATAGTAGGTTTCCCTCGGTCTAATGGATCTTAATACTGAACCCACTGGTCAATTTCTTCAAAATTTGATGGACGAGGAAGAGTACTGGCAGGAGGTGGATGACACACTAATCCTTCTGCACAGCAGCCAGGTATCTAATCCAGCACTAGGTAGACCAATGCATACTAACGCGGGACAAGGTCATAGATGGGTTAAAGAGGTTATGTGTGGCCATTTAGCTAGATCATACTCTTCTTTCCGCGTCCATCCAAGCATGTTTGTGAAATTGAGGGACAAACTAATAGAAAAAGGGGTGTTACAAGACACCAAAAATATGTCTGCCACCGAACAATTGGCCATCTTCTTGTTAAAGGTCGGGCATGGGATTGGCAATAGGCTATTGAGAGAATGGTTTCAACATTCTAGTGAGACCATCAGTAGGCATTTTAATAATGTCCTAATGGGAGTGCTAGCAATACGACGTGATTACATAAAAATGCCCACTCAAGATAGCATTGTGCATCGGAAGATTCGGCATGATCCAAAGTTCTACCCTTTATTCAAGGTGATTGCCAGATTCATTTGCAATTACAACACAATGTAATATCATACATGTGTGGGATGACAATTGTTATATGATACGTAGAATGCTCTTGGTGCAATTGATGAGACTCATATCTCCGCCAAAGTTCCTTTGGTTGACCAACCTCGATACCGAAATCGGAAACGTGAGACATCACAAAATGTGATGGGATGTGTAGATTTTGATATGATATTCAGAAGTATGGTTGTTGGATGGGAGGGCTCCGCAGCTGATATGAGAGTGTTGAGGTGGGCACTTGAGAGTGGTGGTTTCAAGGTACCCGAAGGTAATATCTTCATACTTCATTATCATGTTATATGAAGGGCATGTGATGTTCATTTTCTAAGGATAAAATATCACTTGGCTGACTAGGTAAATATTTCTTGGTGGATGCTGGTTATGCAAACACTCCCAAATTTCTAGCACCGTATCGTGGCATCAGGTACCATCTCTCTGAGTACAACTCTACTAGGCGCACCCGAATGCGGTATAGGAGTAAAAAAATACTTATTCAACCATAGACATGCACAACTTTGTGGATGCCCTTGGCAATGAGGATAGTAAGGGTAATATGGTCATAAAAAATGATATATCCCCCTTCCCATCCATGTTTCCACCAAACGGAGAACACAATGAAAAATCGATTTAACCTAGCATATACCAAACGATGTAAGGTTAGAGAATAAGCATAACTTATTCTGGAATGACTTACACCTATTCCGTCCCACATATAACCTGATACCAAACATGACCTAAGAGTTTATTCCTATCGAACTTGTTTTTTTTTTTTTTTGTCGTTTTCTGCTGTTTTGGCGCCTCCAATTTTGAAAAATCATTATTCCTCTGATTTATCCCGAAATCTGTGTGGGAACGATTCACCTCCTACCTTTACCTTTCTCGTCCACCGCCTGAGGCGATACCCCATTGACTCCGGCATCGACTCTCTGAGATTTCAAAGCTTCCAACTCCTTCCCGTCGAAAATTTCTTGAGGGTTCCTGTTCCAATCCTCTTTCCAGTCCTCCAGAAACTCTTCCCATTCAAAACCATGGCCTCCTCTGGTGTATCCGGTATCGTAGGGGGCTATGGAGCTGTATTTCTCACCGCCGAGCAGCAGGAAAGGTTTGCGTCCGTAAAGACCAAGTTGTGCGAACATAAGGCTGTAGATGTGGCAGATTTGAAGAAGAATGGCATGGGCAGCGTGACTGCAGCTTTGGACAGATTGAAGTGGACGAAGATGGCCACCTTCTCAGAAGTAAGTTACCCTGACCTAGTAAAGGCATTCTATGTATGTCTGAAGACAGAGGAAGATGGGACCTTGACTTCCATGGTCAAGGGTACCCAGATTAGGGTCACACAAGATTTATTAGCATCACTCTTTGGTGTGACTACTTCTGGTCACAGTGGAGTTCATACTGTGGATATCCAGGCGAAAGGATTAGGGATTGTTGGTCCCGAATATAGATTGAAGGATGGAAAGTTAGATATCAACCAGTTAAATGCATTTAATCGCCTTCTGCACTTCATTGTCTGTCAAATTTTGATCCCCCGAAGTGCTACCTTTTCAACTTGTACCAAGGCGGACTCAGACTTGATGTTCTGGGCCATCCAGAACCAGGAAATCAACACAACAGAGATTATGATTGAAAGAATGAAGTTTGCAAGCTCGCAGGTATGGGATAAGAAGAGCAAGTTGAACGTCGCTCTACCCTATGCCCATCTCCTGACAAAAGTATTTCAGCATTATGGCATCAGTGTGGTAGGAGATGTTTCTGAAAAGATGGGGTAGGCAATCCACAGTAGGAACTTAAGGAAGAGCGGATTTTCACTTGTAAACGGCCTATGGACTAAGACCTCAGTGGCTGAGGGTGAGGCCATCATTGGCGAAGCCCAAGAAGTCCAGGAAGAGGTAGGAGAAGCAGCTATAGCAGCATTAGTCCCAATGGTTCAAGAGGAATCAGCAGCACCAGCACCAGCACTAGCACTAGCAGAAGAAGTAGTGACTCAATCAGCAGCAGATCAACCAGGAGCACAGAGGCTAGAGTAGAAGAATCCATGGCCATTGGCAGCCTAATTGAAGAAATTCCTCCAGAGAATATTTTGCCAGTTGTGGGAACCTCTGAAGATCTAAAGCCCACCACTATTGTGGCATCCATTCTTAGAGATGTGCTGAAATCCATCTCTAGCACTCAAGGGGAGCCTGAGAGGTTCAGTGAATCAGTAGCTCCAGAAGCTGTGGCATCAGGCCACACTGATGAGATCATCATGGAGGAAGCTCCCAGTCAGAGGGAGCAAGCAATTGCTCATGAAAAAATATCAGTGGAAGATGCTCCTATTGAGGGGGAGCAATCTATTGATGAGGAGGCAGGTCCTCAGGGGGAGCACACTGAAAGTGTCCCCATGGATAATGAAGAGCATGTTGAATTCGAGGAGCCCATTGCAAGGGCACATAGCAAAAGGAAAAGAGTAGCTCATAGGAACCCCAAGGAGAAGCAGCTGAAGATTCAGTTGAAGCCAGTTATTTCAAGGCTGAATGAGCAAGGAAAGACTCTCACATCTCTGAAGTCTATATTAAGTCTATCCTTATCAGCCAAACCTCAGCAGCAAGCGAGATTGGACCCTTTTCCACTGAGGTACACATCTTGAGAGATGATTTTAAAATGTTCAAGCAATTATGCAGATGGATGAAAGGTGAGTTCGACAGTGTCAAGAAGCTTATCTCTTCGAGGAAGCAATCCACCTCTGCCCCTCCAGCTCACTCACCTGCTGAACTTGTTAGCAATGCAGGGCCATCAGGGCCAATGCCAGCAGAAGAAAATGCAGGGCCATCAGGGCCAACGCCAGCAGAAGAAAGTGCAGGGCCATCAGGGCCAATTGTAGTAGAACCAGCAGGGTCATCTGGGCCACCTGAGGTTGTGGTAGGGCCACCAGGGCCAATGATCTCCGAGGATGTGTCTCCAAGAGTAGAAGAGCCTGCAGCTACTCCTAAAGCCCATGAGACTTCATCTCTTGCAACACCAGCCCCTCCTTCACCACCCTCTTCATCCACAGCACCTCCAGCTCCCATCACCTTCAAACAACCCATGCCTCGCACCATCTCTTCCCCAACTCCTTTTCCATCTCAATCCACCTCTCCTCCTGCCTCCTCTACATCCATTCCACCTCCTCTCATTTCCGAAGACCCTCCAGCCTCATCATCTTTTGGAGCCTCCTCTTCCTATGTTCCTTCTTTAGATGGACCATCCATCTCACCTTTTTCTACTCATCAAACATTTCTCCATCCTCCTACTTCTCCTTCCTTTGTCACCTTCATTCCTGAAGGTGCTCAACTCGAAGGTCCATTTCTAGAAAAATTTGAGGATGAATTGGAAATCTCCACCATCCATTTAGTTATGTCAGTTGCCTCTCATATCCACAGGACTGACTCCTCTAGTCCTGTCTCTAAAAAGAGGAAACTCTCTACTGCTCTTGCTCTTCCCACCGAACCTAAATTTCCTCCTCTTTGGTTTTCCCTCACTATTGAAAATCGGAGGAAACCACTCTATCGAGAATATCTTCAAAAATGTATTCTTGCCACCATTTTTGGTGTTCCTTTTCTAAATCTAACCAATCACCTAAATATTGTCCTTCCCTACAACCACTTCTCAAAAGCTAATCAATCCAAAATCTTCAAAATGGCTGAATGCAAATTTGAAGATTAGTGGGACAAAGGGCACTCGGCTCTCTATAGGAAATATCTTCTTGCAAAGTCAGATAGGTTTCCACCCAGGGACTCTCCACTCACTCTCTCTGAGTGGTTTGTCATTCATCATAAATCCCTCTGGGCCCCTTTCATTCAAAAGGCAGTGAAGCTCATTAGGTACTTTCAGTTATTCAATGATTACGGTATCTTCACAAGTTACCTGAAGTCCAGTTGGGACAGTTCCAGGGAGCAGTTGCTTCATTAAAAATTGCAAATCCAGTCAACTGCTCTTTCAAAGTGGATTTCGCCACCCTGCAAATTCCAGACTATGTATTCCTTCCTAAGCTACATTCCTTGGTCATGGACTCCTCAGTAGGTCCTGTTATCTTTGAGAGATTTGCTCGCGTCATGGGAAGGATATCAGCTCAACAGGGTCGACTGCCATCCTTCCAAAGGTTCATCTTCAGAGAATTTCACCTAGGCCATATTTCCTCTGAAGTCCTTGCTCCTCTGCTGTCAGAATGTGAAAGGCTTTCTCCCACTGACTGGGAAAAGCACTATAATCAGTCAGCTCTTCAATTGGAAGCCTTGACCAGCTCCTTGTTTAAGGCTGGCAAGCCTACTCTCACAGCTGAAGCATTCTTGGACCTGAATTCTATCAATTTAGTTCAGGACTCTTATCTTCAGTGGGTCGAGCGGTACAAGATGTTTTTGGCATTGAAGCAAGATCTTATGCAACATAAGTTATTCTATCCTTACAAGATCAACCAATTTCTTCGGTTCGCCAGTTTTGGTTCATTCAGTACCTACAAACTTTCCCTTGGCACTGATGAATATGGTAATTTTCTGAGTACTCAGCGGCAACTTCATATTCAAAGGTTGTTGCCTGACATGGGACCATCTTACGCCATTTCTTCTGGGGCTTTTCAGGCTTATTTTGAGGAGCAAGAACGACATGCCTTGCCCATTATTCATTAGCACGTCTCTCTTTTGTCTCCTACTTTTTTCATCCCTATAACTCCTCAGGACAATTAAATATATCTCTCTTGTTTTCTCACTATCTTTTCTCTCTGTCTTTCTCACCTTGCAGTATCTTTTTGCTTAATGACAAAAAGGAGGAGAAATATAGTACTTCTGAAATATATTTCTTATATTTCTGTAATTTCGTTTAGATTCATTTCAGATCATCTATTCTCATTGTTAAGTTTTGTCATCACCAAAAAGGGGGAGATTGATGATCAGTTTATCCCCATGTAATTTAAATTAATTACATATCTATTTTGAGGATTAACAAAACTATATAAAGTTTAATCTAACATATTTTCTATGAGATTTGAGTACAGGAAATGAAACAAGGAATATCAAGCTAAATGGGTAAGTAGTATTTATTCTATAGCAATGTAAGTTCAAAGCATGAAATTTTCTAAGTTCACATCGACTCGTTAGTTGGTATAACGATTTCCTTTAAATCATAAGGATTTCATCAATCACATCGATTTTGATTCTATAACGATTTCATAAGTCATTGCTATTCTATTGCAGTCCATCTTCATAATGATTCAATACGTGATCGCAACGATTTGCCATCACAACGATTCGACAAGTGATCGCAACGATTTGCCATCACAACGATTCGATAAGTGATCGCAACGATTTGCCCTCACAATGATTCGTTAAGTGATCGCAACGATTTGCCCTCACAACGATTTCGTAAGTGATCATAACGATTTGCTTTCATAACGATTCATTAAGTATTCATAACGATTCACTTCCATAACGATTCGATAAGAGATCACATCGATTTCTTAAGAAAGAACAACAATTTGCTCTCACATCAATTTGATAAGTGAGAACAACGATTTCAGTGTCACAACGACTCATCAAGTTTCAAAACGATTTGATTCCTGTAACGATTCGATATGTTACATAACGACTCTGTTACTGTAACGATTCATTAAGTTACATAACGACTTGGTCGTTGTAAAGATTCGATACAACAAACAACGATTCATTCACATTATCTTCAACGATTTGATTATAACGACTTGTGCATAACGATTTGCTTATGGAGTCACAACGATTTGTCTCTACAACGATTTGGTTATTAATGCATAACGATTTATATATGCATCGATTTGCTTATGGATTCACAACGATTTGTCTCTACAATGATTTGGTTATTAATGCATCGATTTGCTTATGAGAGCACAACGGTTTACATGAACATCAACTCATTTGCATAACGATTTCATAAGTCATACATGTAACGATTTCATGGAATATAACGACTTGATATTTGAACTCATCTCTGAGTACGTTGAAAAGTCAAAGTCTTCACGTATATCTTTCTAACAACTATACATTTATTATGACTAAACGTATCACTGCAGTGTATGCAATCGATATCTTCTACTCTCATGCTTATTCTGTAAACATCTTTTTAGAAGAACAGAATGAAACTTCTACTTCTGTTTAAAATCAATCTAACGTTGACTGACAACAAGAGTCAGCTTAGCTGTCTATTGTTTAGCATTTAAATACGTGCAGGTCTCTCACAGCACACCTCAATACAACGTTGGATAGTACGGAGGATAACGGACATCATCGAAGATCCTCTCTCTTGTTGCGTGCATGGAAAGCTAAGGACTGCTGAACAAGAAGCTCTACAGAACCATGTAGTCTAACGTAAACGAAAGCCTAGAGACAATGGACATTTCAACGTTCGAATTTCAAATAGAAGATATATAAAGAAGACTGAAGCTCCAGAAACTACACAACTCTTACAACAATCTTTAACAAGCTTTTCTGTGAGCATCTGATAGAGCAAAAAGCCTCACTCCTTTGATTGTCTAGCTCTTAGCTCTCTGCATTCATCGTGTTAGTCTTGAGAGCTTCTGAAAACCGAGTGTGTCCCTCTCTGTAGATCTTTTCCTCTCAGTTTTAGCTTCAGATCCAGCATTGTTTAAGCTTGATCTAGGGGCTTGTTTTCATTACCACTTTTCTTATGTTTGTTCCCTTCGTGTTGAAGGAAGACCTGGGGTTACCAGGGTGTGTGTTCCCTTCGAGTAGAAGGAAGACCTGGTGGTATCCAGGGTGGTGTATGTCCTCTTCGAGTTGTGAAGAGAAGACCAGTTGTGACTGGGTGTGTAAAGGTTCATAAGGGGGACTGTACCCTTAGGTAGTGAAAGCCTGAGTTGTTGCTCAGGGACTGGACATAGGACTCCTGTGGAGAGGAGGTCCGAACAAGGATAATTCCTTGTGTAGTCTATGTTCTTGCTTTGCATTTACTATCTTTCTTTACTAACTCTAACACCCATCGAAGTGTGTTCTGTGTGACTATTTTGTGAACAGGTTTAAGGTACTCATTAATTTTAAGAATCCCATTCACCCCCCCTCTGGGCTTGCTAGCTGGGCAACAAGTGGTATCAGAGCTAGTCTCTTTGATAAAGAAGAAGATCCAACGATCTG
Source organism: Colocasia esculenta (assembly GCA_014218235.1). Classification (NCBI taxonomy): domain Eukaryota; kingdom Viridiplantae; phylum Streptophyta; class Magnoliopsida; order Alismatales; family Araceae; genus Colocasia; species Colocasia esculenta. The sequence goes on from CM024760.1 coordinate 82,049,523, forward strand.
AAGAGAAAAGATCAAATGGAAGCCCAAGGTCACTCCGAAGGTCAGTCAGTCAACAGGCCACCGCTGTTCGACGGAGAAGATTACACCTATTGGAAAACAAGAATGGAATACTTCCTACAAGGATTCGATTTTCAAATATGGTCCATAGTGGAAGAAGGCGATGTAGTTGTTCTAAACAATGGCGACAACTGGACAGAAGATGATAGAAAGAAGATATCTCTCAACTGCAAAGCTAAGAGCATATTCTGCTGTGCACTTAGCAAGAAAGAATTTAACAGAGTTTCAGCCTGCAAATCAGCGATGGAGATGTGGGAGAAGCTAAGAATCACATACGAAGGTACTGACAAAGTAAAAGAAACCAGAATAGACATTTTGGTGACACAGTACGAGAGGTTTCAGATGTAGTCAGGAGAAACTATTACACAGATGTTCAGCAGATTTACAGACATCACCAACAGGTTAGCTGGATTAGGAAAAAGCTATGAGATGGGAGACATGGTAAGGAAAATCCTTAGATCCCTACCATCCTCTTGGACTCCCAAGGTGACAACAATAGAGGAAGAAAAAGATTTGAAAAGAATGTCTTTAGAGAAACTCATTGGATCCCTTATGGCCCATGAGATTAACATGGAAAGGTTAGGAGAATCTTCTAGTAGAACCTTGGGTAATAAGATAAAATAAACTCACAGACGCCTTGACTTAGAGTCTAACTCCAAGTCAATCAAAGTGCTATCTATTCAAGTGCAATCGTTATCGTTACTAGTGCACCGTTGTGCAATTTATATGCTATATCCTTACATGGCCATTCTATTATTATTTTCGTTGTGCTATTTTCCATGTACCAGATGCTATTGTTCTCTCGTTATCGTTGCTTGATCTACATGACTCTTCTCTATAGTTAACCTGCCATTAAGACATTAATTATTTAAACCATACTTGTGTTCATGAGATATCAAGTCCTACTGGGCGTTATTCGCTCATCCTGCATGTTTATTTCATGTGTTCAGGTGAGTCGGATGATAATCACACTCACGAGGACGGGACTGAGGAGGATGCTTAGGAGTGACCATTTTCAGCAACCATTGCTTTAGTAGTTTAGCTAGTATAGTTATGAGTCAATTAGTTCATATGCATTAGTTTGGTTTTCAATAAAGTACTATGGGCCCTAGTTTTGGCCCTGATACGTTGATGTAATATTAGTCTATGAAGATTGAGAAGATCTTAGTGATTGTAATGAAGTATGGAGGATTATTAATGAAATTGGAGTTCGGTTGATATTATTCCATTTGCGCAATGGTTTGTATTTATTTTCTCACTCTGTACTAATTAATAACTATAATCCCGCTCTGATATTCTGCGTCGGGGCATTACAGTTTTATGGTATCAGAGCCTAGGTTATTCTTAAGTATAGGATGATCTAGGTTTGACCTGCCTTGACTTAGAGTCTAACTCCATACCTATGTGAGATGGGTAAACCTTGGGTAATAAGATAAAATAAACTCACACACGCACAAACTTAGTGCAAACTCTTTATCTAACATTAAAACATTCTATTTTGAAGGAACTTAAACCACAACAATGGCAGCGGAGCGTGCACAACTCTATGACATGCAGCAGACTATTCAGCAACTCACGCAGGCTTTGCTACAGGCTGCTAGAGCCAATAACAACAATAACCGTGGTGCTGGAGACTTGCACTGGAATTTCCGCAACTTGAACCCGCCCCGATTCAGTGGGACCACTGACCCTGACGAGGCAGAGAATTGACTAAAAGAAATTGAACGCATATTCCGCGTTATGTAGTGCGCGGATGGCGACAAGGTATTATTAGCAACATTCTAGTTGGAAAGGGACGCCCGTGCGTGGTGGGAGTCCATTGAAGCTACAAGGGCTGATGCACAATTTACCTGGAATCAGTTCAAGGAGCCCTTCAACTCCAAGTATTTTTCAGAACAAGTCCAAGAAAGGAAAGCCTCTGAATTTGCAGCCCTCAAGCAGAGGAATCTCATTATTGCTGAGTATGAAGCTCAGTTCTCTCGGTTGGCGTGCTATGCCAATCACCTGGTAGGCACTGAAAGAATGAAGGTAAAGTGCTTTCTTAATGGACTCAGGCCCGCCTATATCACACAGTTGGCACTTATGGACATCCAGACTTATCTAGAAATGGTTAGAAGGGCACAATTACTAGAAGATGTGACCGATCTCACTGATCGCATCAAGGGCAGAATGGTCAAAAAGGAGCAAACATTCAGAGCACCGAGCAAGCCCACTAATGGTAAGAAAAGGCCGTTAAGTATCACTGACGGGCCAAGCCAGGAGCAGAAGCCCAAAGCCCCCACCTCTACTACTCCAAACAACAAGCCCATATGTAAGCACTGTGACAAGCTGGGTTACACGACAGAAGAGTACTGGAGGAAGGCAGGTGCATGCCTTTGTTGTGGGAGCCGAGAGCATCAGATTCCCGAATGCCCATTGCTTAAGGAGAATGAAAATCGCCCTATGGGATAGAAGATGCCTGGCCGACTGCAGGCTCTGCAAGAAGTGGACACCACCGAGGAAGGTGGAGTGGTGGAAGGTACACTACCAGTCTTTTCTCAATCAGCATTTGTTTTGTTTGATACTGGCGCAACGCATTCATTCATATCACAAGCATTTGCTGATACACTAAATGAAAAACCCACCTCCATGGAATTTGATTTGCCTATTACAACACCACTGGGAGAAAAAGCTCAACTCAACAAATATTTTCCATTAGCTGATGTTAAGATTGGTGATCTTAACCTTAGAGCTGACCTGATCTATATGCCCATGGAGGGCTATGATGTCATTCTGGGAGCCGATTGGCTATCCACGTATGGGGCTATCGTGGATTGTAAAAGAGGGAAGAATTCCTTTAATGAATTCCCTAAGTTGACCTTCACGGGACGTAGACACAAGAGGCACTTGTCTCTCGTCTCTGCTATCAAGACACAAAACATGATAAGAAAGGGCTGTGTGGCATTTCTTGCCGCAATTGTGGTAGAAAAGAAAGCAACCCAGTTATCAGACATTCATATAGTACAAGAATATCCTGACGTGTTTCCCGATGAGCTGCCAGGCATTCCACCCGAAAGAGATGTAAATTTCTCAATTGACCTCATACCTGGAGCTGCATCGGTATCACGCCAACCCTACAGAATTTTCCCCACTGAATTGAAAGAATTGAAAGAGCAATTAATGGAACTGCTAGAAAAGGGATTTATCAGGCCGAGTACTTCTCCTTGGGGAGCACCAGTGCTATTCGTCAAGAAGAAGGACGGATCTATGAGGTTATGCATCGACTACAGGCAGCTGAATAATCTCACTATCAAGAACAAGTACCCTCTGCCACGTGTCGATGAATTATTTGATCAGATATCAAGAGCCAAATATTTTTCTAAGATTGACCTTAGATCGGGATATCATCAGATAAGGATTAAAGATGCGGATATTTACAAGACGGCTTTCAGGAGTAGGTACGGTAAATACGAATTTGTAGTCATGCCTTTTGGACTAACCAATGCTCCTGCAGGTTTCATGCAACTAATGAATAGCATCTATCGGCACTACCTCGACAAGTTCGTCATGGTTTTTATTGATGATATTCTCACATACTTCAAGACCAAGGAAGAGCATGAGGAGCATCTGAGGATTGCTCTGCAGATTCTGCGAGACAACCAACTCTACGCCAAATTGAGCAAGTGTGAATTCTGTCTCGAGGAGGTGTCATTCCTAGGCCATGTTATTTCCAAGGATGGTATCGCTGTCGATCCTTCCAAGGTAGAAGCCATGCTCAATTGGGTAAGGCCAACTAATGTCACAGAGATCAGAATCTTTCTTGGACTTGTTGGATATTATAGACAGTTCATAAAAGACTTCTCCAAGATAGCCGTACCTCTTACGCGTCTTACGCAGAAAGAGAACCCCTACGTCTGGAGCAAGGAATGTGAGAAGAGCTTTCAGACACTGAAGCAATTGCCTACATCTGCACCTGTCCTCACGTTACTAGTCGAGGGCGCCGAATTCTCAGTCTACACTGATGCATCTGGAATCGGTCTAGGCTGTGTACTAATGCAGAACGAGAAGGTGATTGCTTATTCTTCAAGGCAGTTGAAGCCGTATGAAGTCAATTATCCTGTCCATGACTTAGAATTGGCTGCGATGGTATTTGCACTCAAGATTTGGAGGCATTACCTGTATGGGGAGCAATTTATTGTCTACTCCGAGCACAAAAGTATGAAGTACTTATTTTCTCAAAAGGAGCTCAATATGCGACAACGGAGATGGCTGGAATACTTGAAAGATTTTGATTTCAATATCCAATATCACCCAGGCAAAGGTAATGTAGTAGCTGATGCACTAAGTAGAAAGCCAGTAGCTTCGATATCATGTCTAGTCATGGGCGAGATGCAATTATTAGAACAGTTCGTCAGTCTGAATCTGAATATTGAGGAAAGAAGTGATAAAATATTGGTACCTAATCTTAGAGCTCAACCCGACATCTTTATAGAGATCAAAGAGCAACAGGAAAATGATCCATTTCTAGTCAGAGTCAGGGAGACCATAGCTGACAAGCCAGATTTCTCCATCGCTGAAGACGGGAGAATATTATTCCACGCCAGGACTTGTGTGCCTGACAATGAAGAATTGAAGAGAAAGCTGATGGATGAAGCCCACAAGACCAAGTATACCATTCACCCAAGCACAACCAAGATGTACCAAGACATGAAAAGGTCATTTTGGTGACCAAACATGAAGCGTGAGGTGGCTGAGCATGCCGCACACTGCCTCACCTGTCAACAGGTAAAAGCAGAACACCGTCGCCTTGCGGGTGTACTCAGACCCCTGGACATACCTGAATGGAAGTGGGAAAGCATCGGAATGGATTTCATCATGGGTTTACCCCGAACTCGTGGTGGACTTGATGCTATCTGGGTCATTGTGGACCGTTTGACTAAGTCCGCACATTTCCTTGCCATTAAGTGCACTTGGAGTGTGGATGTGCTAGCAGCCCTATATGTAAACGAAATTGTAAGATTACATGGAGTCCCCGAATCCATAGTCTCATATCGTGACCCTAGATTCACATGTAGGTTCTGGAAGGGACTTCAGACAGCGTTGGGTACTAAACTCAATTTCAGCACTACTTTCCACCCACAGACGGATGAACAGATAGAAAGGACAAATCAAATAGTGGAAGACATGCTTCGTGCTTGCACTATAGATTTTGAACGGTATTGGAATGAGCAACTATCCCTGATTGAATTTGCCTATAACAACAGCTATCAGGCGAGCATTAAGATGGCACCTTTTGAAGCACTGTATGGAAGAAGCTGTAGATTGCCAGTGTGCTGGAACAAGGTGGGAGAACAGCAATGGCTAGGACCAGATATGGTGCAGTGCACTAGCAGAGATATACAGATCATCCGAGATAGGATTAAAGTAGCTCAGTCCAGGCAAAAGAGCTATGCAGACAAGAGAAGAAGGGACTTAGAATTTCAAACTGGAGACTATGTAATGCTGAAGGTATCCCAGACCTGAGGATTTCAAAGGTTTGGGATGAAAGGCAAATTGAGACCGCGATTCATAGGTCTATTTAAAGTGTTGGATAGAGTTGGCAAGGTGGCGTACCGACTAGCACTACCTCCCCAGTTCTCCACCGTACATAATGTTTTCCATGTGTCAATGCTGAGGAAGTACGTGTATGATCTGTCACACGTAATCAGCTACGATGACATTATTTTGAACAAGGACATGACCTATGAAGAAAGGCCAGTGAAGATATTGGACAAGAAGATGCAACAGCTTCGGAATCGATCTATATCCGTGGTCAAGATATTGTGGAGAAATCACGAAGTTGAAGAGGCCACGTGGGAGCCTGAAGCATTAATGCGACGGAATTACCCAAAGTTATTCAGTAAGTCATTCTTCCTCTCACGATCATATGAATTTGGGGACCAAATTCTTTTTAAGGGGGAGAGGATGTAGCACCCTTGATTTTTAAAATCTAAATAAAATAAAATATTTATTTTAAATAAATGAGGTAAATAGATTTAATTAGAATAAATGAGAAATAAGTGAAATAAAAGGGAATTTAAGCAAACCCATTAAATTAAAACCCTAATGGGTTGTGTAAATGGCTCAATTACAAAATAATGGACCTGATATAGAGGAGCCCATCATGGGATGGGAAATAATTGTTGGGTTGAATGCAAATTCATATCATTTCCCTCCTATTTTGATGATGACAAGAGGTGTTCTTAAAGCAATTTAATTGAAACATGTCAAAAACATCATACCTGAAATTCATGTTCAAAAAGTATTTTTCAAACCACATTTATCATTTATGGTCATGACAAATCATTTAACTAATGATATATGTGTTTATTTTTCAGGTACAAACATTTTTATGCAAAAGATGAGTCGACACACCCATCAATGGTGTCGACACATCAACACAGATTCAAAGGCAAAATGTGTAAAAATGTTGAGACTGTGTCGACACATGTCAAGAGTGTGTCGACACGAGTGGCAGTTTTTCAGAAATCAAGCCTACCCAGGTCGACACACTCTCAGAGCAGGTCGACACTGGATCCCGTTCACAGAACAGACTATCTGCAGAATTGGGAAAGCAGGTCGACACACTCCAGAGCAGGTCGACACGGGACCTTCTTCCCAGAACAGCCTTCTACATATTCTGGACAGTGTGTCGACACTACCACCAGGGCAGGTCGACACACTACGGAAACTTTTCATCCTAAAAGTTGATGGCTGCCACGTGTCCTTCTAGGGCGATCAGAATCTTCCTAGGAATGCGTGCCCTTGTACCCCAAAAGGGTATCTTTGGAATCCTAAGGATATAAAGTGTCTTTTCGGCCAGCCTTCACAAGAGAGAAGGGACCCAACTCTCCAAGAGCCTCCAAGAAGCTCCTGGCGGCCAAGAAGAGCTCGTGTCTCCTTCCCCTGCTCTCCAAGTGCTTCCAGAAGACCAATTCCCACCAATTCAAGGTGTGGGAATTGGAATTTGATTCCTGAAGACTTCTCTGAAGCATTCCAAGGAGGCAGATCCTGTAGAAGACTTCTTTGGTGAAGAATTCGAGGAAGATCCAACTTCTCAGATTGCAGAGCATCGACTTGGACTTCAAGCTTCACAAGTTCTTCCCAATTCAAGCTTCTACAAGGGAGTACACTGAAGAACGAAGCCTTTCAATACAATTTATCTTTTCTTCTGTTCTTCTGAGATATCTTTTGAGATTATGCAAGTGCTTCTGCATAACTCTCTTTAGAGTTCTCAAATTTCGACTAGATCTGTTGCTAGAGGATCTTAGTCTTAAGTTGGTGTCTAGCAGTTTCAGTGTGAGCATTGTGCTCAGTTTGTTGTGAGCCGTCGAGCTCAGTTTGAGTTGTCAAGCTCAAGGTTGGTTTGAGCAGTCTTGCTCAGTGTTTCTAGAGTAGTCTTGCTCTAGAGGTTGTGTGAGTTGTATGCTCTGAAGTGTTGGAGTTGTTAGGCTCCTTTGGGTGTGTAGCCCAGTTGTGTTAGTGAAGCCTCACGGGTTGTGAGGGGTGGATGTAGGAATCACTTGGGTGATTTCCGAACCACCTAAAAAATCCTTGTGCATTTGTCTTCTGTGGTTTGATTGATTCATCCGCTAGATGCTTGCATAGGATCCGTTTTTAATTCACTTAATCAACTTGCTTCACATCTAAGTTTTTCAACTCACTCAAATCTAATCAGATCTGTAGTTTTTCACTGATAACATTGCCTCTGATTCTAAATAGTTTTCAAATTACTTAAGCTTCCGCAAAAGTGGCTAAGATCTATTCATCCCCCCCCCTTCTAGATCTTTTCCACACATTCATTTCGATCCTTCAATTGGTATCAGAGCGGGTTTACATCGATCTGATTTGAACTGAGCAGTTTTTGTTTCTGAGTATTGAGTGTTTGATTGTTTGCTTGTTTGTTTGCTTGATTGTTTAACTCTTTCTCTGTGCATTTACTTAAGTGTCATGGACTCAAAGGGTTTCATAGCTGAGGGCCATTCCATAAATAGGCCACCATTCTTTAATGGTTTGGACTATTCTTATTGGAAGAACAGAATGCAAGTGTTTTTAAGGGCCCAGAACTATGAGATCTGGAAAGTAGTTGAGGTGGGTCCCTATGAGAACCAGGGAGAAGAAGATACCTGGACAAGGGAACAGATAAGGAAAGCTACACTGAATTATAGTGCCATGAACATGATTCAGTGTGCTGTCCATCCCAAGGAGTATTCGAGAATCTCTATGTGCAAATCTGCCAAAGAGATGTGGGATAAACTCGAATTACTCTATGAGGGAACATCTCAGGTCAAGGAGACCAAGGCAAACATTTTAGTTTCAGAATATGAACTCTTTATGATGAAATCTAATGAATCTATTTCTGAAATGTTTGCCAGATTCATGGTGATAGTCAATGGACTCAAGGCTTTGGGTAAGGAGTATACTGATGCAGACTTGGTAAGAAAAATTTTGCGTTCACTTTCTTCAGTTTGGCATACCAAGGCCACTGTTATTGAAGATTCAAAAGATTTGTCCAAAATTTCTTTGGATGAATTGATTGGATCTTTAATGACATATGAAATAAACTTAAAAAGAAATGAAGAACACATCATTAAGACCAAGCCTATGGCACTCAAAGCCTCTTCAAGCAACAAAGATAAAAATCAGGATAAGACAAGTTCTGAAGAATCTGAGTCGAATGAGGATGAGATTGCCCTCATGACCAGACAATTCAGGAAATTTTTGAAATATAGGAAAGGGAAAATGACTGGGAAAAAGAAATTTCCCTCAGGTAAGAAGAACACTTCCTCTTCCAATTTCAATAAGAATCATAAACCTGATGAAAATGTTATCTGTTACAGGTGCAACAAGCCAGGACACATGAAAGGAGAGTGTCCTGAGAACAAGAAGGAAAAGCACAAGAGATTCCAGAAATATAAGAAGCCAAAGGCCATGGTAGCCACTTGGTCTGATGAAGATACAAGTGAGGAAGAAGAAGAGAAGAAGTCCTCAAGCTCAGAGAGTGAGGAAGTTTGCTTCATGGCCAACAGCACAGATGGAAAGGTAAATACTTCCTTTGAAGATTATAGTGTTGAAGATTGGCAGGATGTGTATGCAGAATTAGTTGAAAGATATTCTGAAATGAGAAAAGAAAATAAACACATCAAAAAGAAAATTGAAAATCTCTACCATAATCAATCTTCAAACAATAGAATCTGTGAACTGGAATCTGAAGTAACAGACTTGCTTGAAGAAAAAGAGAATCTCCTAAACCTAATTGATGAACTGAAACTTGCCTCTCAAAAGGCCTCCCAAGAATTCAAAACTTAAATGAAAAGCTGGAAATTGAAAAACAAGAAAAACAACAGAAAATTGAAGAAATTGAAGTTCTTAAAAACCAGCTAAAGGAAAGGGAGGAGGTTATCCAAACCTTCACAAAAGGCCAAGATAACCTAGAGGCATTGCTAGGATCCAACATGACAACCACATCTCATGGATTAGGATTCAACAAGAAGAAACCCCAAAAAGACAAATCTGGTGAGAAAAAGGGAAAAGCACCACTAATTAATTTTGTCAAGGGTCCTAATCTGGAAAACACTGAAATCCAACAAACAGCAAACAAAACCCCAAACAAAACTCAAAACAAATCAAAAACCCAAAAACAAAAGAAGACTATCAGGTCGACACAGTCCCCTGACAGGTCGACACCAGTCCACAAGAAGAAGACCTCTGTGGCTGTTGTGTCGACACCAGTACAGGAGAGGTCGACCTGCTCAACACCAAAAACCAAAAACAACTCAACCAAAAATTCAAATAAAAATCTGAAAAATAAGAAAAAGGGAAAAGAAATAATCCATGAAAAACCTTGGACCTCCAAGACAACACTTCAAGAAGATTGGACTAATCCTTGGAACCCATGTTATGAAAATCCCTGTTGGTATTATCCTCAATACTCTTATCCAAATTTCTGGATGTACCAACACAATCCATGGATTCCACCTCCTCCTCTGAACTCAAATTTTCAAATGAAAAACTCCCCTCCAACCAAAAACAAAGATCTTGGTGCTTTCATTCCTAAAAGAAAGAACAAACAGAAGAAGGCTGAAAACACCAAAGTAACAAAACAAAAATCTAAAACAAATCAAATTTGGGTGAGAAAGGATTTGATATCTGTGCTAAATCATACTGATGGTCCCAACTCTGTTTGGGTACCAAAATCTTCTCTCCATTGATCTTTGTGCAGGAAGGTCGTGCACCCAACACCAATGTTTGGTTTCTTGATAGTGGGTGTTCACGACACATGACTGGAGATAGAGCCAAATTTTCCTGTCTAATTGAAAAGGAGGGAGGGTCAGTCACCTTTGGAGGTAAAAATAAAGGAAAGATCATTGGATCTGGTAAGGTTGGTCAAACTTCTTCAAACTCAGTAGATAATGTTTTGTTAGTTGATGGACTTGATTATAATTTGCTCAGTATCAGCCAACTATGTGACAAAGGTCACAAAGTTGTGTTTGAATCTGATTTTTGCAAAATAATTGATTCATCAACTGACAAAATCAAATTCTTTGGAAAAAGAGAAAACAATGTCTACATGATCAACCTTAATAAAACTTTTCTGAAAATCTTTGTTTTGTTGCAAATAAAGATGAAATTGCATGGACTTGGCACAAAAGACTTGGCCATGCAAGTTTCAGAACTTTGAATAAGTTGTTAAGATTGAATCTGGTTAAAGGTCTTCCTGAATCTTTTTCTAGTGTTGAAGGTCAAATTTGTGGGATCTGTGCTAAAGGAAAACAAACTAGGAAATCCTTTAAAGCCTTCAATGAAGTACTCACATCTAAGCCACTAGAACTTCTTCACATGGACCTCTTTGGGCCAACAAGAGTTCTAAGCCTAAGTGGCAAGAGATATGGGTTTGTAATCATTGATGACTTTACTAGATTTACCTGGTTATTTTTCTATCCCACAAAAGTGATGCATGCCTTGAATTCAGGAATTTCTGTACCACTATCTTAACAACTTATCCATTTAAAATTAAAAACATTTTAACTGATCATGGGGGTGAATTTGATAACACATCCTTTTCTGATCTATGTGCTGAATTGCAAATATTTCACAAGTTTTCTTCACCTAGAACTCCAGAACAAAATGGAGTTGTGGAAAGAAAGAATAGAACTCTTGTGGAAATGGCTAGATCCATGCTCTTAGGGAGTAATCTGCCCAAATCCTTCTGGGCTGAAGCTGTTAACACAGCCAATCACATCCTAAACAGAGCTTTGGTCAGACCAAAGATCAGAAAAACCCCCTATGAATTGTTGAAAAACAAAAAGCCAACTGTCTCTTATTTCAAAACTTTGGGTGCAAGTGTTTTGTACACAATAACAACAAAGAAAACCTTGACAAGTTTGATGCTAAGAGTCAGGAAGCTATCTTCCTTGGCTATTCTGAAGTGTCAAGGGCTTTCAAAGTGTACATATTAAAAACCAAAACTGTTGAAGAATCACCACATGTTATTTTTGATGAAAATTCCTTTTCCACTAATGATTCTAAATCTTGCAGGGAAAAACAAGACAATGAAGAGGATGACCTCATTGTGGATTCTTCACCAACCGTTGAGGAGATTAACAACATTGAAGAGAACCTGAACAACAACTCACCATCTTCAAGTGGTTCAGGTAATATTGCTCCAGAAGAGGGCACTTCTCAACAGGTAATTTCTGAACCTCGTTTTCTAAGAGATCACCCATTAGACAGTGTAGTTGGCAACTTAAATGATAGAGTTAGGACCAGATCATCCTTCTTGCAAAACATTGAAGAAGACTCACTAGCTCTAATTTCCAAATTGAACCCAAGTCAATTGATGAAGCCTTATCCAGTTCTGATTGGATTAATGCTATGCATGATGAACTTCATCAATTTGAAAGAAATCAAGTGTGGGAATTAGTGCCTAGACCTAGTGACCAAACTGTGATTGGCACTAGATGGGTTTTCAGAAATAAATTGAATGAAGCTGGTCAAGTAATAAGAAACAAAGCTAGGCTAGTTGCAAAGGGGTATAACCAAGAATTTGGAATTGACTTTGAAGAATCTTATGCCCCTGTAGCTAGACTAGAAGCTGTGAGAATTTTCCTTGCTTTTGCATCCTCCATGAAATTCAAAGTCTTTCAAATGGATGTCAAAAGTGCATTTCTAAATGGATATATAAAGGAAAATTTTTGTTGAACAACCTCCTGGATTTGAAAATGAAAAATATCCTAACCATGTTTTCAAGCTTAATAAGGCACTCTATGGTCTTAAACAAGCTCCAAGAGCTTGGTATGATCGTTTGAGTTCCTTTTTACTTGAAAAAGGATATTCTAGAGGTAATGTTGATCAAACATTGTTCACAAAAATAGTAAAAAATCAAATAATTGTTGTCCAAATTTATGTTGATGACATAATATTTGGATCAACTAATAAAGGCCTTTGCACTGAATTTTCAAATCAAATGAAGAATGAATTTGAAATGAGCTTAATGGGAGATTTAACATTCTTTTTGGGATTGCAGGTGAACCAAACAACTGAAGGAATCTTCATTAGTCAAACCAAATATGTCAAGGAGCTACTGAAAAGGTTTGACTTTCAGAACCTTAAACACTCAAGCACACCCATTGCAATAAATGCTAAGCTAGAAGAAGACCCATCTGGTAAGTCAGTAGATCCAAAGACCTACAGAGGTATGATTGGCTCTCTGCTCTACCTTACTACTTCTAGACCTGATATTCAGTTTTGTGTGTGCTTATGTGCTAGATTCCAATCTAATCCTAAAGAAAGTCATATGCTTGCTGTGAAAAGAATTTTTAAATATCTTGTTGGAACATGTGACTTAGGAATTTGGTATCCTGCTGGTTGCAAGTTAGAATTGTTTGCCTATTGTGATGCTGATTATGCTGGGTGTAAGTTAGATAGAAAAAGCACAAGTGGCTTGTGTGTATTTCTAGGTGGGTGCCTTATTTCTTGGGCTTCTAAGAAGCAACATTCAGTTGCTCTGTCAACAGCAGAGGCTGAGTATGTTGCTGCAGGTAGATGTGGAACTCAGATTCTCTGGGTGAAACATCAACTTCTTGATTACAACCAAGATTTAGGGTGTGTACCCATCCTATGTGATAACACTAGTGCCATAAATTTGTCTAAAAACCCCATTCAGCACTCCAGAACAAAACACATTGAAATTAGGCATCATTTCTTGAGAGATGAGGTTGCAAAGAAATCTTTTGAACTCCATTTTATTGAAACTGAAAAACAAATTGCAGACATATTCACTAAACCCCTTCCTGAAAACAGATTTTCATCATTAAGGAGAGAACTTGGTCTTTGTAAATGTCCACCTTCTTGATCTCTCTTAAGGTTTGGGTTGAGTGCTATGCATTGTCTAAGGGGGAGTTCTTTGCATTTCATAACTCCTTGCTTCCTCAAGCTACATTGTTCATATCTCTCTCACTTTCAATTCTATTTCCCTTTTTACAATAAATTCTCCACTTCTGATTGTGTTGAAACTTCTTGGTATATCAAATAGTGACTTGGAGAAGGACAGGTTATGCTTGTCTGGACACTTTCACTATGCGAGAGTATATGTCTCCGCCAAGTACTAAGAAGTTGATATGCAATAGTTGAGGGGGAGCTTTTATTGTTCAAAGAGAATTTCATTTCTGATTTCAAAACTTGCACAGTTTTAACTTCCATTTCCTTTTGGCAATGAATTCTTCAACTCTTATTGTATTGAAATCTCTTGGTATATCAAATGGTGACTTGGAGAAGGACAGGTTATGCTTGTCTGGACACCTTCACTATGCGAGAGTATGTGTCTCCGCCAAGTACCAAGAAATGAATATGCAATTGTTGAGAAGAAGTTCTTGTTGTCCAAGAAGAAAATTTCTGTATGATTTCAAAATTGCATATCTTTATTTTGATGAAAAATGATTGAAATCATCATCTCAGGGGGAGCTAGAAAATTCACAAGTCATCTTTTTGCAAATTTCAAAACCCTTCTTGCATTTCATCAATTCCTTGCATGATGTCCTCATTCTAAAGTCTAGAGTCACAAAATGAACCTTGAGTGATATATTATATTTTTTTTAATCAACTTTCAACTATGTCTCTCAATCCACAGAAATTCAGATCTCTTCCTAAACTAAATGACAATTTGTGCCTTGAACTTAAAACATTTCCTTGTTTGCAACTGATGACTGGATGTATTTGAATTCTATCTCACAAACTCTCCAAAATCTTGTAAAATCCAACAGAGCAATGGCATCTGTGCTGAGAAACTGCACACCTTCACAATGAATGAAGTGCTATGTATGTCATGAGGCATTATTGCTAACTCTGTTCAAAGGGGATCCAAATTGAAAATAACTTCAAAATTTAAGCAATTATGTGCTATGCTTTTTGATGATGACTGAGTAACTGGAAATATTGGCGTCTACAAAACGTATATTTTCATGTCAAAAGGTCATCATTTACCCCTTTGAGACTTGACAATGACTAAATCTTAAGTATCCAGGGACTATGGTGTGTAAAAAGCACTAGTACTTGAGTGAAAGAGATTTATATCATTTGATAGTTTGTTAAAAGAACAAAAATATGAAAATTATTGGAGATTTGTTTAGAAAGAATCATCTTCCTCCTTCATCAAGTTGTTCTTTAAGTTTGTGTTTTACTTTCAACACAACTGTATTTGGTCTAGATGACTTCTTTAATTCTTGAAAATTGAGAAACATGGTAGTTTTTGGTTGATTGTTAAATACATTATATCCCTCAATTTATCATTTTGTTGATTCAAGTCTTGGAATGCTAATATCCTGTTGGAAATTGTTTGAAACACTTGAACTGTGATGAATTTTTGCAAAATACAACAAATGAATTTTTAAGCCTCTTAAAAATCCTTGAAATGATAATTCCTCTCATTATTTATCATTATAAAGATGTCCCCAAATTTCTCAAAAATTTCCTCTCAAAGATTCAAATTTCTCTCAAAGGCTGTGTCGACACAATCCTCTCTCGTGTCGACACACAATCCCAGTCAGGTCGACACACCCTTCCTCATGTGTCGACACTGCCTTCTTGCCAGACCCTTTTCAAACCTTTCGGGTTCACCTTAAACCCTTGTTGTTCCTGCGGGGCAGTGTACCACTGCATCTCTTTTTGGGCGTCAGGTCGACCCGACGGCCTCATTTCCACTCCTTTCCGGCAAGAATTCCTCCCAAATTCTCTCTAAATCGCATCAATCCTTCATCACCTCTCCATTCTTCCATTTCCTCTCCAAACTCCACTCCCCTAGCACCATGGTCCGGAAATTGGGTCCCCGGCGTGGCGCCAGATCAAGGGCCTCTTCAAGGCCAGCTCCGGCAGAGGTTCCAGTTGAACAATTGGAAAGAAGAACAAAGAGGAGAAACGATCCTGCCTCTTCTTCTGCACCTCTGAGGGCTTCCAAGCGTGGCAGGACCTCCACTTCAGGCAGAGGTGGTAATGTTTCAAACCCTAGACCAGAGATTTCGGGCGATTCCTCTGACCATCCTGAGGAATCATCTTCCTCTTCTTCTTCTGAGTCTCAAGAGGATATTCCCTCAAATCCGTAAGTGCAGCCAAGTTGATTTTGAAGCCAAGAATACTAGACCTTTCAGACATCCAACTAGCAGACTCCCTTCCTGAAATTCAAACCTACTTTTCCTTTCAATCTTGGATACCCTTTATTTCTGAATTTCAAGTCTGCTATCCAAGATTAGTTAGAGAGTTCTACAAGAACCTCACCTGCACAGAAGAAGGGTATGAATCCAAAGTCAAGGGAATAGCCATAGACATGCCAACTGCAGTAGCTGCCTCCATTTTCAAAGTACCAGATGAAGGGGCAGACTACCATGAGTTTGAATTTGATTTACATGAAGCCTACTCCATCTTGACAGGCCTTCCTGCAGATGCATCAGATCCCAAACAGACCTATGTAACCAGGTTCAATGCAAATACCTTTCCACCTGTGTTAAGGGTCATCCACCACATTTTGACCACCATAATTACCCCTCAAGGTGGTGGAAGGGATAGGTTGACAGACATTCAGAGGTTCATCCTCTATTGCATGGTGAAAGACATCAAGATCAACCTCCATGTGATTCTCTATCAAATCATAGCTGAAACAACAAGGACAGACCTAAAGAGATCTCTTCCTTATGGAGCACATCTGACCTCAGTATTCCAGCACTTTGGTGTGCCCTTGGAAAATGAGAAGTCCCAATCTATTCCCAAGTCCAACATCTACACTTTAAGAATATCCAGAAGTTTATGGGATTTAGATTGGAAGGCAATCAAATTAGAAGAGGGCCAATTGTGGTTGAGGCCCCTCAAGCTCAGGAGGACCAGCCTCAGGTTCAAGGGGATCAGCCCCCAGCACAAGAGGAACAGCCTCCAGCTCAAGGAGACCAAGATCAGGAGGGTCAGCCTCAACATCATGAGGGCCAGCCTCAAGTTCAAGAGGAACAAGTTCAACTGCCAGAGGATCAGCCTCTAATGGATGAGGACCAGCCTCATATCACTCCTGAAGGTGGCATTCAGCTTGAAACCCCTATTCCACCTCAGGATGATCCTTCCTCTTCCTTGCCACATACTTTTGAACCTCCACATTTCCCCTCTACATTCCAATCTTCCACTTCTTCTGGTGGGTCCTCAATTCCACCAGAATTGTTCTCTTTCCTCAATGCTAAATTTGATACATTGAACTCCTCTATTCAATCAATGTCAGACCAATTTGAATTGAGAGTTCAAAGACTAGAGAACACAGTGTCAGCTAAATTTATTGAGCAGAAGGCAGCTTCAGATTATGCAGCTCAGAGATTTAACAGACTTATAGGCACTCTGGGAGATTCCTATATTGAGCTGAAAGAGCACCAACAAAAGCTAGAAGTTGTGCTTCAGGGAATTTTGGCAAATTCCCAAGCAGATGTCTTCAACACCAAGCAAACATTGCATGAGATTTCCAGCACCAGATTGTCATTTGCTCATTTTGTGAATGATTTAGAAAGTATGAGGAACTTCAATGAGCACATTGACAGGCAGATTACAGATTTGACCAAGGAGTTCAAGATAATGCAGAGACCTGGTTGGTCAGCTGGCTCATCATCTTCCTCACAACACAGTGCAGCTGATCTAACCAAACTTCAAGCCACCTTGCTAGAAAATTCAGATCGAATGGAACACTTTTTGAGCACAAAAATGATAACCATTCAAGATCAAATCAAGACTAGCCTCAACTTCATGGAGAAAAGACTGTCAGACATTGAACTTCTTCTTGCTCCAATTCCTCCTCCTCCTCCATCTTCTACCTAATGTACATTTGTTTTGATAATGGCAAAGGGGGAGAAGAATGAATGACTTGAATGTAATATTTTGATGTAATGATCTTTTGAATGAAATGAAATGGTTGTTTTGGCTTCAATGCAAAGTATTTGATTGTGAATGCAAATCTTTGTCTTTGTGTTTGAATACTTGTCTAATTGTTTGACTTGTGTGCACAAAATTTCTAATTTCAAGTAACACTGTATCTCACAAACACATCATCAATTGTTACTGAACAACATCAAAAGGTCCTTGACAAGTATGAAAAAAAAGGAAAACAAAAATTTAAACAATAAAAAATTGCTTAAAATCACACTTCATCAAAACCACATTGAAATATGGATTTAATGTTGCCATCATCAAAAAGGGGGAGATTGTTGGGTTGAATGCAAATTCATATCATTTCCCTCCTATTTTGATGATGACAAGAGGTGTTCTTAAAGCAATTTAATTGAAACATGTCAAAAACATCATACCTGAAATTCATGTTCAAAAAGTATTTTTCAAACCACATTTATCATTTATGGTCATGACAAATCATTTAACTAATGATATATGTGTTTATTTTTCAGGTACAAACATTTTTATGCAAAAGATGAGTCGACACACCCATCAATGGTGTCGACACATCAACACAGATTCAAAGGCAAAATGTGTAAAAATGTTGAGACTATGTCGACACATGTCAAGAGTGTGTCGACACGAGTGGCAGTTTTTCAGAAATCAAGCCTACCCAGGTCGACACACTCTCAGAGCAGGTCGACACTGGATCCCGTTCACAGAACAGACTATCTGCAGAATTGGGAAAGCAGGTCGACACACTCCAGAGCAGGTCGACACGGGACCTTCTTCCCAGAACAGCCTTCTACATATTCTGGACAGTGTGTCGACACTACCACCAGGGCAGGTCGACACACTACGGAAACTTTTCATCCTAAAAGTTGATGGCTGCCACGTGTCCTTCTAGGGCGATCAGAATCTTCCTAGGAATGCGTGCCCTTGTACCCCAAAAGGGTATCTTTGGAATCCTAAGGATATAAAGTGTCTTTTCGGCCAGCCTTCACAAGAGAGAAGGGACCCAACTCTCCAAGAGCCTCCAAGAAGCTCCTGGCGGCCAAGAAGAGCTCGTGTCTCCTTCCCCTGCTCTCCAAGTGCTTCCAGAAGACCAATTCCCACCAATTCAAGGTGTGAGAATTGGAATTTGATTCCTGAAGATTTCTCTGAAGCATTCCAAGGAGGCAGATCCTATAGAAGACTTCTTTGGTGAAGAATTCGAGGAAGATCCAACTTCTCAGTTGCAGAGCATCGATTTGGACTTCAAGTTTCACAAGTCTCTTCCCAATTCAAGCCTCTACAAGGGAGTACACTGAAGAACGAAGCCTTTCAATACAATCTGTCTTTTCTTCTGTTCTTCTGAGATATCTTTTGAGATTATGCAAGTGCTTCTGCATAACTCTCTTTAGAGTTCTCAAATTTCGACTAGATCTGTTGCTAGAGGATCTTAGTCTTAAGTTGGTGTCTAACAGTTTCAGTGTGAGCATTGTGCTCAGTTTGTTGTGAGCCGTCGAGCTCAGTTTGAGTTGTCAAGCTCAAGGTTGGTTTGAGCAGTCTTGCTCAGTGTTTCTAGAGTAGTCTTGCTCTAGAGGTTGTGTGAGTTGTATGCTCTGAAGTGTTGGAGTTGTTAGGCTCCTTTGGGTGTGTAGCCCAGTTGTGTTAGTGAAGCCTCACGGGTTGTGAGGGGTGGATGTAGGAATCACTTGGGTGATTTCCGAACCACCTAAAAAATCCTTGTGCATTTGTCTTCTGTGGTTTGATTGATTCATCCGCTAGATGCTTGCATAGGATCCGTTTTTAATTCACTTAATCAACTTGCTTCACATCTAAGTTTTTCAACTCACTCAAATCTAATCAGATATGTAGTTTTTCACTGATAACATTGCCTCTGATTTTAAATAGTTTTCAAATTACTTAAGCTTCTGCAAAAGTGGCTAAGATCTATTCATCCCCCCCTTCTAGATCTTTTCCACACATTCATTTCGATCCTTCAATAATTATCCCAAAATTGGATTTAATTAATTAGTAAATAGTAAAAGGATAGGATAAATACTAAATAACTTGTATTTATCTAAAATAAGAGCCCTTAGCCTATCCGAACCCCATGGCCACGAATTTAGCTCTCTTCCCAACCCCATTAGGCAGACAAATGAAAGAAAATAGGAGGATAATTACTGATTTTCGGAGTTGGAGGAGAAGAGAAGAGTTAGAAGAGGGTAGGACTCTATTAGACATTAAAACTCCACTATTTCGGCCCTAGCAAACCCTAGATCGCTGCTGGAGACTTGGGAAACGAAGGAGAAGGGCTGAGGATGAAGAGGCAAGGAGGAGAGGAGCTAGAACAAGGGATTTCTTCTTCATTATTCGTCACCAACAAGGGATTTCTTTACTCCCTGAAAAAGGTAGGCAATCTCTCAAGCCAAATTCATGTAAAAATTACCCTAGGTAGATTTCATGATCCCGTGCAAAAGCCCTTTGGTTTTTCTCTATTTCGATCTCCCATGAGGGAGAATTAATTCCCTGAAACCCTGTCATATCTATGTACCTGAACCTTCATGTTTGCTTTCAAACCTCGTGCATACATGATCCCATGCCATGAGAAAATTCTCATAAATACTACATCATGTTAGCTTTCAAACACCGCTAGTTTGCCTAATTTTCGTCATGTATCCATCACTAATTAGTTCGATGAATCTTGACTATGCATGTTCAGGTCACTGAAATGTAACCTAATCAAAGCTTGTCTAAAACTTGCCTATTTTTGAATTAATCATGTCTATTGGTAGATCTATGAGTCTACTTCTGTTTAAAACTGATTTCATGCTTTATGGATCACTGAGTGATTTTATATCAGATTTTGAATAGCCCTATATCATGTAGACCCACCTAGAAAAAGGGCAAATCCCTCTTTTCTGGGCTCGGGCCACTCCCTGAGATCGCGACGGCCTGATCCGCGGAGACCTTAGAGGGGGTCGCGACACCAAGACCCATCGCAATCTGAACACGATAGGTCGACTGGTCGCAACCTGCCCGTCGGTTCACCCCCAGTTCCAGTTCGACTGAATGTGACATGCGTAGGTGTCGCAGTGGCCTTAACACGACAGCTGTGAGAGTCGCGACCTGATTGCGGCCTTCAAGCCCGTCGCGACCTGACTTCCTGAATGTGTCGGTTAGCCCTGTCGCGACCTGAACGTGATAGAGGTCGACGTCGCAACCTCTGAATTTCGACCAGAACATAAGGTTTGCTGATATAACCCTATCTTTATGACATTTTGACCCTGTTTAAGTGCTAACATGTTAGATAATAACTTGCTAATTAACAATGAGTATTAATTACATGAAAATTATTAATTTAAAAGCTATATACACAACTATACGTGTTCTCTTGATTTCTTACACGTGCACACACATAACATTAGTGTTTGTCATTTGACCCTAATAAATTATTCAATAATGTATCTGGTAAATTAGCGAAATAAATTACTAAATTTCCTATTTAATTAAATACAATTGTCTTAATTTTATACGCGCATTTTGAATACCGTTACCATTTTCCCTCGACCTTCGAGCACTTGAGACACGACGGACCAGTTTCCACACACTTTCTCTTGACTTAGACCACCTCTCCATCGAGAATACTCTCGACTGGGCCAGGGACTCCTTGTCAAGGCCTCCGTAAGTCTTCTTGGCTTTGACGCACGTCCTTAGCCGACGAGCTAGTTGTACCCTAAAACCCGTTACACTTTAGGGATCAGTACGATCCATGGCCTTAGTGTGTTCTCTTCTTATCTTGTGATCATGCCCGACCATCTAGCCGGTGTTCATAGCACGGCTAGTGGGCGGTGATGATTTCTACCAGACTGCCGGTACATGACCTTGTGTCATGCAACTGTGACTATCGTTGTTTATCGTGTTTTACGATATTGTCCCTATCTCATCTACTATCTATATCCTCTCATCTGTTCACGTTCTCTCTACACTCTCGTCTATCTCGTCTACTACTCTCATCTATTTTTTGGTACTCTATTGGCCATTCTTGTGATTGTCTAAGATAAAGAAATGACTAATGCCAGTGCAGTGGGGCCCGATTAGGTCCTGGGAGGAGCGCTCGAAAAGTGCTAGTGCCCATGGGAGTTAAAATGATCAAGGTTGTGTTCCGGCATGCATCTAGCGCCATCATACTATCTAGATTAATTTATGACAATCAAAGTGCTATCTATTCAAGTGCAATCGTTATCGTTACTAGTGCACCATTGTGCAATTTACATGCTATATCGTTACATGGCCATTCTATTATCGTTTTCGTTGTGCTATTTTCCCTGTACCAGATGCTATTGTTCTCTCGTAATCGTTGCTTGATCTACATGACTCTTCTCTCTAGTTAACCTACCATTAAGACATTAATTATTTAAACCATGCTTGTGTTCATGAGATATTAAGTCCTACTGGGCGTTATTCGCTCATCTTGCATGTTTATTTCATGTGTTCAGGTGAGTCGGATGATGACCACACTCACGAGGACGGGACTGAGGAGGATGCTCAGGAGTGACCATTTTCAGAAACCTGCTTTAGTAGTTTAGCTAGTATAGTTATGAGTTAGTTAGTCCATATGCATTAGTTTGGTTTTCAATAAAGTACTATGGGCCCTAGTTTTGGCTCTGATACGTTGATGTAATAGTAGTCTATGAAGATTGAGAAGATCTTAGCGATTGTAATGAAGTTTGGAGGATTATTAATGAAATTGGAGTTCGGTTGATATTATTCCGTTTGTGCAATGGTTTGTATTTATTTTCTCGCTCTATACTATTTAATAACTGTAATCCCACTCCGATATTCCGCGTCGGAGCGTTACATTGTGAGCATCATCAATCGACCTAAACTGATTGTTCGGTCGTCTTGTCGATTACTCGGTCGACCTATAATGACTATTAGGTCGCCCAACTTATTCCCAATACCAACATACCTTCTTAGGAAGCATTGGTTGGCCCAAATTGACAGTATGGTCAACCAGTAGATTCATCAGTCCTTTGACACGGACTATTCGATCGTCCAACCTAGTTTCCCAGTACTGTCATATTTTTCTGTGTCAAGTGCGGTCGACTTGTTCCTATTCCTTGGTTCGACCAATCAGGCTTCTAGTTGTAAATGCTTGATTCTGGTCTTGATGTTACTTGAATAGTCCTTGGAATTCTTAAACATGTTGAACTTCCACTATAACTTTGAACTAAAGTTTCTTAAAATTCATCACCAACAAAGATTGTCTAGATGTTTTACATGGGATTTTGAATCCACAACTAATACTTTGAAACGTAAGTGTCCAGTCTAGTCCTGGGATGAGTGCCCAAAAAGTGCATGTGCATATAAGAGCTAAATTGACCATAGTGTTTTGTGACAATCACTTGCTTGATTAGTTTGTGACAATCACTTCATGATACTTGCTTAACTTGTTTCACACTTGAATCGCACTTGTGACCCCAGTGGGTTTCGCTACTTAAATGATCAAATACTTGCTTGTTTCAAGATCATGCTTGACTTGTACTTGATCTTCCATGATCTTGATCTCTTGTCATTAATACCTATACTTGTCCCTTCAAATGACTGTTCACTATAACTGGTTAATCATTTGAACTTGTTTGGTTCATAGGATATAAATCCTAATGAGGGTTTAGATCAATCAGATACTTCATGTTTTTTAGGTGATGAGGTAGAGGATGAATATAATGAAGGGGATGGGCAAGAGTGATGAGCGTCTCAAATATTATTTAAATGCTGCCATAGTTTATAGTATAGTTTTGGTTTATGCATTATTATGTTAGTGTCATGATGGGCCCTATGTAATGGCTCTGAGAAGTTGTAAGAGAACTTATGAATTGTGATTTATAAGAGCAATAAATGAAGCTTTATACTAAGTATTGAGTCTGTTTAGTAGATGTTTTAATTAGATATTGTTTTGAATGACCCACTATTTGCTTGTTAATTTTACTCGAATTTATCTAGCCTACATCCCAATAGTCTGCTTTGGAGGGTGACAATTGTGGAATCAGAGACTAGGCTACATTAACATCTAGGCAAGTTTTAGATTTAAGTTTAGCCATTTAGTACCTTTACTTGGGTCAATATCTCTTACATATTGTGAGATCGGGTAGAGCCTTAGAATAGGATTTTAAAAGCTCTAACTTCATTGTTACTATATTAAATGTTGATATGAGAAGATCCCTTATCTTTAAATGGTTTTGAAGGGATTAGAATCTTAAGATGACTATTGAACATGCCCAGCTCAGAGACATTTAGTAGACTATTCAAGACCTCCCTCGGGCGCTACTACAAGTTGCCCAGGGGGCGGAGGAAACAACCGTGGCACTAGTGAGCTCCACTGAAACTTTAGAAGCATGAATCCCCAGGATTCAGTGGTACTACCAATCCGGATGAGGCTGAACACTAGATTAAGGAGACTAAAAGGATATTTCAGGTCATGCAATGTGCTGACTAGGACAATGGCCCTACTAGCTACTTTCCAACTAGAAAAGGACACTAGAGCCTCATGGGAGTCCATAGAATCCACCTTAGCCGAAAGAGCACAAACCACTTGGGAAGAGTTCAAGGATCTCTTCAACAAATTTTTTTTTCTGAGAGGATATAAGAGAGGAAGGCAGTATAATTTGTTGCATTGAAATAAAAAACAACCATTGTAGTTGAGTTGGTTGATAGCCCACGAATGTGTCGTTAAACACGTGGCTAACAAACAAATATTTTAATAATAGTTAAGTGGTGAGAGCCGAGTCGAATCCATGGAGAAAGAGATTTTAGCTTTGAAAATATTGAGTTTTAAATGAGAAAAGTGAGTTGAGAATTTTAGAATTAAATCCTAAGACTAATTTGATCAAACAAAAATAAATCTATTCTAAGTAAAGAAAGATAAATAGATATAATGAGAGAGAGAGAGAGGTAGGGAAAATAACTAATGATAACTAATAACTAAAGACACGATTGGAAGACATGACATACTATAGCCCTAAAACAAATTTAAAAGAGACCAAAAGTAATAGTAGAAGATAAACTAGTGAGGAGGAGAGGAGAATAATTAAGATGAAATTAACATTATTTAAATAACAAAGTGCTTAACAAAGTGCCTCATCATTGCATAAAATAAACTATACTATCTACTGAGAGAAAATGGTAGAGAAAGAGAGAATAGGTAGAGAGAGAAAAGAGAGAGGCGATAGAATAGAAGAGAAAGAGCGGAGAGAAGGTTGTAGCTGCTACCAAGTATCAGAAGGTTGTACTACGTGCAAGCAACGTCCAGGAGGATTTAGTGGAGAGATTGTGATGTGTTCCTCACCGGTGTTCTTACTTGTACAACAGCTCTCCAATTCTTAGACATGGGGAATTCTTTTGCTTACTACTTTATCACTTTTCCCACTGTCACGGGTTTATTGGGTTGTGTTAAACTTTAAACATATCTTTTATGTGTGTGTGGTGCGGGTTGAGCACTGCACTCCATGGGTTGTCTCGTCCCTTTGATACGAGGTGTGGTTTGTGTTATTCCCAGAAACAACAGTGTGTGTGTGTGTGTGAAGGGTTTATCAGCTTGTACCTATGGAAACAAGTTAGGAAGAAATCCCCACAGGGGTGTGAGGTTGTGGACGTAGGCACACACGGGGTGTTGCCAAACCACTCTAAAAATCCTACGTGCACTTTGTGGTTTGTTTCCTTGCTTATACCTCAATTTTACGCACGTTAGGATAGCCGGTTATGTAGTGTTTCGCCTTCTGTGTTTAGTACTTCCATTGTGTCACATTCTTGATAGATTATTTAAATCTACGTTAGACGAAAATATTTTTATTTGGGCATAGCAATTCACTCCTCCCCTCTTGCTCTATTAACTGGCCATATTGCATATCAATTGGTATCAAAACAAGGCTCTTGATTATAAGAGTGTTCTTAGGACTATGGCTAGTTGTAGTACTCTTCTTGAGGGACAATCTATCCGCAGGCCACCACTCCTTGATGGTTCCAATTACTTTTACTGGAAATATAGAATGACTATGTTTGTAAATGTTGACTCTTTTATCTCCATGATTATATATTTTGGTGATAACAAAGCCTATCATAATACTTTTATAATTATCTAAATCATGTGTTTTTACCTTAATATCATTTTGGTTAAGTCTATCAACAGGACTCAAATGAATATATAATACTTTAAGGATCACCATTGTAAGTATTCTAAGTATTTCTAAGTCCAGTAGATGGTGTTCAATTGCTTGTAAGCTTTTTCATTCATAAGTTCATGTTTTACATCACTGATAATCTTTTCATCGTTTCAATAGTAGTTAAGTTAAAACATCTTTATTCGAAGTCATTTTTCATATGAATTTCTAAGTCCTACTACTCCGACTCTCAAGAAGTCGAAGTCAGTTACCGATTGTTAAACAACCGGAGACCCACTCCGACTCCCAAGAAGTCAAAGTCAGATGCCGATTGTTGAACATCTGGAGACACTCAGACTCCCAAGAAGTCGAAGTCAGATATTGATTGTTGAACAACCAGACCCACTCTGACTCCCAAGAAATTGAAGTCAGATACTGATTGTTGAACAACTGGAGATCCACTCCCACTCCTGAAAAGTTGAAGTTTCTTCACCAATCGATTGTTTCACATACCGATTGTTGTGTCCCTGGTTTTGATGATGTCATAAATTAAGTAAAAAACCATAGATATTTGACACATGACATTTGTTTCACAGGAACAACTCATTTGCATCCATCTATAAGGTCGACACTATTCGAGGATCATGTCAACACTAGTGGTGATTCTGGCTTGTGCTGAGAAGAAATAATCAGATAAGGTTGACACTACCTGGAACATAGGTCGACAATAGTGGTTCTTTTGGTTTGCTCTGAGAAGAAGTGATCAGATCAGGTCGACACTACTCTGAGTACAAGTCAACACAAGTGATTCTCCAGTTCTACACTAGAAAGAAGCAAGTTGATAAGGTCGACACCAAGCATGGTAAGGTCGGCACTATTCAGGCCTTAAAGTGTTCTGTGAAAAGAAGTAAGGATGAGGTCGACACTCCTTCTAAGTAAAGTCGACTCTATCCAACTATCAGATTGATTCAGAAGAAAGAGCAGGTTAACACTATAAATTGGTCAGGCTAACACTATGGCTTAGTGTTCTGGGACTTATGCTGCACTTAAAGCTTATGTGTGTTGACACTACATCTTAGAAGTGTCAACACTACTACACTTGGAATCTTTTAACAGTCCAGCTACCAGCGCATAAGTAATGGGAACGTGATCCTAGGCCCAGCGATTGGGACCTCGAGTACACATCATCATTTCTGGAAGATACCATCTCTTGGCAGCAAAAAGATTCTCCCCAACTATTGGGAATCAGTTAAGGGGCCCACTACAGTAGATCACACGTAAACCAGATCAAAAGTGGAAAAGTGTCCCAGTTCGTTAAAAAAATGGTGCAGAGCTTGAAAGAAGGAAGAGAGTGTGAAAAGAAGAAGTAGAGGGAGCTCTATGTTTAGCAAGAACAAGCGACCTCAACCTGGAGCTCAGATGCGAAGGATGTGCTGTTAGATTAAGCCAATTTGCTACCTCGAAGAATTGCTGCTGAACTTTTAGAATAGAGGATCGGAACACTTTATCGAATCTGATGCGTGTGATCATTGCTCTGCAATTAGAAGAGGAATTCGTCTGAGGAGGAGTTAGAATTGGAGCTAAGGAATTTCTCAATTCAGATTGGGCTCTTGAGCAGAGAGTTTGATTACTTCTGAACACGTCCTGGCATCTATCTACTTAATTCATTTTCAATTTCTTCTGAATTCTACAAAGTTGTGTTGCCTACTTCTTTGTGAAGTAGATTGAGTTGATCCTTCACAAGTTGTGATTGGATCATAGGACTTGAAGCTGTGAATCAACAGATTGCTCAAGCTGTGAGTCAACGAATGTGAAGAAGCTGTGAATCAGCGGTTGTGTGAGAGTCTCACACATTGGTTCTTGTAGTGGTACCTCATTGGTTTGGTGAGGGTTGGATGTAGGTCTCCTCATTGGAGCCGAACCACTATAAAATTCTGCTCTCTTGTGTGTGGTCTGTGTTCTCTCTGCATAGTGAGTTGTTCATCGAATCACCA
Source organism: Colocasia esculenta (assembly GCA_014218235.1). Classification (NCBI taxonomy): domain Eukaryota; kingdom Viridiplantae; phylum Streptophyta; class Magnoliopsida; order Alismatales; family Araceae; genus Colocasia; species Colocasia esculenta. The sequence continues at coordinate 82,077,139 of CM024760.1, forward strand.
TCCAAATCTCACTGTCAAAAATTTTTAAATTGGCATATAATTCTGAAGATTCTCTATTCACCCCCCCCTCTAGATAATCATTCTACACTTAACACATGGTATCAGAGCCTGGTTCTCCAATCTGTTTGGTTTAACGACCAAGAGAGATTTGTGTTTAATGGAATCTAGGGGTTATATTGCTGAGGGTCACTCTGTGAACAGACCACCTTACATCGATGGTACTAATTACGCATACTAGAAAACTCGTATGCAGGTTTTCTTGGGAGCTCAAGATCATCAGATATGGAAGGTGGTGAGCAATGGACCTTATGAGCTGTCCGAGGATGAAGAGAAGTGGGCTCCGAAAGATATCAAGAAATCAAATGCTAATTGGAGTGCAATGAATATAATGCAATGTTCACTGCATCCAACTGAGTTTTCCAGAGTGTCATCATGCTCAAGTGCAAAGGAAATCAGGAATCGCCTCATGGTAATTTATGAAGGCACATCTGAGGTAAAGGAAACTAAAGCTAATATGCTAGTTTCAGAATATGAGGCTTTTAAGATGAAGCATGATGAAACCATCTCTGAAATCTATGGTAGGCTAACTTTGTTAACAAATGGACTTAAGAACCTACGTAAAGTCTACACTAAAAAAGAGCTAGTTAGAAAGATTCTTAGATCCCTGACACCTATTTGGCACACTAAAGCTACAGTTATTGAAGAGTCTAGAAATTTATCCACAACCATTGTAGATGAATTGATAGGTTCTATAATGACCTACGAGCTGGGATTGAAAAGAAATGAAGAAGATGTGAAGAAGAAGAAGCCTCTTGCACTCAAAGCAAGTCCTAGCACTACAGAGGCCAATGAAAAAAGTGAATCATCTACTTCTGAAGATGATTCAGTTGAGTTTGCTTTGATAATTAGGAAGTTCAGGAAATTCTTGAGAAAAGAAGGTAAGGGTTTTCTGAAAAAGAAATCACAAACAAATAAATTTTCAAAACCCAAATTGAATGCAAATAAGAAGTCTGATAGAATTGTTTGTTATAACTGCAGAAAACCAGGACATGTCAAGTCCGAATGTCCTGAGATTCAGAAGAAAACTCAACCAAGGTGGAACAAAAACAAACAGAAGGCCATAATAGGAACCTGGAGCGAGGAAGAAGAAGATGAAGAAGAAGAAAGTTCAGACGCTGAAGACACGAAATCAAAGCTATGTTTGATGGCCAGAGACAAAGAAGGAGATGAAGAAGAAGTGAGTTCTCCTTTCAAAGATTTTACTTTGAATGACTGGGTGCATGTTTATTTTGAACTATTGGACAAATATGATGAACTCAAAAAGGAAAATAAATTGCTCAAGAGAAAGATAAATCATCTAGCTCAAAACACTTTAACAGAAGAGAAAGAAAAAGAATTCACTCAATAAGTTAATGCTCTAAAAGAGGTTGTAAATGAACTGAAGATTCAAAATACTGAAAGCATTAATGAAATAGCTCTTACAGTTGAGAAAAATGTTGCCTTAAACAGTGCCAATATTGAATTGAAAAAGGAACTTGAAGTTATGCAAAGAGAAATAACCAAAAGACAGGAAGCTTTGGAAAGGTTTTTTAGTGGCAAAATCAATCTTGAAGCTTTACTAGGAACAAGAGTAAACTTCAACAAGGAAGGGTTAGAATTTAATCCTTCAAAAAAGAAAGAGGTTGGATTGAAAACTGTCACTTTCACCTCTTCAAAAACTTCAGAAGCTTCCACCTCAATTAGGAAAATGAATGGGAAGAAAGAACAAGAAAATAAAAAGGGAGAAACAACAAAAATTACTTACAATAAAAAATTGAACAAAAAGAATAAAACAAGTGCTGTGAAGGAACCAATATTTCAGAGGAATAAAAATATGAAATCTTCTGCCTGGCATGGTCGACACCATCATACACAAAGTCACAGAATTTGAGAAAATGGACCTATGATAGGTCAACACCATCACAGGCTTTGTCTCACACAAGATGGGCATACGGTAGGTCAAGACCTACTTATACATACATTCAAAACAAGCCAGAATGGGATTATGTTGATAGACACTACCCCTATAGAGTGTCGACACAAGTTTATGATTTTACTGATTTTGACAAAACAAGATATCCTAAAGAGTTTAGGAGTCAAACCAGGATCTGGCCTCACTCTGAAAATGTCAATAAAAATCTTTTTGGGAAAAGATTCATGAATGCAAATACTTCAAAAAACTGTGAAAATAGTAAGAAAAACAAAAAACCAACATGATTTCAGGAACAAAAATAATTCCACAGTAAAGAAACAAATTTGGATTCCAAAGAATTTGCTTTCTTATGTTCTTGATTTGGGTGGTTTGGAGGGACCCAAATGCACTTGGGTTCCAAAGAATTTTCTTTGATTGTGTGTGCAAGTATGTCTTATAGCTAAGAACAACATATGGTATCTAGATAGTGGTTGTTCAAGTCATATGACGGGAGACAAGGATAAATTTTGTCTTTTGTCTGAAAAGAAAGCTGGGCATGTTACTTTTGGATGAAGTAATAAAGGTAAGATTGTTGGTTCAAGTAAGGTAGGCAAAAATCTTTCCAACTCAATTGATGATGTTCTTCTGGTGGAAGGATTGGATTACAACCTCTTGAGTATAAACCAATTGTGTAACAATGGTCACAAGGTAATTTTTTATTCTCTTGGCTGTACTATTTTTGAACCTAGTTTTGATTGTGTAAAATTCACTAGAAAAAGAATAAATAATGTGTACATGGTCAATCTTGATGAACCTGAAAACACCAACTTGTGTCTAACTGCAAATAAAAATGATCTTGCTTACTTGTGGCATCGTAGGCTAGGTCATGCTAGCTACAACATGCTTCATAAGTTGGTAAAATTCAGAATGGTTACGGGTTTATTTGAAATTTCCTTCAAACAAAATCTGAAACTCTGTGAAGCATGTTCACAAGGTAAGCAAATAAGAAAATCCTTTAAAAGTAGATCAGAAAGTCAGTCCACCAAACCGTTTGAGCTTATCCACATGGATCTGTTTGGAACCACAAGGACAAACAGTTTAAATGGAAAAAGGTTTGGATATGTTCTTGTTGATGACTTCTTTAGATTTATTTGGGTTTTCTTTCTTGGTCACAAAAATGATGCTTTCATAGAATTTCATGAGTTTTATAAGAAAATTGTTTAGGAAGGAAAATTCAAAATTATCTCAATTATGTCTAATCATGGTGGTGAGTTTGAGAATACTGATTTTGACACTTTTTGCAGGGAAGAAAGGGTTTCCCACAAATTTTCATCACCAAGAACTCCTGAACAAAATGGAGTTGTAGAAAGAAGAAACAGGACTCTTGTAGAGATGGCAAGAACAATGCTGATTGAGAGTGGTTTGCCAAGAAAGTTCTGGGCAGAGGTGGTAAACACTTCTTGTTACATCATAAATTGTGCAATGGTAAGGCCTCTTAGCAAAAAGACCCCTTATGAACTACTGAAATGTAAGAAACCTTCCCTTGCTCATTTTAATGTGTTTGGTGCCAAGTGTTTCATTCTCATTAACAACAAACATGATCTGGATAAATTTGAGCCTAAAAGTGATTTAGGGATCTTCCTTGGTTATTCTGAGCATTCAAGAGCTTATAGAGTCTTTAATGTAAAAGATAAAACTATTGAAGAATCTCCTCATATTACATTTGATGAATTTAATGCTGATTTATGCAGAGAAAAGGAAGATGGGGAGTTTTTGGAAGGAGAGGATTCTAAAGATGAAGAGGAAAATGAATCAGCAACCATGAAAAGTTTAGATGACAGTCAAGCACAAGAGTTAGCTAATGAAGACAGAGAGAGAGAGAGATCAGATGAATATAAGAATGCTAAGAGATCATCCTCAGGAAAGTATTATTGGTAATTTGCTTGACCCTCCTAGGACAAGATCACATTTTAAGGTTATTTCTGAACTTGATCAAATGGCTCTTGTTTCACAAATTGAACCCAAAAATATTGAGGATGCTCTAAAAGATACGTTCTGGATAAATGCAATGCATGAAGAATTAAATTAGTTTGAAAGGAATAAAGTTTGGTATTTGGTTCCAAGACCTTCTTCTCAAGGGGTTATTGGAATTGAATGGGTTTTTAGAAACAAAATAAGTAAAGAGGGCAAGGTAATTAGAAATAAAGCTAAGCTTGTAGCAAAAGGCTATAATCAGGAATTTGGAATTGATTTTGAAGTCTTTTGCTCCAGTAGCTAGGCTAGAAGCAATTCGGATTTTGCTTTCTTTTGCTTGTGCTCGTGGTATTAAACTACAGCAAATGGATGTTAAAAGTGTCTTTTTGAATGGTTTGATCAAGGAGGAAGTGTATGTTGAACAACCTCCTAGTTTTGAATGTACTAACCTTCCTAATCATGTGTTTAAGTTGGACAAAGCCTTATATGGTCTGAAATAAGCTCCCCGAGCATGGTATGATCGGTTGAGCTCATTCCTTACAGGTAAAGGGTATAAAAGAGGTAAGGTTGATCAAACACTCTTTTCAAAGGTTCAAGGAAAGGATATCTTGTTGGTCCAAATTTATGTTGATGACATTATCTTTGGATCAACAAAGTTCTCTTTATGTAAGGAATTTTCTGATTTGATGACTAATGAATTTGAAATGAGTCTAATGGGAGAACTAAAATTCTTTATTGGACTGCAGGTTGTTCAAACAAAGGAAGGAACATTTCTAAATCAGTCAAAGTACATTCAAGACTTGCTGAAAAAATACAAGATGGAAAATACCGAAGCCATGGCAACTCCAATGAGCACCACTGTGAGTTTAGATGCTGATCTGAAAGGTAACCCTGTAGATCCAAAAATTTACAGAGGTATGATCAGATCCTTGCTTTATTTAATAGCATCTAGACCAGACATTCAATTTTCAGTGTGCATGTGTGCTAGATTTCAGGCTACTACTAGAGAATCTCACATGAGTGCTATAAAAATAATTTTCAGATACCTTGCAGGAACTCATGATTTGGGATTGTGGTATCCTGCATCTTGTGAGTTTAATTGGATATCTTACTCAGATGCGGATTATGCTGGATGTAAGTTGGATAGAAAAAGTACTAGTGGCTATTGCCAATTTTTTGGAGGATGTTTAGTTTCTTGGGCTTCCAAGAAACAACACTCGGTTGCTCTCTCTACTGCAGAAGCAGAGCATGTTGCTGCAGGGAGTTGTGGCACTCAAGTGTTATGGATTAAACATTAACTCCAAAACTACCAAGTAGATCTTGGGTGTGTTCCAGTTTTGTGTGATAACACTAGTGCAATTAGCTTGGCTAAAAATCCAATCCAGCATTCTAGGACGAAGCACATTGAAATCATGCATCACTTCTTAAGAGATGAAGTAAGCAAAAACTCTTTTGAATTGCATTTTGTTGAAACTTCAAAACAAATTGCTGATATTTTTACTAAACCTTTGTGCAATGAAAGATATTCTTGTTTGAGAAGAGAGCTTGGACTTTGCTTGTTTGATTCATGAGTGATTGTGTTTGGAAAATTGTTGTGAATGCATGTTTGTGTAATTGTCTATGATGTGATAGATTTATGGTTGCTAGTGGATAAATCTTCTTGATAAATTCTGATAAGATTTTGGGATGAAAAATTGGTTGAAAGCTTTTGGTTCAGTTGGTCAGATGAGTTGAATGGAAGATGCTCAGTCCTTGTACAGTTGGTAAAGAAGTAGCATATCAGTTTCTCTGTGTTGTTTGTTCAGCTTAGGTCGACTCTATTGGCAGGAGAGTCGACACTGTTCTTGTTACCCCAAGCCTTTTTGCCATTTGTTTCCAATCTATCCATCTTCACCTTCCTTATGGAAATAAATTTCTTCCTGTTTCAGCAAATAAACTTGTGTCTCTCACATTGCATTAGTCTTCTTGGTATATTAAATGGTGACTTGAGGAAAGGCAGGTTAAGCTTGTCTGGATTCTTTCACTATGCGTGAGTATATGTCTCCGCCAAGTACCAAGGGTCTTTCATGCAATTGTTGAGGGGGAGTCTTTTTCTGCTTGCTATCTTCCTTGTTTCAAGAAGTCACTTCCTAAGGGGGAGCAATTTCATTATGAAAAGCTAAATTTCTAGGTAATTTCTCAGGGGGAGTTAAATTCATTTATTCTCTTTTCTAAACTCCTTTATCTCAAAAATAAAAAGATTGTGGTTTGTGATTTATTAATTTTTAGTTTAACCTTTAAAATTTCTAAAAAATTCAAAAGGTTAAATAACAGTGCAGAAAATAATTCATCATGTAAGAATTGCATCTTTATTAAACTCTAAAAATCTGCATGTAATTTGATTTCTCTTGTCAGGTTTTTAAGTAGCTGAAATATTTTGACATGAAAAATCTTCTTGTCTCAGAAAATCTCTCATGAACTGTCAATAATTAAAAGTTTTCAAATGGCAGAACAATGACTATGCTCTGAGAAACTACAAATCATTAATAAAGTCAATGAATGTATTGTATGTCATGATGAGCTAGTTAATTCTGTTCAGGATTCTTAAAATTTTGCGCGTGTATTCTGAGTAACTAGGGATTCTGATGTCTGATAAACATGTATCCTCACATGAAAAGATGCACACTATTCCTGAAACAAAATGATCCCCTACGTAAGTAATCAGGTGCTCTGGTGTGTAAAAAACATGGGCTCTTGCATGAAATAGAAGGGGAATCAGATTGTTCATTTGTGAAAATGAAAAGAAACAAAAAAAAATGAAAATGAACATATTCCAAAAGTTCTGAAAAGATTTTCAAGCTAGATATTTTAAATTCAATATATTTTAGTTTGTTTTGTTATCCTTCCAAGAATACCTTGTTACATGTCCTAAGTAAGAGATTTCATAATATTGCATTTTTCAACCTGAATGGTGATTTTCACATCTGTTATGTATTCTCTTGAATATTTCAATTTTTTTTTGTTAAACTAAAATTCATAATTTTCAAACCATTAATCTCGCAAATAATGAGAAAAGGAGAGAAAAGTGCATAAATGCAATTGTTAACATTCTCAAAATTTTCCTAGAGGTTTAGTGTATCATGGTGATTTGTCATCTCCTCAGAAGTTTTCACCAAATTTGACATTGATATTAACTTCTTAGTGTCGACACTCTTCACATTAGAGTCGACACTACTATGTCTTGTGGTGTTGGAACCCGATATGTTTTCATTGCTCCGCAGGATCTCCGTATTGTTGTCGCATCAAGAGTCGCGTCTATTCGGACCTCTCCTTTCTTAAAAGCAGTTTTGAATTCTCTGCTTCATCCCTCTCAAACTCTTTCTGAAAACCCTCTTCCTCTGCAACCATATCCTCTTCTTTCTCCGATACTCTGATCATCTGTCCATGGCTCCGAAGTTGCAATCTCACCGTGGTAGGAAAAGGAAGGAGGCTAAACCCTCTGTACCAGAAAGGCGCATGAAGGCGCGAAATGATCATGCGAAGGGAGTTGAAATTCAAGAAAAGAAGTCCGCAATCCCCGTTTTTTCAAGCCAAAGATTTACTCACCCTCGTACAACAAAAGAAAAGAGTTTCTCCAAAGGCAAGAAGAAGCTGGAGTTTGTGGAGTTGAGCAGTTCAGATGAGGGTATCGCCGGCCAGCAAGAGTCTCAAATGTCGTCTGACGGAAGCCCTAATCTCTAGGGTTCCGATGGTGATTCTAGCAGACAGGTTGTGCAGGAGCAACAATCTTCTCAATCTCAAAAAGGTGGTGCCAGTGAAGCAGAGAAGTCAAAAAGCGACAACTATGAGCAGCTATTGGTTGAAAATGTCAATGTGAGTCCTAAGAATGATGGAGAGGAAGAAAATGTTGATGATGAGGTTGATATACAAAATAATGCTGAAGACCAAGAGGACATTGACAGAGAAGCCAGTTTTGAAGAGCTTGCATGTAACCTAGACCAAGAAGAAGAGGAATTTGAATCTAGTGATGATGAATCTGATGAAGAAGAATCCCAAGGGCAGTCTAAAGCAAAAAGGATGATAACTGGGAATAAGCCTATTCTCCATCCCATAATCATCAAAGTACTTGATGAAGGTATGATTAACTCTTTTCCAGATCTTCTTGAGATGTTAAACTTCCAGGGCTAGATAGAATTTGTGAGTGAGCATAGGATATACTATCCTATTCTAGTACAAGAATTCTTTAGTAATTTGGTCAGTAAAAAGTATTCTCTTGAGTTCAGAGTGAGGGGAGTTCCAATTATACTCACAAATGATATTGTGAGTAAGTTGCTTAATATACCAAATGAGGGTCATAATCCTCAAGACTTTCAACTCTATGCACATGAAGCATATTCAGTATTAACTGGACTGCCACATAATGTTCATGATATTAATCAGTCAAAAGTGTCAACATTGAATGCAAATAGATTTCCTCCTGCACATCGTCTGTTGCATCATTGGTGCACTACAATTCTAACTCCTCAAGGAGGAGGAGGGCAAAGAGTCACAAGTCTACAAAGATTCCTCATGTTTTGCATGATTAAGAAAGAAAAGGTTAATCTAGCATCCATTATCTGTCAATTGCTTCATGAAGTAACAATGCCTAAATTGAGAAGAAGCCTGCCCTATGCAGCTCATTTATCTTCTATCTTTCAGTTGTTAGAGGTTCCTGTGGCAGGAACAAAGGTTCAAAAGATTGCCAAGTTTCATACATTTGACTTGGCTCATATTGAGAAATTCATGAAGCTTAATTTGGCATCCCATATAAATGTTGATGGGGATGTGATTCTGGACCAGCAACAGCAAGATGAAGAAGGGCAGCAAGGCGTAGAAGGGCAAAGAATTCAGAGGGATATTGTTCATGAGGATGCTCAGTTGGAAGAGATTTTGCCTATTCTCTCTCATGTTCATTTCCCTACAGTTGGTGATGTAGAACTAGATCCTCCTCATTTTTCACCTCCTCATTTTCCTCCCTCTAGAAATTTTCCTTCTTTTCATGATATTCCTTCCTCTTCTTCCGCAGAAGCTCAAATTCCATCTAGTCTTCGTAATTTTCTAGAAGAGCAATTTGCTTCAGTTCACAGTTCCCTTGATTCCTTGAATACCAAGATGGAGCAACAGGCTTTGTAGCTTGATAGTCGGATGGAAGCTATTGAGCAGAGACTTTCTGAAAATGTGGAAAGACAAGAACATATTCATATATAGATTCATAGTTGTTCGATCAAATCAGTTAGTACAAACCATTGGGGTTGTGTTCAATAAGGCTGAATACACTCAGGCAGAAATATATGATAAGATCCAATCAATTGAAGCAAGGTTACTAAAATTCCTAATCTGGTTCAGACTGTGCAATTAATCTCTCAAAGGATGAACAGATTACGGGGTTATAATGAGGATATTTCTAAAAACTTCAACTAGTGAGAGATGAGTTCAACCAGGTTTGGAAATTGCATGACTCTCATGATTCTGCAGATAGTAATCAAGCCACTTCATCTGCAGCAACACCTACTATGCCTTATGGGGTGGATCATTTGCCAGTTGTGATTGATCAACAGTTTGTCAATTTGAAGGAATTTGTGGGTCTTAAGATTAATGTGATTGATCACTTTCTCAGAGATCATTACAATGATATCCACTGCAGGTTGTCCAAGATTGAGCACCGTCTGTTCCCTCAGCAGCCTCCTCCACCTCCTTAATGATTTTCTCTTTTTGTTTATGTCAAAGGGGGAGAAGATATGAATATAGATGTTTGTGTGTATTTTGGGATGTCAGGTGTTGGATGACCGGTGTTGCATGATGATTTTTTTGTAAGAATCAATGGCTCATGAAATGAAATTACCAAAGCATGCTTACTTGCAATGATCTTGCATGGATGGCTTGTTTACTTATGTGAATGGTTGAGTGGTCTAATAATTTATGATTATGAATTTTTATTTTTATTTTTTTGTCCAAACCACTATGAATAAATATTGCCATCATCAAAAAGAGGGAGATTGTTGTGTCCCTGGTTTTGATGATGTCTTAAATTAAGTAAAAAACTATAGATATTTGACACATGACATTTGTTTCATAGGAACAACTCATTTGCATCCATCTATAAGGTCGACACTATTCGAGGATCATGTCAACACTAGTGGTGATTCTGGCTTGTGCTGAGAAGAAATAATCAGATAAGGTCGACACTACCTGGAACATAGGTCGACACTAGTGGTTCTTTTGGTTTGCTTTGAGTAGAAGTGATCAGATCAGGTCGACGCTACTCTGAGTATAGGTCAACACAAGTGATTCTCCAGTTCTGCACTGGAAAGAGGCAAGTTGACAAGGTCGACACTATTTAGGCCTTAAAGTGTTCTGTGAAAAGATGTGAGGATGAGGTCGACACTCCTTCTAAGTAAGGTCGACTCTATCCAACTATCAGGTTGATTCAGAAGAAAGAGCAGGTTAACACTATAAATTGGTCAGGCTAACACTATGGCTTAGTGTTCTGGGACTTATGCTATACTTAAAGCTTATGTGTGTTGACACTACATCTTAAAAGTGTCAACACTACTACACTTGGAATCTTTTAACAGTCCAGCCGCTAGTGCATAAGTAATGGGCACGTGATCCTAGGCCCAGCGATTGGGACCTCGAGTACACGTCATCGTATCTGGAAGACACCATCTCTTGGCAACAAAAAGATTCTCCCCAACTATTGGGAATCAGTTGAGGGGCCCACTACAGCAGATCGCGCGTAAACCAGATCAAAAGTGGAAAAGTGTCCCAGTTTGTTAAAAAAATGGTGCAGAGCTTGAAATAAGAAAGAGAGTGCGAAAGGAAGAAGTAGAGGGAGCTCTGCATTTTGCAAGAACATGCAACCTCAACCTAGAGCTCAAATGCGAAGGATGTGCTTTTAGATCAAGCCAATTTGCTACCTCGAAGAATTGCTGCTGAACTTTCAGAACAGAGGATCGGAACACTTCTTCGAATCTAATGTGTGTGATCCTTGCTCTGCAATTAGAAGAGGAATTCGTCTGAGGAGGAGTTAGAATTGGAGCTAAGGAATTTCTCAATTCAGATTGGGCTCTTGAGCAGAGAGTTTGATTACTTCTGAACACGTCTTGGCATCTGTCTACTTAATTCTTTTTCAATTTCTTCTGAATTCTAAAAAGTCATGTTGTCTGCTTCTTTGTGAAGTAGATTGAGTTGATCCTTCATAGGTTGTGATTGGATCATAGGACTTGAAGCTGTGAATCAGCAGATTGCTCAAGCTGTGAGTCAGCGAATGTGAAGAAGCTGTGAATCAGCGGTTGTGTGAGAGTCTCACACAGTGGTTCTTGTAGTGGTACCTCACTAGTTTGGTGAGGGGTGGATGTAGGTCTCCTCATTGGAGCCGAACCACCTTAAAATTCTGCTCTCTTGTGTGTGGTCTTTTTTCTATCTGCATAGTGAGTTGTTCGTCGAATCACCATCCAAATCTCATTGTCATTAATTTTTAAATTGGCATATAATTCTGAAGATTCTCTATTCACCCCCCTCTAGATAATCATTCAACACTTAATACCGATTGCCTTGTATTTTCACATCAATTGCTGAAGTCGACTTCGACTCTTTGACAATCGAAGTTTTTCATATATTGATTGTTTCACAAATCGATTGCCTTGTATTTTCAAATCAATTGTTGAAGTCGACTCCGACTCTTTGGCAGTCAAAGTTTTTCATTTATTGATTGCTTAGATATCGATTGTCTGTATGAACATCGATTGGCTTTATCATATCAAATGATATTTCAAATAAAATATCTATTATCTTTATCAAGCTATTTTCCTTGATGAAATTATATTGATAACATTGCATATCTTTGATCAAGAAACTTTCTGAAAACTCTTTGATAAAATGATTCATAGATTAGTTTTAAATGTCCTTACCGTTTGAATGCGTGAAATTCAAATCTCCCGCCGTCTTTTAAATATTTCACATACGCACTCAAAGATATCTTTCATATGTCAAATCTGTTGCTGGATATAGTTCCCATGCAATATGACTTTTTGACTAATTGCCCTTTCATGGAAATGCATCTCACGGCTCCAGCGGAATTGGAATTACACAAAAGATTTCTACATGACTTTTCTATCTCTATATCTAAGCATTTATTGTGTGTAGGTTTCCGATAGTCTTTTCCTCTCACAGCAAAATGGACCTAGCATGACACCTTGGAAACAAGTTCCAATAAAGGTGATACAACGGTTATTTCAACAGCTACATCTGAAGAAAGCAAGAATGCTTATAAGAAGACGATGGCTGTGAAGAACCAGTATATACAGGAGTGTACACACACATATAGATCTTCACCACCCCAGTGATTAAAAGAGCATTGCACCCTTACTCCAACTTCATCTTCTCCGAGCTCTCCTGAAGCCCTCACTTTTATTTCTTTGAGAGCATGTTGTTCTGAGAGGATGGCATCATAGTTTCTATTCTTTTCTCTCTTAGTCCGTGCCTCAGATCAAGCATTGTTTGTTGTATAAGCTTGGTCTAGGGGTCATCCCTTCAACTCTTTTTTTAGAGTGTTCCTCTTCTTGTGCGAAGAGAAGACCTGCTGTGGGTAGGTGTTTTGTTCCACTTGTTGAAGGGAAGATCTGTTGCTACAGGTGGTTGTATTGCCTCTTCTTGGGTTGAAGAGAAGGTCAGTAGGTGCTGGATGTGTAAGTATCCTTAAGGGGAATTGTACCCTTAGTTAGAGGATCTTAAGTAGTTTCTTGGGGGCTAGATGTAGGACTTCTAGTGATAAGAGGTCCGAACCATGATAAAAATCCTTGTGCATTTTGTGTGACTGTTTTTATCTTATTTCAGCTGCTCACTAACTCTAACACCTACGTTTAGTGTTTCTGGTTGAAGTTATTTTTAACAGAAAAAATTTAAGATATATTTCAAACAACCCATTCCCCCCCCCCTCTTTGGGCTTGCAACCTGGTCAACAGTAAGAGCACAAAATTAGTCATCAAGGATGGCCCATATAGGTTGCCCAAGGAGTAGAGGGTGCAACGCCCTGACGCGGAATATCGGAGCGATATTACAGTTATTAAATAGTACAGAGCGAAAGAAAAATGTCAAACCATTGCACAATTGGAATAATACCACATAAAATCTAACTTCATTAATAATTCATCAAATAACTATTGCATCCATTGATCAGAGCCAAAACTAGGGCCCAGAGTACTTTATTTAAATCCAAACTGTTACATAATGGCTAACTACTGACTGACTCATAACTATACCAACTAACTACTAAGCAATGATTGCTGAAATGGTCACTCCTAGACATCATCCTCGTTCCCATCCTCGTGCGTGTGGTAATCGCCATCCGACTCACCTAAACACATGGAATAAATATGCAGGATGAGCGAATAACGCCCAGTAGGACTTAATATCTCATGAGAACAAGCATGCTTTAAATGATTAATGTTTTAAAAGGGCAGGGTAACTAGAGAGAATAGTCATGCAAGTATAGTAATGATGGCAAGAGAATACTAGTACTTGTACAGGGAAATAGCACAACAAGAACGATAAATGGAATGGCCATGTAACGACAATAACATGTAACGATAGCACTTGTATAGCACTTGAATAGATTGCACTTGTATTGATAGCACTTTGATTGTCATAGATTAAATCTTGATAGTATAATAGCAATGAGTGCATGTCGTACACACCCTTGTTCATTTTAACTCCCATGGGCACTTGCACTTTTCGGGCGCTCTCCCTAGGACCAGATCGGGCCCTATTGTGCTGGCATAAGACATTTTCTTATCTTAGACAATCACACAAACGGCCAAGAGAGTACCAAGAATAGATGAGAGTATAGAGTGAAAGTGAACAGATGAGAGTAACGAGATAGTAGATGAGATAGGGGTATAATCATAAAACAACATTAAACATCGATAGTAACAGTTGCACAACACTAGGTCAGGTGCCGACAGTCTGGTAGAAGTCACCACCGCCCACTAGCCGTGCTATGAGCACAGGCCAGATGGTCTGACGTGATCACAAGGTATGAAGGATACACACTAAGGCCATGGATCGTGCTGATCCCTAAGCCTCAGTTTGGCAATGGGTTGGGGTTAGAGTTAACTCCAACCCATGACTAAAGTTATATAGGGTTAATTCATTTTTTAGTTTGTTTTCTTATGTGTTAACTCACTTTAACTATAATGAGTTAACCCACTTTCACTAGGATTGCTTTGGCAAGATAAAGTGAGTTAACCCACTTTCATATCAAAAAGTGACTTGAAAAAAAAAAGTAGCAATTAATATTGTGTTGAGAAAAGAGAAAGTAGCAATTAATGTTGTGTACCGCCAAGACAAAAAGGTAGTTAACCCACTTGAGTTAACCCCAATCCACCTCTAGAGGTGGGTTGAAAAATTGTGAGTTAACTCACATTTGACCCACTTTAAATTTAACTCACTTGAGTTAACTTTTTTTTATTACCAAACCACATTTTGAGTTAACTCTGAGTTAACTTTGAGTTAACTTTAAGTTAACTCGTTACCAAACTGAGGCTAAGGGTGTAACAGGTTTTAAGGGTACAACCAGCTCGTCGGCTAAGGACGTGCGCCAAAGCCAAGAAGACTTACGAAGGCCTTGACAAGGAGTCCCTGGCCCAGTCGGGAGTATTCCCGATGGAGAGGTGGTCCATGCCAAGAGAGCATGTAGAAACTAGGGTCCGTCATGTAATACCCTCAAATTTTAAATACCATGTTTTACTTAGAAATTCTTGTTTATGCAAACCGATTGAGTTTAAATTGTGATATTTAGGATTAAGGGTATGTTTAAGACACTTTATCATACCCCAGTACTACTTTCGGTCGTGCGCACCCCGACAGGGCGACACCGGAAAACTGTAACGAAAATAAAATCTGAGAACACCATAATTCTTAGAAAATTGTGGAGATATCAAATATGTAATTATCCGGAATTTTTGACGACCAGATTTTGAGATTAAGTCGACGCAACTATTTTCGGGCGATTTTTCACCCAGTAGAAAATAAATTCTAAAAATTAAATAAAAATTATGACAATTAGTAAAACCTTCCTATTAGTCTATGGTTGAAATTTCAACACAAACGGACGTCGTTTGAACACCTTTACATAGGGATTATTGGGCCAGCTGAATTAAGGATCAATTACGGGATGGATTTTTGGGTGATTTACGTGTAAGGCTTAGGAGAAGCCAACACACATTAGGATAAGGCTTATCCATGGGTTGGGCTATCATTAAGGTTACATGCGTGTAACTAAAGAGTGTGTTGCATGAGATAGGTGGCCTCACATGGTTTAAAGGGGCTTACACCATGACACATACATGGCCAACGTGCCAAGCATGCAGCAGAGTTGAGAGCCTATATAAGTCCCTCCTTCAACCTTCGTGGGAGTTTTTGCACTCTTGCTCGTGCTACCCCTGTTGTTGATGTACTTGCACCTGGTGTGTGAGAAGATTTCTGATGGAGCCATTGTAGTAGTTGCTGCTACTATTTTGCCTAGTGTGGATCGCCATATCCTCAACAAGCAACTACCGAAGTCCCTGTTTCAGCAGTCTTCCTACTTCCTCACTTTGTTGCTGTGTTGATCTCTACGTTAAGAGGAAGAAGAATAAGAACCTTTTGTTCTCTTATAATCAGGTAGGTGTCATACTATGAATCCTTCTCAGTTTCCTATGTACGTGCTCATGGTTTCCTCATTCGTAGAAACCATGTCTCTTGTTTGTGCCATGATCTGTAGAGTTCTTCTTGTTTTGGTTCACTTTTGATTATAGGTATTCAAGGATTTTGTTTACCTTGAGGAAAAGTAGATTCCTATCTTCTCCTCATACTTCTACCCACTGCTCTAGTTAGAAAGATCATAACCTTACATGAGTTGCCTTCAAGCTCATTAACCAGTCTTGGTTAAGTCTGTGTATGAGATTGTACTTTCAGAATCTTTCGTTTGATTTTCCCTATTACCTCTGGAATCATATAATTATCAAGGAGTTTCTTCACTCCTCTTTACAATTTAAGTAGATTTCAAACCTCTTGTCCCACCCATGATCCAAGTTTGTGTTATAGAGTTTTGCTAGAAATTTCGATATCCTAGAATATTGTGATTTCTTTCCTTTCGGATGTTTGTACCTCAAGCCTTGATTTGGAACATTAAATATCTTGTATTTTAGTGTTCATCTTGTAAGAATCTCCCAATAATCCATTGCTATCAAGACCACACTTCCAACAATATACTATGTCTAGTTTTAGCTAGACAAGCTTGAATTGCAAACCTCTCGTTTCATTCCACTTGTTCGGTTTATAAACCACTGTGAGAACTATAATTAGACTCTTCTATTTGATATACATCATGCCTTGATTCATAGGTTCTATTGTCAGCATGTTTAGAGTACATTCTAAGTCATTTATGAGTGAGAAATAAGCGGTTGTCGACAGACAGCCCAAATCTGTCGACAGACGCACGTCTGACAGAACTTCAGGTTTCTGGACTGTGTGGATCTGTCGACAGATCCCTTGCATCTGTCGACAGATACATACAGTCCAGAAAGTTACAGTTCTGTCTGCAGCCATCTGTCGACAGGCCCTTCTTGGCTGTCGACAGGTACAACCCTGAATTGGATTTCTGCACTCTTTCATGTCTGAATCCATGCTAGAACTTCATCCTAAAAGCCATGTAAGTTACCCTCTCATTTACCTTGGTATTTATTGTCATACTACCTCAAAGTTTATCCACATTATGTACCTTAATCTCCCTTGAGTTATTCTTAAAGTTGGCAATTACGAATAGTACTCCGATTGAGTCTATTCTTCGGTATTCGGTAACTGAGGTTATAAAACTTGACCACTTGAGAGTTCATATGTTTGAACACCTCATGAGATGTGAATAATTTGTGATGACCATTATGAATCTTCATTTTCTTTTGGATTCTTATATGATTCAAATCTTCTGAAGTTATTGGCTTGAGTCATAACCCTGTCTCAACCAATTGTCTTTCTTATATTATTGAACTCCGAACAACTTTGTCACCAAGATATCTGTATTTATTCTCAATCAAAACTACCTTTGGATTTCCAATCTCTGTTATGCTCATGAAAAGAAATTTATGATATGAAGACAGTGTTCTCTTCAAAGAGGGTTTAGGATCACTTGTGGTAGCACCAGCCACTTGTGATCAGCTGAGGGCGACAGTTTGTAGGTAAATCCAAGTCAATGGACTGACGATGGTGGGTAATAAACCCCGTTCTTGCGCAATGAACAAGATCTAAGGTGCTGGAATCGCCTAGGCACTGAGGATGGTAAATTACGTCTATATAGTAACCTCTTGAGAGCAGTGATGCCTGTCAAGTTTGTTCCGAAATTAAGTTATGATATGAATTTGAAAGACAAATATGACTTTGTTCTAATATTCGTTTGAGCCCTCATGAAATTAATTTGGGCTATATGTTTCTGTTAAGTATGAAATTCATGAGCAATTATGTTTTGATCCATATATGCACCATTTGAATATTCATTCAGCTCTGCAAATGAAACTCCTACGCTATGTTTACTGATACCTACTGAGTCCTTCCGACTCACGCCTTTGTTTCCTCCAAACCTTTCAGATTGAAGGTGTGTATAATCTCAGCTACATGTGAATCCTAATTCCGCTGCGGACGATGAAGAGATGAAGAAGAATAATGTAGTTTTAGTAGTTTCTTTTAGTTGATAATGTATTAAGTTAGAGAGAGAGAAACTTGTCTTTTGTAAATAATAAGTGTTGCTACTTTGTCACGTTGAATATTATAATGTGTTCGAAGATACCTTTGTGGAATGGTTTGCCAGATTTGTGCATTGCACGGTTATATCTACCCATAACGAAAGTTTGTCAGCGTAACCCCTCTTCCGATCAAAGGTTACGTATGTGTTTGTGTGAAGTCGGAGGAGGGTGTTACAGAGGTGGTATCAGAGCAAGGTTATAGGTGATAGATATCTCTGTGACCATTTTCACAAAGGAAATAAATAAAACATTTGTGTGTATTCTAGAATCTTTAAAGATCATTTTGGTTCTAGCAAAACTTAAGTAGTTAGCATGAATTAATTGGATGTGTTTGATGGTGTTCCAGGAAATGGCAGACAAAGGGAAAGCTATCGACACATCCAGTGAGGATAGGCATGAGGAAAGCTTTAGGGAGGAAGTTCACAATGTCCCATTGGCCGGAAATTCTCAGGAAGGAAGTACTGGGACTCCTGATTTTGCTACCTTTATGCAATCATTTCAGGGAATGGTGCAAACACTAATGAAGAACCAACAAGATGTGAGTGGAGAAAGAATTTCTGGAGCATCATTGTTAGAGAAATTTAAGAAGATGGGACCTCCAGCCTTCAAAGGAAGCAGCCAACCTGAAATTGTAGAAGGATGGGTTAGAGAAATGGAAAAGATATTTAAGGCAATTAGATGTGAAGAAGAAGACAAAGTCACATTGGCGACTTATATGCTTCAGGATAGAGCAGATGAATGGTGGCAATCTGCCATGAGAAATGCATTCAGAAATAGAGAAGATAACATTAGTTGGGGAGAATTCCTGAGAGAGTTGTATGAAAAATACACTCCACCACATATCAAGGATAGGAAGGAAGTGGAATTTTTGCAATTGGAACAAAAAGACATGACGGTGGCAGAATATGAAACAAAATTCACTGAACTGGAAAAGTATGCACCTCACATTTGTGATAATGAACTCAGAAGGGTAAAGAAGTTTGTGAGAGGATTGAAACCCAGTGTGAGGAGTAGGGTAGCCCCACTAGATCCCCAGAGCATGGCTGTGGCACTAAAGACTGCATTTATAGTGGAATCCGAGTTTATGGAGTATATGAAAAACAAGGAAACCAATGGGGGTAAGAAGAAAAATGTATATACCAAGGAAACAAAAGGTCAGAAGCGAAAGGTTGATTCAACCAAGCAGCAGGGAGAACAGAAAAAGAGTTGGCCCGTGTGTGTTCAATGTGGAAGAAGACACCCCGGTGATGAATGCTGGAAAGTAGCAGGGAAATGTTATGGATGTGGTCAGAAAGGGCATATGATTAAGGACTGTCCACATAAAGCAGACCAGTCAAAAGCGCAAAAACCACAACCTTACTTCCAGCAAGCCCCAAGACAACCACCCAAAGGACCAGCTAGAGTCTTCGCTCTGACAAAGGAGGAAGCCCAAGACACCCCTACTGTAGCTGAAGGTATTCTCCTGACTGAAAATATGTTGCTAGAGTGTTATTTGACCCTGGAGCTACGCACTCTTTTATTTCTCAGGTATTTGTTGATTCTATATCTCGGAAACCAGAGAAATTAGTAGGAAGCATGATACTTGACTGTCCTACTGGTCAAATAGCTACACTTACCTCTGTTATCCCTGAAGTAAATTTGAAAATAGGAGAGCATGAACTTACTGCATATGTATATGTATTGGATAACATGCAAGATTTTGACATTATACTGGGAATGGATTGGTTAGCAGAAAATCATGCCGTATTAGATTGCCATAGGAAAGTCTTAACATTTAAAAGGCCGGGATTAGCAGATTTCAGCTATACATGTCCAAAGAATAATGGAAATAAGAAGACTATATCAGCACTTAAGGCTATGAAATGGCTGAAAAATGGTTGTCAAGGTTATTTGGCAAGTGTGATGGCCATATCAAATGAGCATAAACATGTATCAGTTCAAGATATTGATGTTGTAAAAGAATTTCCAGATGTCTTTCCTGATGATTTATCTGGATTACCTCCAATTAGAGAAATTGACTTTACCATTGAACTTTTACCTGGAACTTTGCCCATATCCATAGCCCCTTATAGAATGGCACCAGCTGAGTTGGCAGAATTAAAGAGGCAGTTGCAAGATTTGTTAGATAAAGGTTTTATTAGGCCAAGTGTATCACCATGGGGAGCTCCGGTATTGTTTGTGAGAAAGAAAGATGGATCTCTTAGATTATGCATTGATTATAGAAAGTTGAATCAAGTCACAATCAAGAACAAATATCCATTACCTAGAATTGATGACTTGTTTGATCAACTCCGATCTGCTACAGTATTCTCTAAGATCGATTTAAGGTCGGGGTACCATCAATTGAGAGTTAAAGACGATGATATTTCTAAGACTGCATTTAGAACCAGATACGGACATTATGAGTTTTTAGTACTCCCCTTTGGATTGACTAATGCACCTGCGGTATTTATGGATTTAATGAATAGAGTATTTCACCTTATTTGGATAATTTTGTGGTGGTATTTATAGATGATGTGTTGATATACTCTTCTAATGAAGAAGAACACAAGGAGCATTTAAGAATTGTACTACAAATTTTGAGGAAACATCAATTGTATGCTAAATTAAGTAAATGTGAGTTTTGGCTCAAGGAAGTGAAATTTTTGGGTCATGTAATTTCTGGAAAAGGTGTGGCAGTAGACCCAAGTAAAATTGAAGCAGTTCTAAATTGGGAAAGACCCAAGAATCCATCAGAAATTCGAAGTTTCTTGGGATTAGCTGGATACTATAGGAGGTTTATTGAAGGTTTTTCTTCTATAGCTATGCCTTTGACTCAGTTAACTAGAAAAGAGACCCCATTTGTGTGGAATGAGAAATGTGAGGCCAGTTTTCAGGAATTAAAAGGGAAGCTTACCACAGCTCCGATTCTTACCTTACCTCAAGGATCAGGAGGATTTATAGTGTATACGGATGCATCTCAAAGAGGAATTGGATGTGTTCTTATGCAATATGGGAAAGTGGTAGCGTATGCCTCTAAACAATTAAAAGATCATGAAAGAAATTATCCGGCTCATGACCTAGAGTTGGCGGCGATCATACATGCTTTGAAGATCTGGCGCCACTATTTATATGGGGAACAATTTGAAGTTTATACTGATCATAAGAGTTTAAAGTACATATTTTCTCAGAAGGAACTGAATCTGAGACAAAGAAGATGGCTAGAATTTTTGAAGGATTATGATTTTACGGTGAATTACCATCCAGGTAAAGCTAATGTGGTTGCTGATGCTTTGAGCAGAAAGAAATCAAGAGCATTACAATTACACCAACAGTGGAAAGAAATGACAGATTTGATCGAATACTCACCAAGGTGTGATGCAGAAAATTTGATATTGGCACAATTGACAGTAAGGTCAGCACTGATAGATAGAATTGGTGAAGCACAGAACCAAGATCAGAAACTAAAAGAAATGGTAACCAAACCAGGATACATCAAAGATAGTCAAGGGATAATTAGATTTCAAAACAGAATATGCATACCGGAGAATGAAGAAATTAAAAGTGAGTTATTGAAGGAAGGACACAAATCTCAGTATTCGATTCATCCTGGAAGCTCTAAAATGTATCAGGATCTGAAAAAGCAATTTTGGTGGCATGGAATGAAAAAGGACATAGCAGAATTTGTGAGTAAATGTCTAACATGTCAACAAATAAAAGCTGAGCACCAGAAGCCAGCAGGGCCTATGCAACTCATTGAAATTCCAATATGGAAATGGGAGCAGATAACTATGGACTTCGTGATGGGTTTGCCAAAGACAAAGAAGAAGCATGATGCTATTTGGGTGATTGTGGATAGATTAACTAAATCGGCTCATTTTCTAGCAATTACAAAGACACAATCATTAGAAGATTTGGCTCAATTGTATATAAAGGAAATAGTGAGACTTCATGGAATTCTTTGTCGATAATTTCAGATAGAGATCCAAGATTCACTGCTAGATTTTGGAAAAGTCTTCAAGCAGCCATGGGTACACAATTAAAATTCAGTTCAGCATATCACCCACAAACCGATGGCCAATCAGAAAGAACTACCCGAACACTCGAAGATATGCTAAGAGCCTGTAGTTTGGATTGGCGTGGTAGCTGGGATGATTACCTACCCTTGATTGAGTTTGCATACAATAACAGTTACCATACAAGTATTGGAATGGCACCATATGAGGCATTATATGGTAGACCCTGTAGATCACCCCTTTGTTGGGCAGAAGTGGGAGAAAAGAGCCTCATTGGGCCAGAATTAATTCAGAATTGCTCAGAGAAAATCAAATTAATCAGGAAGAGATTATTAATAGCTCAAGACAGACAGAAGAAGTATGCTGATAGAAGAAGAAGGCCACTGGAGTTTAACATAGGTGATCATGTATTTCTAAAGATCTCTCCAACCAAAGGTATCATGAGATTTGGAAAGAAAGGAAAACTCAGTCCAAGATATGTAGGACCTTTTGAGATATTACAAAGAATAGGGGAAGTAGCATACCAATTAGCTCTTCCGCCTTCTTGGTCACACATTCATAATGTATTTCACATATCTATGTTGAGGAAATACATAATGGATCCCTCCCATGTGATCAGCTATGAAGATGTGGAAATACAACCAGATTTAACAGTACAAGAGGAACCAGTGAAAATATTAGACAGGAAAGAACGAGTCCTCAGAAATAAAGCAGTTTCTATGGTGAAGATCTTATGGAGAAGCGCGTTCATCGAAGAAGAAACGTGGGAATTGGAGCAAGAGATAAAGAAAAGTATCCACAGCTATTTGGTAAGTAAATTTTGCAAATTTCGAGGACGAAATTTATTTTAACAGGGGGAAAAATGTAATACCCTCAAATTTTAAATACCATGTTTTACTTAGAAATTCTTGTTTATGCAAACCGATTGAGTTTAAATTGTGATATTTAGGATTAAGGGTATGTTTAAGACACTTTATCATACCCCAGTACTACTTTCGGTCGTGCGCACCCCGACAGGGCGACACCGGAAAACTGTAACGAAAATAAAATCTGAGAACACCATAATTCTTAGAAAATTGTGGAGATATCAAATATGTAATTATCCGGAATTTTTGACGACCAGATTTTGAGATTAAGTCGACGCAACTATTTTCCGGGCGATTTTTCACCCAGTAGAAAATAAATTCTAAAAATTAAATAAAAATTATGACAATTAGTAAAACCTTCCTATTAGTCTATGGTTGAAATTTCAACACAAACGGACGTCGTTTGAACACCTTTACATAGGGATTATTGGGCCAGCTGAATTAAGGATCAATTACGGGATGGATTTTTGGGTGATTTACGTGTAAGGCTTAGGAGAAGCCAACACACATTAGGATAAGGCTTATCCATGGGTTGGGCTATCATTAAGGTTACATGCGTGTAACTAAAGAGTGTGTTGCATGAGATAGGTGGCCTCACATGGTTTAAAGGGGCTTACACCATGACACATACATGGCCAACGTGCCAAGCATGCAGCAGAGTTGAGAGCCTATATAAGTCCCTCCTTCAACCTTCGTGGGAGTTTTTGCACTCTTGCTCGTGCTACCCCTGTTGTTGATGTACTTGCACCTGGTGTGTGAGAAGATTTCTGATGGAGCCATTGTAGTAGTTGCTGCTACTATTTTGCCTAGTGTGGATCGCCATATCCTCAACAAGCAACTACCGAAGTCCCTGTTTCAGCAGTCTTCCTACTTCCTCACTTTGTTGCTGTGTTGATCTCTACGTTAAGAGGAAGAAGAATAAGAACCTTTTGTTCTCTTATAATCAGGTAGGTGTCATACTATGAATCCTTCTCAGTTTCCTATGTACGTGCTCATGGTTTCCTCATTCGTAGAAACCATGTCTCTTGTTTGTGCCATGATCTGTAGAGTTCTTCTTGTTTTGGTTCACTTTTGATTATAGGTATTCAAGGATTTTGTTTACCTTGAGGAAAAGTAGATTCCTATCTTCTCCTCATACTTCTACCCACTGCTCTAGATAGAAAGATCATAACCTTACATGAGTTGCCTTCAAGCTCATTAACCAGTCTTGGTTAAGTCTGTGTATGAGATTGTACTTTCAGAATCTTTCGTTTGATTTTCCCTATTACCTCTGGAATCATATAATTATCAAGGAGTTTCTTCACTCCTCTTTACAATTTAAGTAGATTTCAAACCTCTTGTCCCACCCATGATCCAAGTTTGTGTTATAGAGTTTTGCTAGAAATTTCGATATCCTAGAATATTGTGATTTCTTTCCTTTCGGATGTTTGTACCTCAAGCCTTGATTTGGAACATTAAATATCTTGTATTTTAGTGTTCATCTTGTAAGAATCTCCCAATAATCCATTGCTATCAAGACCACACTTCCAACAATATACTATGTCTAGTTTTTAGCTAGACAAGCTTGAATTGCAAACCTCTCGTTTCATTCCACTTGTTCGGTTTATAAACCACTGTGAGAACTATAATTAGACTCTTCTATTTGATATACATCATGCCTTGATTCATAGGTTCTATTGTCAGCATGTTTAGAGTACATTCTAAGTCATTTATGAGTGAGAAATAAGCGGTTGTCGACAGACAGCCCAAATCTGTCGACAGACGCACGTCTGACAGAACTTCAGGTTTCTGGACTGTGTGGATCTGTCGACAGATCCCTTGCATCTGTCGACAGATACATACAGTCCAGCAAGTTACAGTTCTGTCTGCAGCCATCTGTCGACAGGCCCTTCTTGGCTGTCGACAGGTACAACCCTGAATTGGATTTCTGCACTCTTTCATGTCTGAATCCATGCTAGAACTTCATCCTAAAAGCCATGTAAGTTACCCTCTCATTTACCTTGGTATTTATTGTCATACTACCTCAAAGTTTATCCACATTATGTACCTTAATCTCCCTTGAGTTATTCTTAAAGTTGGCAATTACGAATAGTACTCCGATTGAGTCTATTCTTCGGTATTCGGTAACTGAGGTTATAAAACTTGACCACTTGAGAGTTCATATGTTTGAACACCTCATGAGATGTGAATAATTTGTGATGACCATTATGAATCTTCATTTTCTTTTGGATTCTTATATGATTCAAATCTTCTGAAGTTATTGGCTTGAGTCATAACCCTGTCTCAACCAATTGTCTTTCTTATATTATTGAACTCCGAACAACTTTGTCACCAAGATATCTGTATTTATTCTCAATCAAAACTACCTTTGGATTTCCAATCTCTGTTATGCTCATGAAAAGAAATTTATGATATGAAGACAGTGTTCTCTTCAAAGAGGGTTTAGGATCACTTGTGGTAGCACCAGCCACTTGTGATCAGCTGAGGGCGACAGTTTGTAGGTAAATCCAAGTCAATGGACTGACGATGGTGGGTAATAAACCCCGTTCTTGCGCAATGAACAAGATCTAAGGTGCTGGAATCGCCTAGGCACTGAGGATGGTAAATTACGTCTATATAGTAACCTCTTGAGAGCAGTGATGCCTGTCAAGTTTGTTCCGAAATTAAGTTATGATATGAATTTTGAAAGACAAATATGACTTTGTTCTAATATTCGTTTGAGCCCTCATGAAATTAATTTGGGCTATATGTTTCTGTTAAGTATGAAATTCATGAGCAATTATGTTTTGATCCATATATGCACCATTTGAATATTCATTCAGCTCTGCAAATGAAACTCCTACGCTATGTTTACTGATACCTACTGAGTCCTTCCGACTCACGCCTTTGTTTCCTCCAAACCTTTCAGATTGAAGGTGTGTATAATCTCAGCTACATGTGAATCCTAATTCCGCTGCGGACGATGAAGAGATGAAGAAGAATAATGTAGTTTTAGTAGTTTCTTTTAGTTGATAATGTATTAAGTTAGAGAGAGAGAAACTTGTCTTTTGTAAATATAAGTGTTGCTACTTTGTCACGTTGAATATTATAATGTGTTCGAAGATACCTTTGTGGAATGGTTTGCCAGATTTGTGCATTGCACGGTTATATCTACCCATAACGAAAGTTTGTCAGCGTAACCCCTCTTCCGATCAAAGGTTACGTATGTGTTTGTGTGAAGTCGGAGGAGGGTGTTACACGTCGTGCCTCGAGTGCTCGAAGACCGAGGGAAACGATCACGGTATTCAAATCATGCGATTAACACGAAGACAAGTGTAAATAATTAAATAGGAGAATTTAATAATTAATTTCACTTAATTACCAGATACATTATTGAGTAGTTTAATAAGGTTTAATGGCAAACATGAATGTTAGGTGTGTGCAAGTGTAAGAAATCAAGAGAGCATGTAAGGTTGTGCTCATGGCTTTTAAATTAATGAATTTCATGTATTGACAAATAATCAGTCGTTAATAGTCATGATAATGTTTAATTAGGGATAATTAGGGCTTAAATGCCACATATAGCAGGGGTATAAGTGTAAATTTATGTTCTGGCTGCAACACTAAGGTCGCGATGTAGGTGGCTGTCGTGTTCAGGTCGCGACGCCAGGCCCAGTCGCATTCTGCTGAACCGGCCACTAGGGTCAACCCAGCCAGGTCGCGACATGTCGCCCCATCGCATTCAGAATGCGACGGACCCCCATGTCGCGACCCCCTCTGGGATCACGATATAGGTCGGGCCGTCGCGACTCCAGAAGGTGGCTCAAGCCCAGAAAAGGAGTTTTGCCCCTTTTCCAGGTGGGTCTCATCCCTCTATACATTACACAGTCCACTTCAAAAATCGATATAAAATCACATAAAGCTCCAAAAATCACAAAATCAGTTTTACACAAATCTAGACATGGAGATCTATCACTGGGCATGATTAATTAGAAAACAAACACATAGATGACATGCTTTTATTAGGTTACTTTTCAGTGACCTAAATATGCACAGTCTTGAATAAATGAATTAATTGGCAGTGGTCACAAGATGAAAATTGGGGCAAGTAGGGGCGTTTGAAAGATAAGAGCATGTAATATTTATGAGAATATTTATAGGACATGGGAACAAGTACATGCGAGGATTGAAAGCCAACTTTAGGGTTCGGGCACATGATGAGGTTCAGGATTCAAACATTTAATTCGCCCTCATGGAAGAATGAAATAGAGCAAAACTAGAGGGCTTTCAAAGAGGATCATGCGAGCTACCTAGGGTTAAAATTGCACATTTTGTGCTTGAGAGATTGCCTACCTTTTCTCGTGAATAATAGATCCTAGGGTTGATGACGAAAAGATGATGAAAACCCCACTTGTTCCAGCCTTCTCCTCCAAGCTCCTTCATCCACAGCTCTCTTCCACGACCTCAAAAGCTCTAGCAATCGTTCTATGGGTTGATAGGGTCGATTTGGGGGTGTTTTCTTTGGTTTAAGAGTCTTTTCCCATTCTAAACTCCTCCCTTCTAATAAATCGGAAATTTCCTTATTTATCTCCTTTTCTCTTTGCATTTATCTCCTACTTTGGATGGAGGAGAGGTTAATTTCGTGGGTAAAGGGTTAGGGTAAGGTTAGGACTCTTTTTTAGGATAGATTTGGGTCATTAAATAATTATTTTAACCCTTTACCTATTTACCACTAATTTTTACTCCGAATTTAGCTTAATTACCTCCCATCCCATGATGGGCTCTTCACCTTTGGACCCAACAATCCATGTTAGGACCATTAGTACAACCCATTACTAATTTAGCTTAATAGGTTTTGATTTAATTCTCTTTTATTTCAATTATTCTCTCTTTAATCTAATTTAATTCCATTTATCACATTTATTAATTAAAATTTTTATTTTATTTGGGATTTAAAAATCAAGGTTGCAATATCCTCCCCCTCTTAAAAAGAATTTGGTCCCCAAATTCAGATGATCATAAGTGAAAGAGAGACTTACTGAATAATTCCAGATGATTCCAGCGCATGGCGGCTTCGGGTTCTCACGTGGCTTCTTCGACTTCATGATTCCTCCAGAGTATCTTGACCACGGGTATAGCTCGATTCCAAAGTTGTTGCATCTTCTTGGCCAATATTTTTACCGGCTTCTCTTCATAGGTCATATCTTTATTCAAAATGATATCATCATAGCTGATTACGTGTGATGGGTCATACACGTACTTCCTTAGCATAGATACATGAAAGACATTGTGTACTGTAGAAAACTAAGGAGGTAGTGCCAAACGATATGCCACCTCGCCAACTCAATTCAATACCTCAAATGGACCTATGAATCTTGGTCTCAACTTGCCTTTCATCCCAAATCTTTGAAATCCTCAGGTCGGGGATACCTTCAGCATCACATGATCTCCAGTATGAAATTCTAAATATCTTCTTCTCTTGTCTTCATAGCTTTTCTACCTGGATTGGGCTATCTTAATCCTATCTCTGATGATCTGTATATCCCTGCTGGTGTTCTGCACCATGTCTGGTCCCAACCATTGCTGCTCACCTACCTCATTCCAACACACTGGCGATCTACAACTCCTGCCGTACAGTACTTCAAATGGTGCCATCTTAATGCTGGCCTGATAACTGTTGTTGTAGGCGAATTCTATTAGTGACAACTATTCATTCCAATACCCCTCAAAGTCTATGGTGCAAGCTCGCAGCATGTCTTCCACTATTTGATTAGTTCTTTTCGTCTGCCCATCTGTCTGTGGGTGGAATGCTGTGCTGAAATTGAGTTTTGTGCCTAAAGCTGTTTGAAGTCCCTTCCAGAATCTAGATGTGAATCTGGGGTCACGATCTGAGACAATGGACATGGGGACTCCATGTAGTCTCACTATCTCCTTTACATACAGGGCTGCAAGTACATCCACACTCCATGTACTCTTAACTGCAAGGAAATGTGCGAACATAGTCAAACGGTCCACAATGACCCATATGGCATCAAGTCCACCACGAGTTTGAAACCCATGATGAAATCCATTCCGTTGCTTTCCCATTTCCATTCAGGTATGTGCAGGGGTCTAACTACACCCGCAGGACGACGGTGTTCTGCTTTCACCTGCTGACAGGTGAGGCAGTGCGCGGCATGCTCAACCACCTCACGCTTTATGTTAGGCCACGAAAATGACCTTTTCATGTCTTGGTACATCTTGGTTGTGCTTGGGCGAATTGTATACTTAGTCTTGTGGGCTTCATCCATCAACTTCCTCTTTAACTCTTCATTGTCAGGCACACAAGTCCTGCTTTAGAATAATAATTGCCCATCTTTAGTAACAGAGAAATCAGGCTTATCTGCTATAGTCTCTCTGACTCGGATCAAGAATGGGTCGTTATCCTACTATTGCCTAATCTCAGCAAAAATGTCAAGTTGAGCTCTAAGGTTAGCAACTAACATCTTATCACTTCTCTGCTCAATATTTAGATCTAGACTGGCGAACTATTCTAATAATTACATCTCACCCATGACTAAACAAGATAAGGATGCTACTGGCTTCCTACTAAGTGCATCAGCTACTGCATTACCCTTGCCTAGGTGGTATTGGATGTTGAAATTGAAATCCTTCACATACTAGCTCTAGCCATCTTCTTTGTCACATACTAAGCTCTTTCTGAGAAAACAGATGCTTTAAACTCTTGTGGTCGGAGTAGACAATGAACTGCTCCCCATACAGATAATGCCTCCATATTTTGAGTGCAAATACCACAACATCCAATTCTAAGTCATGGACAGGATAATTGACTTCATGAGGCTTCAATTGTCTTGATGAATATGCTATCACTTTCTCATTCTGCATTAACACGCAGCCTAGACCGATTCCAGATGCATCAGTGTAGACTGAGAATGCTTCACCCTCGACTGGTAATGCGAGGTTTGGTGCAGATGTCAAGAGTTGCTTTAGAGTCTGAAAGCTTTTCTCACACTCCTTGTTCCAGACATAGGGGTTCTCTTTTCGCGTAAGGCAAGTAAGAGGTACAACTATCTTGGAGATATCTTTTATGAACCATCTGTAATAGCCATCCAGTCCAAGAAAACTTCTTATCTCAGTGACATTGGTCGGTCTCTCCCAGTTGAGTACAACTTCTACCTTGGAACGATCAACAGCGATACCATCCTTTGATATGATATGGCCTAGAAATGACACCTCCTCAAGCTAGAATTCACACTTGCTCAATTTGGCGTAGAGCTTGTTGTCCCGCAAGATTTGCAAAGCGATCCTTAGATGCTCCACATGCTCTTCCTTGGTCTTGGAGTATATAAGAATATCATCAATAAACACCACGATGAACTTGTCGAGGTATGACCGATAGATGCTGTTCATTAGTTGCATGAAAGCTGCAGGAGCATTGGTTAGTTCAAAAGGCATGACTACAAATTCATAATTATCGTACCTGCTCCTGAAAGCTGTCTTGTAAATATCCGCACCCTTAATCCTCATCTGATGATATCCTGATCTAAGGTCAATCTTAGAGAAATATTTAGCTCCTGAGATTTGATCAAACAATACGTCGACATGAGGCAGAGGGTATTTGTTCTTGATAGTGAGATGATTCAGTTGCCTGTAGTCGATGCATAATCTTAATGATCCATCCTTCTTCTTGGCGAACAATACTGGTGCTCCCTAAGGAGAAGTACTTGGCCTGATAAATCTCTTTTCCAATAGTTCCATCAATTGTTCTTTCAATTCCTTTAATTCGACAGGAGACATTTTATATGGTTGACGTGACACCGGTGCAGCTCCAGGTATTAAATCAATTGAGAAATTCACATCTCTCTCAGGTGGAATGCTTGACAACTCTTCGGGGAGCACATCGGGGTATTCTTGCACTATATGGATGTCTAATATCTTAGATGATTTCTTCTCAACAACTATGGCAGCAAGAAATGCCACACAACCCTTTCTTATCATGTTCTGTGCTTTAATAGCAGAGACGAGAGACAAGTGCCTCTTGTGTCTACGTCCTGTGAAGGTCAATTAGGGAATTCACTAAAGGAGATCTTCCCTCTTCTACAATCCACGATAGCCCCATACATGGACAGCCAATCAGCTCCCAAATAACATCGTAGCCCTCAATCTGCATACAAATCAAGTCAGCTCTAAAAATGAGTTCACCAATCCTTACATCAGCTAATGGAAAATATTTGTTTAGTTGAGCTTTCTCCCCCAAAGGTGTGGTTACAGGTAATTCAAATTCCCTGGATGCAGGTTTTTCATTTAACGTATCAGCAAATGCTTGTGATATAAATGAATGTGTAGCACCAGTGTCAAATAAAACAAATGCTGATTGAGAAAAGATGGGTAGAGTACCTTCGACGACTCCACCCTCCTCGGTGGTCTCAACTTCTTGCAGGGCCTGCAGTCGGCTAGGCTTCTTTTGTCCCATCGGACGCGTCTCATTCTCCTTAAGCAAGGGGCACTCGGGAATACGATGGTCTCGACTCCCGCAACGTAGGCATGCACCTACCTTCCTTCAGCATTCTTCTCCCATGTGACCTAGCTTATCACAGTGCTTGCATCTTGGTTTGTTGTTTGGGGTAGTAGGGGTGAAATCTTTGGGCCTCCGCTTTTGGCTTGGCCCGTCGGTGATACTTAACGGCCTTTTCTTGCCGTTGGTGGGCTTGCTTGGTGCTCCTGAGGTCTGCTCCTTCATGACCATCCTGCCCTTGATGCGATCAGTGAGATCGGTCTCATCCTCTAGCAGTTGTGCCTTCTTGACCATCTCTGGATAAGTCTGGATGTCCAGAGGTGCAAGTTGAGTGATGTATGCGGGCCTGAGCCCATTAAGAAAGCGTTTCGCCTTCATTCTTTCTGTGCCGACTAGATGATTGGCATATCGTGCCAACCGAGAGAGCTGAGCCTCATACTCAGCAACTATAAGGTTCCTTTTGTTTCAATGCAGCAAACTCGGATGCCTTCCTCTCTTGGAGCCTTTCAGAAAAGTATTTGGAGTTGAAGTGCTCCTTAAACACATTCCATGTAAATTGCACATCTACCCTTGTGGCTTCAACAGATTCCCACCATGCACGGGCGTCACGCTCAAGCTGAAAGGTTGCCAAAAGTAATTTGTCACCATCCGCACATTGCATTACGTGGAAAACACGTTCAATCTCTTTCAACCAATTCTCTGCCTCATCGGGATCAGTGGTCCCACTGAAACGAGGCGGATTCAGATTGCGGAAGTTTCTGTGTAGTTCTCCAGCTCCTCGGTTATTATTATTATTATTAGCTCCAGCAGCCTAAAGTAATGCCTGAGTAAGCTACTGAATGGTCTGATGCATATCACGGAGTTGTGCATGCTCCACTGCCATTGCTTAAGTTCCTTCAAAAGAGAATTTTAAATGTAAGATATTGAGTTTGCACTAAGTTTGTGCGTGTGTGAGTTTATTTTTACTCTAAGTCAAGGCAGGTCAAACCTAGATCATCCTATACTTAAGAATAACCTGGGCTCTGATACCACAAAAACTGTAATGCCCCGACGTGGAATATCAGAGCGATATTACAGTTATTAAATAGTACAGAGCGAAAGATAAATGTCAAACCATTGCACAATTGGAATAATACCACATAAAATCCAACTTCATTAATAATTCATCAAATAACTATTACATCCATTGATCAGAGACAAAACTAGGGCCCAGAGTACTTTATTCAAATCCAAACTATTACAAAACGGCTAACTACTCACTGACTCATAACTATACCAACTAACTACTAAGCAGTGATTGCTGAAATGGTCACTCCTGGACATCATCCTCGTTCCCATCCTCGTGCGTGTGGTAATCGCCATTCGACTCACCAGAACACATGGAATAAATACGCAGGATGAGTGAATAATGCCCAGTAGGACTTAATATCTGATGACAACAAGCATGCTTTAAATGATTAATGTCTTAAAAGGGCAGGGTAACTAGAGAGAATAGTCATGCAAGTATAGTAACGATGGCAAGAGAATACTAGCACTTGTATAGAGAAATAGCACAACAAGAACGATAAATGGAATGGCCATGTAATGACAATAGCATGTAACGATAGCACTTGTATAGCACTTGAATAGATTGCACTTGTATTGATAGCACTTTGATTGTCATAGATTAAATCTTGATATTATAATAGCATTGAGTGCATGCCATACACACCCTTGATCATTTTAACTCCCATGGGCATTGGCACTTTTCGGGCGCTCTCCCCAGGACCAGATCGGGCCCTATTGCGCTGGCATAAGTCATTTTCTTATCTTAGACAATCACACAAATGGCCAAGAGAGCACCAAGAATAGATGAGAGTATAGAGTGAAAGTGAACAAATGACAGTAATGCGATAGTAGATGAGTAGGGGTATAATCGTAAAACAACGTTAAACATCGATAGTAACAGTTGCACAACACTAGGTCGGGTGTCGGCAGTCTGGTAGAAGTCACCACCGCCCACTAGCCGTGCTATGAACACAGGCCAGATGGTCTGGCGTGATCACAAGGTAAAAAGGATACACGCTAAGGCCATGGATCGTGCTGATCCCTAAGGGTGTAATGGGTTTTAAGGGTACAACTAGCTTTTCGGCTAAGGACGTGCGCCAAAGCCAAGAAGACTTACGGAGGCCTTGACAAGGAGTCCCTGGCCCAGTCGGTAGTATTCCCGGTGGAGAGGTGGTCCATGCCAAGAGAGTGTGTAGAAACTAGGGTCCATCGTGCCTCCAGTGCTCGAAGGCCGAGGTAAACGATCACGGTATTCAAATCATGCGATTAACACGAAGACAAGTGTAAATAATTAAATAGGGGAATTTAGTAATTAATTTCACTTAATTACCAGATACATTATTGAGTAGTTTAATAAGGTTTAATGGCAAACATGAATGTTAGGTGTGTGCAAGTGTAAGAAATCAAGAGAGCATGTAAGGTTATGCTCATGGCTTTTAAATTAATGAACTTCATGTATTGACAAATAATCAGTCCTTAATAGTCATGACAATGTTTAATTAGGGTTAAACAGGGTTTAAATACCACATATAGTGGGGGTATAAGTGTAAATTGAAGTTCTGGCCGCAACACTGAGGTCGCGACGTAGGTGGCTGTCGCGTTCAGGTCGCGACGCCAGGCCCGGTCGCATTCTGCTGAACTGGTCGGGCCGTCGCGGCTCCAGAAGGTGGCCCGAGCCCAGAAAAGGAGTTTTGCCCCTTTTCCAGGTGGGTTCCATCCCTCCATACATTACACAGTCCACTTTAAAAATCGATATAAAATCACATAAAGCACCAAAAATTAGAAAATCAGTTTTAAACGAAGCTAGACATGGAGATCTATCACTGGGCATGATTAATTAGAAAACAAACATGTAGCGGACATGCTTTTATTAGGTTACTTTTCGGTGACCTAAACATGCACAGTCTTGAATAAATGAAATAATTAGCAGTGGTCACATGATGAAAATTGGGGCAAGTAGGGGCGTTTGAAAGATAAGAGCATGTAGTATTTATAAGAATATTTACAGGACATGGGAACGAGTACATGCGAGGATTGAAAGTCAATTTTAGGGTTCGGGCATATGATGATGTTCAGGATTCAAACATTTAATTCGCCCTCATAGAAGAACAAAATAGAGCGAAACTAGAGGACTTTCAAAGAGGATCATGCGGGCTACCTAGAGTTAAAATTTCACGTTTTGTGCTTGAGAGATTGCCTACCTTTTCTCATGAATAATAGATCCTAGGGTTGATGACGAAAAGAAGATGAAAACCCCACTTGTTCCAGCCTTCTCCTTCAAGCTCCTTCGTCCACAGCTCTCCTCCACGACCTCCAAAGCTTCAGCAATCGTTCTATGGGTTGATAGAGCCGATTTGGGGGTGTTTTGTTTGGTTTAAGAGTCCTTTCCCATTCTAAACTCCTCCCTTCTAATAAATCTGAATTTTCCTTATTTATCTCCTTCTCTCTTTGCATTTATCTCCTACTTTGGATGGAGGAGAGGTTAATTTGTAGGTAAAAGATTAGGGTAAGGTTAGGACTCTTTTTAGGATAGATTTGGGTCATTAAATAATTATTTTAACCCTTTACCTATTTACCGCTAATTTTTACTCCGAATTTAGCTTAATTACCTCCCATCCCATGATGGGCTCTTCACCTTTGGGCCCAACAATCCATGTTAGGACCATTAGTACAACCCATTGCTAATTTAACTTAATGGACTTTGATTTAATTCTCTTTTATTTCAATTATTCTTTCTTTAATCTAATTTAGTTCCATTTATCGCGTTTATTAATTAAAATTGTTATTGTATTTGGGATTTAAAAATCAATGTTGCTACAGAGGGAGTGGTTAGATAAGGATATTAAGAAGTCAAGTGTGAATGTCAATTTTAATGCTTTGAATATCTTACTATGCTTAATGCCTTCTAACTTGGTTCCTAATATTTTCAGGTGTGTATCCGTCAAGAAAGTCTGGGATGAGATTGAAAAGATCCACATAAGTATTGTTAAAACCCATGAAACTCAAAATCTATAAAATAACCACTCAAGTAGAGATGATGAGGATCTAACCAGATTGGCAAGTTGTGTTTTGGAGCTCAAATTACTGTTAAAAGTTCAAACAATATTTTTAATCCCTAAAGATTATTTTAGAGCTTAAGATTTATATTTTGGAGCCCAAATTACTATTAAAGTTTCAATCAATATTTTTGAACTTTAAGGGTAATATTTTGGAGGCCAAAACTTATATTTTAGAGCCGAAAATTTCTATTTTAGATTCTAAGATTTATCTTTTGGAGCCCAGTTGCCGATCGCTGATGACCAACTGACGTTGCTTGCTATCGTCAATCGCTGCCGCTTATCGCCGACCAATCTGCGTGACATCCAACATAACACCACGCATGCCACCTTACTACACTTACAAACACATTAATAATTTTCTCCTAAAACACATTTGGCATTCGCAATTAAATGTAAAACCCATGCCAACGTACCAAAGGACACATTAACTAGTCAGCCATGCAAATATAGTATATGTATAAACAAGGGATAGTATTTGTAAGTGCCACTCCCAAATTTATGTATTAAAGGGATAGAGATTACATTATATGTAGATTGACTTACTTTGAAATCATTTATATCTTGACACACTTTCACAGGCATCATATAAGATAAAGATTATATGAATTTTAATGAGATGATGTGAGTTGACAACCCATAGAATAAGATCTAGCTATATTATAAACAACGCATTTCAAATAAAAGAACGTGATGATGACCTTCTTTGCGGAAGTCCAATGTACTTAACTTGTAGGGGACATGAGGATAAGATCAGGTTGTTGCAGATGGCACCGTCTACTGGGGTTGGTTAACAGTGCCTATGAGCGGGTGTGCGTGGTTGTTGCAGATGGCACCGTCTACTGGGGTTGGTTAACAGTGCCTATGAGCGGGTGTGCGTTATACAGGCATCTATGCCCAAAACGGTAAGAAACATACAGAATCTTGATGGGTCCCCTTGCATCCTGGTCTCTGGAAAAATAGCAAGAGTTCGTATGTTCTTCTTATCTCGTTCTTGGGGAAAGCACTGTATCCATGTGTCAGCGTCACATATAAGTTCTTCCTTTTTTTTGGGTTTTTAAGAAGTTTGGACCCACGTACGCCATAGGGGATGTGATTGTGGGGCTCGACAATGCAACTCCTTTCAAGGTATAGGGGCACTGTTTGGTTCAACCTTTTCCTATCATGATACCGCACTTCTTCTATAACTGGAGACTGACGCCCTTAGCACTCAAACCCAGGAATTTCCATCAGCAAACAAGAGCGGTCGTTGTTCGCATTAAGCGTTAATTATATGTTTCTTCTTCAAAGTTTTCCGTGAGAACCAAAGAATAGCTATGTTAATCAGTTTTAATCTAGTTTATGTCGTCTGGTTGCTTATACGCACGTCTTGATCAAAGGAAGACTTGTGTTCTGGGAAGATTGACGAGTTGATTCAAAGAAAGACATCCGGAATTTACCTGTAGAGAAGAGGTGGTCCCTAGGGCGCGGGATCCTCTCTCACAGTTCCCTAAAAAACTCATTGTACCCTTGATTTAGCCGCCAACCACACACCCCAACCCCGCAAAAAGCACAACATCGCGGCGCGTTCTACCCATTCTCACCTAGGTTTTCTTCTCCGACGGGTCCACCCCCCTCTCGTGGCACGTCCTTCTCCACCGTAGGCTTCTCTGGCGAACTCTTGCACAGAGAGCTCCTCCTTCGGTTCGGTGGTCGTAAGCAAGTGCCAAGTATGTGCCCTCTCTTTCTCTGGCCTTGCGACTAGGATTTGGGGTTCTCCGGTTTTGATTTAACTGTTGGATCGTCCTTCTTCGGTTTGGGAATGAACGGGGTGAGGATGATGGAGTGGTCGTGTGGGGGGCAGAGTTGTTAGTGGGTTGTTCGCAATGACATGCCATGTGGGGAGCAGAGTTGCATATAACATATGCTGATGTGTGTAACTAACTGCACCATGAAGTGTCAACAAAAACTATATTTTTATGTCT
The DNA here is from genome assembly GCA_014218235.1 of Colocasia esculenta. NCBI lineage: Eukaryota > Viridiplantae > Streptophyta > Magnoliopsida > Alismatales > Araceae > Colocasia > Colocasia esculenta. Next base: position 82,114,279 of record CM024760.1, read on the forward strand.
CATATTAATGAACAATAGCTTACCTGCTGTTAAGAGCACTAATCTCTTTTTTTTGTGCAAAGCTTATCTGTTATTAGCAGTATCAAGAAAAAGCAGCACCAAAAAAACACCAAAAGTAGCTAGTGTCATCAAAACATCAAAAAAATATGGCCATGGCCGTTCGGGCAAGCGCATCAAAATATCCAAAAGAAGCACAAAAATAAAAGCAGGGTGTAGTAGTGTTTCTCTTGTTCGGTAATGGGCTGAACGGGCCTCCACTAGAAAAGAGGGAAGACAGTCGTCGGTGCAAACGAAAACCTGAAAAATTAGAAGGGGCATCAAGGGAACTCGGTTGAAGGACTGGGAGAACCCTCCGATGTCAAACTCAAATCTAGACTGTCTAAATGAGGCAAAGAAGGAAGGGTTCTTTTGTGTGCGGGCAATTTTGTGGAGATGACTTCACGTACTTTTGCATGAAGGTTATATGTTCCTTATATAGGTAGGGGACTTGAAAGGTCTGGATGCATCCTTCTCCAATGATAACTGAAGGGATGCGACAGTTGAGTTCCCAAAGTGGGTTTGTCCGTTTGAGGCGTCCCTTGAGATTTTGCACTAAAAGTGTCCTAGATCGTGGGGAGGCGCGCCGTGCCGTCCCATTAATTGCGATGGTAAATGAAGGGCCACATAGCATTATAGACCACATAGGTGCCAAACAGGGGCTGGCGGACCTGTTCGGTGTAGCTGCCCGGTGCTCGGTGCCCTGACATTAGAACTGCAATTGTAAGGCCCTCAATTTTGTGCATATTATATGTTTGTTTTGATGCTTTGTGTTCTGTCCGAAATCCCTTATTGACGTCAACGTTCCTTGACGTTAAGAGTAGGTTGACGGCAACCTTTGTGCCGTTGATTGTGCGGCCAGAGGATCTAGACGTCAACATCGATTGACGCCTATTTCAGGTTGACGCAGCTATGTGGCCGTCTACTTCTCTGGCTGTGTTTTGGATTCCATATCTGAAACAACCCTGTTTTCTCCAGAGATTGTTTAGGAAACTCAATCCCCAACAGTTAGGACTCTTAAGACCTAGGTTTACTCCGACTCTATGCCTTTATAACCTAGAGATCTTGGTTAGGAGATGACTTTTCTCACCTAGGGCTTTTTGGGCTCCGGGGAGAGAAAAGAGAGACTTTGAGAGGCTTGATTTGGCAATTGGGAGGCTTCACCGGCAATCTTCTGCGTTTGTGAGGTTCTTCTGGAGGTGAAGGAGCTCTCCTAACTCCGGGGGATCAACTGCAAGAGCGTGGAGACCAGATTAAGGCGAAGATCATCACCTTCTTGGCTTGGCTGAGGAGGGCTTCATCGCCAAAATTAGATCTTCTGAGATTTTTCTAAAGGCAAGTAACTTAGGGGTTTCGTCCCTCGACTTATCACCTAGAGTTTAGGTATTTTTACCGATTTTTAAATCGTGTCCTAGACCCCCAAATTCTATGCTTCCTTGTGTTCGGTTGCACTGTGTGCAGACAAAGGTTGACGGCAACCTTGTTGCCACCAAGTTCATGAGTTAACGATAATCGATTGTGCCGTTAATCCACTCTAACGGCAAGACCCTTGCCGTCAAGATCATCAGGTTTTTACAGAAATATGGATTTAGTCTTTGTGCTGTGATTTTTGGGATTTTATGGATGTTTGTTCATGTTATAAATTTTTCTTTTAGTCAGGTATGTTATTAGGCCAACCCGTGAATTTCTGTAATTTTTTTTATAACAATTGCTAATTATGAAATTTCTGTTAAGGGTAAATATGCATGTCTTGATAGTGTTAAATTCGGGATAAATAGATATGATGCATGATAATGTTTCAGGAAATTTTCATGAGTTTAGGGCTAATGTTTACATGTTTTGAAACTGTTATATCCGACTGCTTACTGTCTTTCTTGTTTATAGTGAAATATCTTTTGAAATTGCATGAGATCTGTGTTAAATGTTAAAAAAAGATTTACTCTCATTAAAATTCTGAAAAATTATCCATATGATATGTTCCATGCGAAGGGTTTATGCATAAAATTTGGGTCTGTTCTGACATCTGTAAGTACTGTTTTCAAGTATAAAGTGATTAAAATCCATATTAAGCATGATTGTTTAAGAAAATGTATTTTCAGTGATTAGTAGCATATTTAGGTACTGTTATGTATGATTTGATAACGTTACACAGTCATGACAGGTTCTGTAAACTGAAATATATGTATTTGAATGATATGCATGTGAGTGAACCAATAAGTGCATATAAAATGATGTTTATCATGTGATTAAGTTAGACAATGTGATTAAGTGAATGTGTGCCGAAATTGACACTGCTACCATAGAAGGCTATGGAGTCATACTGTAGAAAGTTCTATGGGAAGGCTCAATGTGTATGTGATATCTTGTGGTCATCAAGATGAAATCCTGGAGGTGGACAAGTACCACTGGTTAGGGTGGAGAGGGCTTCTTCCAGTTCTGCGCAACTACCAAGATTCGTCACTATAATGCCTAGGTGACGGGTATGTGTTGTGTGTTATGTGTGTCCTTCTTTATGGTGGTTCGGACTATGTGTCACGGCAATTAATGTGTAAAGATGTGAAATATGTGTAAATGTGCAAAGTGTTCATGTGAAAATGATCTGTTAATGTGATGCAATGTGAATCAATGTGAAACCATGTGATTAAGATTTATTTATGTTAAAACAGCAAGAAATATTTGTGAATATGTGATATAAAAGCATGTGAAAAGTGATAGATATCATGCTAGGTTTGTTAGTAACCATGTGTTTAATTCCATGATCAAGTTAATGTTGTGAATGAGTTGTATTGATACCATGTTTAAAGTTAAAGACCATGTGTAGAAAGCATGTTATCAGTTATTCATATATACTTGTTTATTATGACATGAACCATGTGCAAAACTTCTCTTATTGTTTAAAAGAATAGCATGAATGTGATATGTGTAAGGATGTGCCAATGGGTTACTTGCTGAGTCTTTGTGAAGACACATACTTGCTTTAACATATAGGTGAGACAGGTGTCCTCGTACTTGAGGAGGACATTGTGAGAAGCAACTCCGAGCGAGAGGAGTAGCAAAGCTTGTGGAGGACTGTTGCTAGATTGTACTTTCATTTACTAGTATGTGGACAATGATATTATGTGGACTTGTATAATTATGGACTTGGTTTATTTTCATGCTACTATATAGACTGTGGAATGTGTGAATGATGATGGAATAAGATTATCTTTCATTTCCATTGTACTTTCTTTTATTATTTATGTACATCTCTACCTACAGTGTTGTGTTGGGTACATGTCCCACTGTGACGGCGCCCTTTATATCGATGTGGATTGATATAATCGTACTAGTATAAAGAGGGTTCTTACAGCAATGGTGTCGAACAGGAGCCCTGAAGTCTGTTCGGTGACTCTACTCTGCCTGGACAAGTTCAGAGGTGTCCGGAGACCACACCATGGGACCCTTAGGTGCTTGGTGGCTGAGGCATGTTCGAAAGCTGGCGACCGTTTTCGAGGACACATGGCTGGGTAGCCGCTGCCTGACTTCCCTACTGGGTCATGATGGGCCTATGAGCCTAGGAGGCTGGAAATAGCCTCCACACTTGCCCCCCATCCTCTCAAGCCTACTCGGATGTGATCGTGAGCACATGAGAGGGGAGATGGCCTTTCGGCGTCGCCCTCCCTGCATTAAATGTGATGTTGATCGTGGCGGTATTGTACGGGTATTGGTGACGCCCTTGGAGCTCCCTTGGTAACCTCATCTCATGATGGCAGAAAGGGCGTGACATGACCAGGAGTCAAAACGGTCCGTTTGAACGGACCGTTGGAGCGAGCGAACCGCCATTTCCACTCTTTGAATTTCGCGCATCTTCTTCCTTATAAGGAAGGGAAGAGGGAGAGTGACCACTTCACGCTTTCCTTCTTCGAAAGAGCCTTCTCCTACTTCTGTTGCCTATCTTCACATCCTCTGCATTCTTCCCCTCGTTTGTCTCCTCCATCTTCTCCTCCTTCAACTCCGACGTCAATGGCCTAGCGAGAAGGAAAGGCAGTGGAAGAGACCAACGAGCAGACACTGACGAACACGAAGGCGATGAAGTACGGGAGCTTCGAGGGCCTGCGCGAGCGGTTTTGGATAGGGGACGAATATGAGATCATCCTGATGTACGAAGATTAGATCTATCTGATAGACAAGCCAGGATGCTTCGTCCTCTCACTAGACTTGATGGATGTGTTGAACCACTCTTTTGTGTACCTCATGTTTTAGTGATAACTAAAACTCATGACTAAATAAATCTTATGTTTATGTCATATCATGTTCTGAAAACTCAAGCATTTCATGTATAATCTTCAAATGCACTATAATAGTATCACAGAAAATATAACACTATGTCTGAATGGCGGCTGTTGATAGATGCTCATCGACTGTCGACAGGTACTGCAGTATATGTGTCTTCTAGAACTGTATTTTTGTATCAGAGGCTGGGCAGTCGACAGATGCAACCTGCCTGTCGACAGCTACTGGTTTGCTCAGATTTTTTCTAAGTCTACATCGATTACTGTTTAAGTCAACATCGATTATGCTTTTACATCAATTTCATCATCGACTTAACTTAAACATCGATTTCAATTAGAATATCGATTCTGTCCAACATCGATTTCATTCAAACATCGATTTCTCTTGAACATCGATTTCATTAAACATCGACTTTTGTTAAACATCGACTTCTGTTGAACATTGATTTCATACAAACATCAACTCCAACATGACTTCAAAACATCGATTTCACTTGAACATCGAATTCCTTTCAAACATCGATTACCTATATGAAACAATGATTACATCTCAACATCGATTACATATGTACACATATTATGTTCACATCGATTTCATTCCACATCCATTCTCTTTGAACATCGATTGTATCTCATATCAACTTTTGTACAGTCGTTCTTATTGCATTTCTTTGACTCCGACTTCATAAAAGTCGAAGTCTCTCATATCAACTTTTGTACATGGAAAATACTTTTGCTTTTGTCATTTACCACAAACTTGATAAATCATTGATTCATGAGTTTTTATTATTCATATTGGAATCCCTTTTACATATAAATATTTTCTATGAAACATATAATTATTTTTTCTGCTATCATAAAATTCAAATATTTTTTGGCAGGAAAAATATTATCTATCTCATTTAAAATGTCTTTTTCAGATCTGCAATGTCTATAAGCTTATCATCTCTCTCACGACCAATCAAATTATTTTATCTCTGATCGACCATATGGTCAGGAATTAAATGCGATGATAGGTATAAGCTGTATGGGCTATCTGTAACATCCCGGGTTTGGCTTCCTTGGTGTTGTTCTTGGGATCGCGATGGATCGGACTGTCGCATTCTAAACGCACGTGCTCTGTGTCGCCTTTTGGTTGAGAAGGCGATGACCCTCGTGTCACATTCCTGTTGTCTGTTGGTAGGTGTGCCACGTGTCCGCAGCGTGTGTGTGAAGGCGACGTGCTAGTTGTCACGTTCACTTGAGACGCCTGCATGTGTGACACATGGTCTGGAGGTTCTCTACCTATCAGAAGTCCTGTCAGAACTTTTGAGAAGGCGACAAGGTGGTTGTCACGTTCTGGTTGAGAATGCGACGCCTATGTTGTCGCGACCTCAGCTCCGAGGCCTTAAGGCAGTAGACCCTCCTTTCTTTCTCTCTTTTTTCCCTTTCTCCTCCTTCCTCTCCTCTCCGAGGTGGGGGATCTCCCTCCCTCCTTCTTAGGCATTTTGCAGCGTGGAGGCACCGGCGAGCTAGTGGCGGAGCAGTGGAGCGGCGTCGTAGAGCGAGGAGGAGGTGGCCGAGCCATGTGAAGGCCCATTTGGGTTCGGTTCTTCATTTACCGGTAGGGATTTCTTGTTACCTTCCTTGTTAGAGTAGATAGAGCTTAGTTTTGGGCGATCCTTCCTGTGCTCGTGAGTTCCCTTGTGATTTGCACGGGTGGATGCTTGCCGGTGGTGCTCCGTCTATGTGTTTAGCTTAGTTCTCATGGTGTGTGGGTGAGGAGAGGTGGCATTGGTGCCCCTAGAGCCACTTTTAGCTTCCTTGTTAGTGTGTTCCCCTCCCTCTCTTGTTTGGAGGAGGTTATATAGTTTGTGGGACCATGGGATGGCCCCCACCCGTGGTGTTGGCTTCTGTCTGAGGTCGCGATAGGTTGGCTGTCGCAACACCAGACAGAAGGCGACGTCTAACCTGTCGCATTCTGGTGGCGTCAGGTTGGACGTCGCATTCCCCCTCTGCCTTTTGTTTCCAGTTTCCAATCGTGGCGGAGGATGGCTCGTGTCCATGTTTGTTAGAGGGAGGTCTCACCAACTTGGCACGAGGCCCATCTTTCTGTTTGGGGCCTTGCCTTGGTGGCCCTTTGGGGTGAGGGCCTTGGGGTGGGTCTGCCCCAAGGGCCCTGCCTTCATATGAGGAACGCGACGGTTCGATACATCGCGTTCTGAATCTGAAGGCGACACCTTGTGTGTCACTTTCTTGTTGCGACAGGGTCCATGTCACGTTCTTCCTTTGGGTCGTGGCTGGGTTCTCATTGCCTTCTGGCTTTGGTGTGTTGGCTGCGTGTCTGCTGACCTGCTTGGGGGTTTGGCCTTCTGATGCTGAATGTGACAGGTCGATACATCACGTTCAGATCAGAAGCGGTACCCTGGTCGTCGCGACCTTGTGGCGACAGGTTGGTCGTCGCCTTCTTCTTCAGAAGGTGACACCTCTGTGGTCGCATTCTGGTTACCGGATTTCTGGCTGTGGTTTCTGCCTTGGTTGGCCGATGGCCCTCCTGGGGGTTTCTGAGAGGTGTGTCGTGCGTGTCTGTGCCTGCTAGTTTGTCTTGGTTACAACCAGCTGTGTTGTTTGCTTGTGGTGGTTGCCCCGCAGTTCTATTTTCGCCTGGTGTGTGGCACTCGAGGGCTTGTCTCGTTTAGAGGTTGTCTCTATTTTCCTGGGACCCCATCCTCGGGAGCCTATTGAGGGAGTTCTTCGGGCTACGAGCGTGCTTGAGTTGGCAGTCGTGTTGGCAGACTCCAGAGCTGAGGGGAAAACAGTGGTGGGCAGTGGCGTAGAGTCACTTGTGGAGCTCCTTTAGCAGAGTCTGTGTCGCCAAGGTGGTTGAGGCGTTCTTTCTTGTGTGGATCAGCTAGTCCGTTCTCACTTCCTCTCTCGGCGTTGGTTCCGGAGCCACGTCGTAAGGTCAGGCGTGGGGCCGTAGCTCGGCCGGGTGCGGTGGTGCGTGTGTGGTGTGTTCTCTGCTATGGCTCACTAGCCTCACTCTACCGGGGAGGTTGTAGGCAGGAGTCGGCAGCTGGCGAGCGAGAGGTGTGGACTGTGTGTCCTCCTCTTAGCTGCCTGTGGTGGTGGCTTGGTTGCTCTTGTTGTGGCAGCGGTTCACATTGTTTCCAAGTGAGTCTCGTTGCCAAATCCTGCACGGTGGTTGTAGCCTAGCCGTGTCTAGATTCGGTGGGTTTGTTGGTCTGGCCTGGTTGGCCTGTGCTTGTGGCGTTGTTCCGCGTAGCGTGTTCTCTCGGGGTGCCTTGGGTAGGCACCCGACTGCTGGTTCTGGCACCGGTGTAATCACGGGGATTGTGCCTAAGTACCTGCCAAAATAATGAAAAACAAGAAAGAAGACCCTGTTAGAACATATTAAGCGTAATATCTATTCGAACATTAAAAGGAAAGATGAAGCATGGTGGGAACGGACCTGGGGGTGGTTTTTAAACCCCTTGGGTATATGGAAAACGTGGGAGGAAAAGGGAAATGAATTCCTATCTAACAAAGCAATAAACATGCATGGAGGGAAAGAAATGAGATGAGAGGGAAGAAAGAGCCCCGTATGGGGCGACTCCCTGGCTCCAAATGAAATCCCTGAGCACTGTAGAAGCTTCAGAAGTCGCCCTCCTCAAGCTCCAAGCCTTGTGGATGAAGAAATGAGCATGGCTTGGTGAAGGGAATAGGAGGAAAATGGGAGGAATGGAAGAGCTGCAAGCTAGTCCAGGTCACAGAAAATTTGACAGCCCTTCGGGGTGAAAAATTGGGGTCCCCTTCTCTCAAGGAGATGGCCTTGCTTATATAGACTTGGAGAGAGAATATCCCATTTTTAAATGATAATTACCCTAAATAAAGGATAAATGTCATTAAATCCGGATTGGGAGAGTCTAAAGGGATTCCTAGAGTCTCCCACAACCACAAACCGCGGCCATGGGGGTTGGGAGGTTGCATAAGGATAGAGATTAGGCCATGGGAGGATAAATTGGAGGTGGTTGCGGAGGCTGTTGCCGCGGCTGTAGTCGCGACATATCACAGGGGCGCGACCTGGAGGAACGCGACGGCCGAAGGCGTCGTGACTGGGAAGCCACGTGCATGGATATGCATGGGCTATCGCGATGGCCAAAGGGGGCGCGACAAAATGAACGCATCGCCATGATATGTCGCGTTAATAAAAATCGATTATTCTCAATAAATGGCCAATCAAATGGGAGGATGATAGGCAATTAAGGCATAGAGACCCTTTAAAAGGATAATAGATGGGATTAAATGAAACTGGGCTTCTTAATGGGCTCAAAGCAAGGCTAATAGTGGGCTCAAGGTGAGTGACCAACTAGGGGCTCACTAAGATGACAAGAAAAGTGGTTCAACTCATAGGCCAGAAACGGGTGTCTACAGATTTCCCCTCCTTGGCTTCCACTTTGCAGGGGAGCGTAGCGGAAGTGTAGCGGAGGTGTCATGAAGTGATGGCGAAGCGAAAATGACGCAGAGTAGACTGAAAAGTGGGGAGTCAAGGTAAGGAGACACCCGATTTAACCAACAAGCAATTGGAATCTTCGTGAAAGCCCCGAGTTAGTTGCTCGAGCAGAATGCAAGGAAAAGCACGAGTCTGGATGAGAAGGAGGAAGAAGAGGACGATCAACCCCTCGATTGAGAGGTACCCTAGCCGATTGGCCTGCAGGTTTCATTTTGGAGGGACATGTGCGTGCCAGGCAGGTAACTCATGACTCTGTCCTGGGAGTGGTTCGCAACCAAAACGGACCAAAGGAGTAAGACGAAAATTGGATAGAGAATCCAGACAGGGAAATTCTTGACAAACTGACAGGAGCAACTTACTCGGAGGCAATCCTTCCGATTCAGAGTGGAATAGGATTTCTTGTCTGATCATGAAGGATGGTTAGGCACTCAACAAGGGCTCACCGTTAGCCAGGAATGAGTCGTGATAGTTCAAAATCCTACATGATGCATGCTGGGCAAAAGGAAAAGAAATCATTAAAACAAATGCAAAGAAAAGAGAAAATAGAAAATATATCAAGGATAATCTTGTTAAATTAGACAAGAATGGGTCAAGAGACTACCTTCAACCGTAGTGTAGGCCTGAATCCATCGTTCTCAGACTTACCTGACTTAACGGCCTATCCAGCGATTAGCAATGTGTACCTAGATTATCACTATTTTTAGTAAAGGGGAACTCAAATCCTAGAACACATTGAGAACCAACCGGTCCTTGAAACGATATAATAAGTGGAATACCATATAGTAATGCAAGGGAATAGGGATAGAAATACTTACCTGATTTACCTGTGAAGACCATTTTTTTTATTTTCTAGTTTTTTTATTTTTTTTATTTAATAAAATAAAGCAACAATGACACATACATACATACATACATACAATCAAACTATGCAAATAAACTATGAACAGACACAAAGCAACACACAAGATAAAGGGGCGACGCGTCGCGACATAGTCGCGACGCCCCGCCATGTCGTGACCTGAATGCGGCATATCGCGGCGTCGCGACTCTAACGAGTCGATAAACACAGAAAATCCATGCTTATCCCTATCCTAAGACCACCTAGACTAACACTAGGACTCCTAAACCCACCCTACTATGACTCTATCACCTAGGTATGGGATTAGCTTGGATTAGCCCCCATAGAACTCTATAAATAGGGGTGTTTAGCGGAGTTAATCCCGTAGCTCTCTCTCTCCCCCAGTTTTTTCTTTGTTTTCTCTCTCCTACAGCCATGAAGAGGTCTTTCTCCACCTTTCAAGATGATATCAAGCCATATGCAGTCCCCAAGGCGGCCCGAGTGTCTCACGCCGAGCTACAGCGCCTCTCCTCTATGCGCGGGCACATTTGCACAAGGCCGAAACTCCAAGTAAGTGCACTTTCTTCATGCTCTTCTTCTTCTTTCTTTTCAAGCTCTTCTTCTTCTTCTTTTCTGCTCCTACCAATGCTCTTCTTTTCTCCTGCTACTTCAGATTCTCCCAGGCCATAGAAGGTTCTCAAAAGTCCCATGGCTGGCACCCATGATAGACATGCTCCCTCTGGCTTCTACCCGTCATTTACGCGAATGGGGGCTATCGACGGTGCTGGTCCTGGCGAAGCAGTACCACAAGATCGTGCATGTGTGGGATAGCATCACTGCACTGACAAAACTGTGGCATCCACAGAAACATACTTTCATCTTTCCCAGATTTGAGGCTACCATCCTGCTGGAGGAATGGGAGCTGATGTTGGGTCTCCCTAAGTACAAGAGAGGCGAGGAGCATGCCCTCTCCTACACTGTGGTGCCTATCGACACATGGAGCATTCTCGGCGAAATCACCATCAAGAAGACAGATTTGCACAGCATGACTAGCCAGAACTATGTCCATCTCCTCTCTATTTCACAGTGGATCGTTTCTCACTGCAAGCGTAAGACTGGGAACTACCTCGCCATAGCCAAGGCCGCCGCCATTTGCATCTGCGGTGTCATTCTCTTCCCGGCAGAAGACGGTGCCATCTCTTTCGCTAACCTGAGCATAATCGACTCTGTTTCTGAAGGTATGAGCATTACACAGGCGTCCTTGGTTATCTCTATGCCGGTCTTTCTTCTGCAGCTACTGGAGGCCCCTTCTATGGTTCCATCATCGCCCATGAGCTCTGGATGGGAATGCAATTAAAAAACTGGGCGATGGACAACCTCTCTACTGAGTGGAAGAGCATGCTGCATCATCCATTAGCTTTTGTGGGTGCACCCCTCTACATGACACCGCAAGCTTGGTGCAAGACGGCACAAGTGAAGGGGCTGAAAGGATGGCGTGATTACTTCAAGATAATGACGATAGCAGAGTTCGACATGTGCCCACGCTTCCTCCATAATAGGATGATCTGACTACCACAACGCATGGGACTGGCTCTATGGCTCATAGGGAACAAGGCATTGGCTATATATAACCCAGATCGCTGCCACCTTCAGTGCGGAGCTGCACGTACAGTGGTTCCTCTGCTATCGCACTACCCGCCCATTCTGGATCGGAAGAGGGGTGATGACCAATATGAGCGAGATGTGAGAAGCGCCATCATCCACTAGGAGGGATGCGCCGCGGGTCTCCTCCAAGCGGAGGTAGTGGAGGACGAGGACGTGACCCGAGAGTACCTCCAGGCACTGAAGAGGGTTCGTCCAGCTGAAATAGGGGCTTGAGATGGATTAGATTGATGTAGGCAAGGTTATCAGAATGTAATTAGGGCAGAAAAGTGCATTTGATCGATTGTAGGGATACCTAGATAATGTAATGAATGATTTGAATGAATGAAATCAGTATTTTGAGTTTAGCGCACTGTGTTCTGTTTGAAATGCGACTCCCAAGGCTGACGCCATCTAATCGCGACATAGCGGGTGGTCACGATAAGGTCGCGACATACCGAGTCATTGTGACAAGGTCGCGGTGCCCATGAACGTCGCGTCTCAACCCGATGTTTCAAAATGCAGACCGCCCTCTCTTTTTCCTCCCTCACACTCACATCTCTCTTCTCCTGATCTCCGGTGATTCTCTCTCTCTCTTGCTCTCACCCTCTTGCACTCTCTCTCTCTCCTCACTCCCTCTTCTACTCTCTTTCTCCCTCTTTTGTGATGGAAGGAGGCAACAGTGGTGAAGGCGGCGGCGGCTCACCCAGCAACGGAAGGAGGAAGCGGCCGGCGACGAGGGGGAGCTCCCGACGGCAGGAGGAGGTGCCTCCGGCAGAAGTGGCGGTTTCGGAAATCGAGATGGAGGAGGAGGAAGAAGCCCCGACGATTGATCACGAGGCGGTGAGGAAGGCCCAGGAGCAAGCGATGAAGATGGTAAGTGATCGGATCCCTCCCCTTTGATTTTGAATGTGTGGATGGATGAGAAAGCCCCTAGAGGGCCCCATGTAGGGCATGATGCCCAGAGAAATGACCCCCGGACAAAGGATGCTCCGACCAGTCAGCATCTGAGAACGTGACAGATCGGCCTTACCTTGTCGCGCGACCAAGGCCTTCGTGACATAGTCGCGGTCCACAGGAGGGATGCGACCAGGTCGCGTCGCATCGGGGCGTTGCGACATGGTCGTGGCCCATTAGGCCGCCGCGATATTAACCGAGAGCCTGAACTGGGGAGTGCTTAAACTGATTTTGACTTGACTTGTGCTTGCAGGGAGAAATGAGGGCTCGGGTCTCGTAGATTTTAGTCTTGGTAGTGTATTTAGCCCTCCCTAGCTTCTAGAGAGAGATTGGATGACATGGGGTTCGGGGAGGTCCTTAGAATAGATAGGATGAGGGCAGATGCCTTCGTATTTCCATGGGGTAATATGATCCCCAGCTTAGAGGATGTGAGCTGGATCACGGGGCTGAGGGTGTACGGGCGGCCTATGAGTGGGTTTACGTACCCCTACTATAGAGAGCTAGCCCACAGACTGCTAGGCTTGACTGTAGAGGCGAGGTCTTCCCTCATCCCTAGAGTGAGTCTGCAGGAGAGTTTAGGGCTGTATGAGATGGGAAGAAGGTGGGAGAGATAGTGGATGGGCAGCTACAGAGGCTGACGAGAGGCTGCCAGGAGGTGCTAGCGGAGGAGGCAGGGGCAGAGGTAGACCTGGACTTGCGTCGCTTTCTCATCTTGTTTCTGGGCAGACTACTGTTTGCCACGAGGGGCGACGCAGTCCACTGCAGGTTTCTACCCCTCCTAGAGGACCTGGGCCAGGTGGGCGACTTTGCCTTGGGAGCAGCCTTCTTAGCTTACCAGTTCGACAACTTGGGTGCCTCCGAGCGGCAGACATTGACGAGCGAGTTCTTTCCCTTTCTTCAAGTACTCTTCTTTCCTTTGCCCCTTTACTTACTGCACTTGTTATGAAATTGAGATCCGACTGCTCTCACATTTTCGTAGGTCTGGGCCTACCTTCACCTCCCTGGCCTGAGGAGAGGGATCATAGCGCGATCGGGCCTCGTGCCCATAGCCCGACGCTGGGACTCATGTTGCGACACGGACCCTTTGAGCGACCAACTGGCATCCCTCCAGGACGCGATCGACACTTACCCTCAGCTAGATGTAAGTGATCTAACCCTTCTCTCTAAGTTCAATGATTTTGAATTGATTGCCTGGCTACTAATCAGATGTGCTTGGTGTGCAGGTGGTGTGGCAGCCTTACCTAGAGGAGGGTGATGAGGGATAGCTCTGGTTGGTGCAGGCCCGCCCCTACTTTGGTAGGTTGGTGTGGGTGCATGCACTCAACCATGTGCTACCTCAACACTTACAGCTATCCCAGAGGTCACTCGGCCTTCGCCAGAGTGCGGTGGAGTTCCCCAGCCGAGGCCGGACTCCTAGGCCTGGTCGGAGCTTCCAGGGACTCCACTACACCACGAACTGGCGCGAGCGGGCCCGAGAGCAGATTGTGGACTGGGAGCACTGCGGCAGACGAGTGCAATCAGAGGCCCTGTCTGATGATGCGTACTTACAGGAATTTACCTTAAAGTACGGGGCGAGGGTTTACAAGGGAGCGAGGCGATAGGTAAGCTTCTAAACTCAGACCTTATGAATTGTTCTAACTGAATTGAGCTGACAGATCTTGATGAATTACAGATAGATGTAGCCGGGGAGATTGCCTCGCTCCGGGCCCTGCTCCACTCGGTGGTGCAGGATCGCGAGGTGGCTCAGAGGGAGGTGGAGTAGCTGATAAGTACCTACTCAAACTTCAGTACCTTGCCAATTTCCTTAGCTGATTTCAGAAACTAACTTGTGTTGCATGTGCAGCGGAGAGAGTTAGACAGGGTGAGGAGAGCAGCGGAGGCTGGTGCTTCCTCCTCCAGAGCAGCGGAGGGCTCCCAGTCGGATCTGAAGGATCGACTGGCAGCCGCGGTGAGGAGAGCTGAGGAGGCGCAGACAGAGTTGGCTGAGAGGGTAAGCAATACATACATTGATTGAAAATTATTTATATTTACAATTGGCACCTACTTGGCTTTTCTTACAGGAGATGGTGTTGAGGACTGCCACGGACCGAGCGACCCAGCTACAGGGGCAGGTCGACGCCGTGACAGGAGAGAGAGATCAGCTGCGCATGCGGGCGGAGGCAGCTGAGTCCTGGGTCGCAGAGGTGGTGAGGTGCAGAGGTCGTCGGTAGACCAGGAGGAGCTGGCCCGGCTGCGCGCTGATCTGAACGCATAGCAGATATTAGCGCGAGGACTTCAGGAGGTGATGACGGCCATAGGCCGCTCACGGAGCCGGAGCAGGAGCGGTGCGAGTGGAGCCAGCGGAGCGACCGATGCCTCCGTCAGACAGTATTTAGCAGGTTCCTCCAGTCGCCGGAGGAACGAGGAGGTGGTGAGGCGCCTCGGCAGGGAGACAAGCGCTCGGAGTGGCAAGGGTGGTGGTGAGATGCCACCACCACCAGATAGGCATGAGGGATCCGGGGAGAGTGGCGGTGGATAGTGAGGAGTTTGTGAGCCACCTCCCCCCTATCTTAGTGGATCTTTTATTTTATGTCAATGTTTATGGAATGAATGATTTTGCTATTGACACGAGTGTGAGATGAGATCCGAATAAGAGAGAGGAAGAGAGTACATTGAGTACATCGTTGCGTGTGCATTCCAAAAATTCCTGTCCCTGCACACTTAGAAAAATAGGTTAGATCTGCTCTTTGGCTCAACCCCTTGCGCCGAGTAAAATGATTTCAACTTTGTAATTGTCAAGGGGCTGAGCCTTATTCAAATAGGCGATAAATAAATAAAAATAATGCATGCAAAAGGAAAGCGATATGTACACACAATTTTTTTTAGATTTTTCAAGATTTTCTATTTTTTTTATTTTGAGATTTTCTAATTTTTTTTGAATTATGAAATTTTCTGATTTTTTTGGATTTTGAGGTTTTCTGATTTTTTTATTTTTGGAATTTTCTATTTTTTTATTTTGGAATTTTTTATTTTTGTTTGGGTTTTGGAATTTTCTAATTTTTTATTTTTAGATTTTTGGGGTTTTCTGATAATGACATCCTCTGCATTTGAGTGATTGGCTATGGATCTCACTCCTATCTTACGCTTGTCAATTATCCCCTAAGTACAGTGTGCATTTGCTTTGGCTCCAAAGGACACTTGCCCCTAGTCGCTAATGTTCGAACATAGACCAGGTGCGGGGTTCTTCAGTCATTAGCGGGGATAGGAAGACTTAAAGGAGACAAAACTTGGACTTGGTGCCTAAGAGATTGGCTTGTATGACTTGTAAGGGTGTATCTCATATGGGATCCATCTGTTGTCCAGAAACTTTGTGGTCATTATCTTGTCCAGGGGCATACGTACGACCGGGCTCAAGGGCGTCCCGCGGGGAGCTGTACCGCCACTCTTTGACATGCCCCTATTTTCAAATTTTTTGCTTCATATTCTTATCAATTTTCTCTTTTCTCTTCTTTTCTTTCTTTCTTTTGAACATACCATCTCTCTTTGAGACATCATACATATGAGCTACACCTTCCCAAGTCCTCAGGTTAGTGTCCTTTTGCCCCTAGACCTTGTCCGAGCAAGAAGAGAATTGACCTTCGCACCCCATACTAGGGCTAGGCAGAAACACCACCAACTAAAGACAAATTAGCCCTGTGTTGCCGTGTGGTGTGTGTGACTGAGCATAAGGGTCATTTGACAACAAATGAAAGGGAGTACGACACATAGCTACTAACATTCTTTTGCAAAATGATGTCGTTGTTAAAAACCTTTTATTAGGGTAAAATCTTTTAAGATACAGCCCATTCCACGGGTGAGAGAGCTCCTCACCATCGGCATTGATAAGCCTATACGCGTTCCCACGGTACACTTCCTTAACAACGTACGACCCTTCCCAGTTTGGTTGCAATTTTGACCTAGGACCTCCAGGTTTTATGAAAAATTACTTCAAAACCATTTCTCCTTCTTGGAATTTGTGTTCAATCACTTTCTTTTGAAAATATCTTGAGAGTCTATTTTGATAAGAAAGCACATGATCGGTTGCGGCTAGACATTGTTCGTCTAGGAGTTCCAACTGTGTATGTAACGCCTCTCGACGTTCGTCGGGATTAAGTTCTTTGTCTAGATGAACTCTTAGAGAAGGAATGAGGATCTCATGTGGGCATACGGCCTCCATCCCGTATGTAAGTGAAAAGGGAGTTTGCCCAGTGGGCGTGCAGACGGAGGTACAATAGGCCCACAGAGCCTCAATCAATTTTTCAGGCCAATCAACGAACTTAGGAGACTTACATGTTTTCTTTGAAAATTTCAAAAGTGTTTTGTTTGTGGCTTCGGCTTGGCCGTTGCCTTGTGGATAGTACGGAGACGAATGATGCAAGGAAATGTTGAATTTCTTACATAGGTCCTGAAGCTCTTGGGATATAAACTGGGGTCCATTGTCAGTGACGAAGCCACTTGTCACTCCAAAGCGCGAGATGATGTTCTTCATGATGAATCTGCACACGGTCGAGCCTTTGATTTCTGCAAATGCCTCTACTTTGGCCCACTTGGTGAAGTACTCAGTAGCAGTAAGGATGAAAGATTTTTGTTTTACTTGAGCATTAGGATCACCAAGGGGTCCAATGATATCAAAGGCCCACATGGAGAAAGGCCAAGGAGAAGATAGTGGATGCAAAGAAGAGGATGGTGCATGGATCTTATCAGCATGGAGCTGGCACTTGACACACCTACGGACGTAGATGGCACAGTCTTCTTCTAAGGTTGGCCTATAGTAGCCCTGCCTAAGGATCTTCTTAGCCAACATTTGGCTATTCACATGCTCTCCACATTCACTAGAGTGGGCTCCTTTCACTATCTTCCAGGCTTCTTTGTCCGACAAACATCTGAGGAGCATTCCATTTAGAGCGCGCCTATACAGGACTTCTCCAACAATGGTATATCTTAACATTGCTCTACGGATGGCTCTTCTATCCTCTACTTCCGCTTCTTCTGGGAAGGTACCGTCTCTGCAATACCGATCGATCTTGTGGTACCATGGCCTTTCTTCCGCCATCATTTCTCCTAGCTCTACAAGCATTACTTTCTTCTCTTCTCTTCTCTCTGCCTTTAAGACTAAAGAACTCCTAAGGTTATTGAACCAAGGGTCCTGAGTGGAGGGAGCTTCAAATCTTTGAACAGTGATTGTCTCAGCACTGCGGCGGAGAGGGAAAGAGAGAGATGAGGCCAGGGATGCGAGGACATCGGCCAGGATATTCTGAGAGTGAGGAGTATGAATGTAGAAGAGTTTGCGGAATTGCTTGGCTAGGAGTGTGACCAGATCTTGATAAGGCTTGAGCTTGGGGTCACGAGTATGGTAGGTAGAAAGGACATGCCGAAGAACGAGCTGAGAGTCTCCTATGATCTTGAGATGGCGCATGCCTAAAAGATAGGCAAGCTTAAGACCAGCTAGGAGAGCTTCATACTCGGAGACATTGTTGGTGGCAGGGAACTAGAGTTGATATACGAGTGGAATGGTGATCCCTTCTGGGGTGAGCAAGATAGCACCTATGCCCCGTCCCCTAGAATTGAGAGCCCCATCGAAGTGGAGCAACCAGAAGGGATCGCGAGATATGAGTGACAGGTTTTCATCGGGGAAATCCTCTTGAACCATGTCACTGTGAGGCAGAGGAAGGTGAGCGAGGTGCTCAGCAATGGCATACCCTTTTATAGCCTTCTAGACTACAAAGGTGATGTCGAATTGAGACAAGAAGCTCTGCCAACGTGCTAACCTATCAGTGAGGACTGGCTTCTTTAGGAGATACCTAATAGGATCCATTCTAGAAATCAAACTCACCTTATGGGCTAAGAAGTAGTGCTTCAATTTCTGCACTACCCATACTAGCGCTGCACACGTTTTCTCCATTGAGGTGAGTTTGAGCTCGGAAGGATTGGAGAGCCTAGATAGGTAATAGACTGCCCTTTCTTTGCCAAAGTTGTCATGCTGTGCAAGGACAGCTCCTAGGGAGTCCTCAATTGTAGACAGATATAGGATTAAAGGTTTCCCAGGGACAGGCGCCTGCAGCACGGGCGGATTCATAAGATAACTCTTGAGTTCATCAAAGGCTTCTTGGCACTTGGCATTCCATTCAAATTTGGCTCCTCCTTTCAACAGTTCATAGAAAGGTCGACATCTTTGGAAGTGCTGAGATATGAATCTCCTTATGAACTGAAGTTGACCAATCAAACCTCGAAGCTCAGATATATGTTTAGGAGGAGGCATCTCATTGATTGCCTTGGCCTTGTGTGGGTCTATTTGAATCCCCCATTTGCTGACTATGAACCCTAGCAATTTACCTGAAGAAACCTCAAACACGCACTTCTTTGGATTCATCTTCAATTGATATTCTCGTGCACGGCAGAACACTTTGGCAAGCATGGAGGAGTGTTCTCTTCGAGTCCGAGACTTCACCACAATATCGTCCACGTACACTTCAACATCTATATAAATCATATCGTGGAAGATAGCTAACATTGCCCTTTGATAAGTGCCGCCGACATTTTTCAATCCAAACGGCATGACCACATAGCAATAAGTTCCCCAGGGCGTGGTGAAGGAGGTTTTCTCTTGGTCCTCCGGGGCTAGACGAATTTGATTATATCCTGAGTACCCATCCATGAACGATAGAGTTTCATACCCAGTAGTGTTATCAATCAACTCATCCAAATGAGGTAAAGGGAAATCATCTTTTGGACATGCCTTGTTCAAGTCCCGGAAGTCAATGCAAATTCGCACTCTTCCATCCTTCTTCATTACTGGGACTATGTTTGTCACCCACAACGGATAGAGGACTACACGGATGAACTTGGCTTTGTGTAGTTTATTAATCTCCTCTTTCATCTTCAAAGCGATGTGGGGCAGGAATCGTCTCAATTTTTGCTTGACGGCAACTGCCCCTGGCTTTAAAATTAACCTATGTTCCACTAATTCGGGGTCAATGCCGGGCATGTCGTCATATGACCAGGCAAAAGAATCCTTGAACTCCCTCAGCATTTCTATGAGCGCCTCTTCTTCCTCAGGAGGGAGACTGAAAGCTATAGTTAGGAGCTTGGGCTCTTCTTCAATTCCAATGTTTACCTCTTTGGTGGGCTCGTCCACTGCCGAGGTGGGCTCCTCAAATCTTCTCATGCCACTTGCATACATCTCGGCAGCATCCTCTATCTCACTCTCTTCTTCATCCACTGGGTCTTCCTCAGTTAAGATTTCATATACTCCAAACCCATCGTCTAGCCCTTCCTCTTCGTGCTGAGCTTCCATGTTCAAAAAAATTGCTTCTTGGGAAAACTCTTCAACAGCTAGAAGAGCGCCACACCTTTGCACCAGATCTAACAAATACCTACGGGGTTTGCCACTACCCTTGCTCTTCCTAGTCGGGGACGGGGGCTTACTAGATTCTACCCTTGAAACTAACCTAGGGCTAATATTTACAGGAGGTTCTGGAGGAGTGTCCAGAGGTTTATTGGAAGGGAAAGAGACATGTGTGGTAGGGCTGCACAGATCCTCCGATAGGACTGGAGGCAAGGACAGACCACCCGAGCCCAGGGTGTCTACAGAGGAGTTGGGGTGTTAGGGAACAGAAGGCCCCTTACCCAGATCGCCCAGCGTGACCATGACGGTCAGGTGAGCGAGGATCGCAGTTTGTGCGTGGAAGGAGGAAGGAGAGGTGGGGATCGCCGTCGAGAGCAAGGAAACACAGGGACGGGGATCACCGTCTGAGTGTTGGGAGCAAAGAGTTACGGGGATCGCCGTCGAGAGCGGGGATTGCAGAGGAGTGATGGGGATCGCCGTCAGGAGTGGGGATTGCAGCGGAGTGATGGGGATCGCTGTCGGGAGCGGGGATTGCAGCGGAGTGACGGGGATCACTGTCGGGAGCGGGGATTGCAGCGGAAGTGAAAGCCAGAGATCGGTGCTTGAAAAGGAAAAGATGGGGATCGCCGTCTGAAGGAGAGGGGAGGAAAGGGAGGACGGGTATCGCCGTCAAAATGATGGAAAAAGAGGGAATGAAAGTATTTTTTGTGTTTTTTTTTTTTTGAATTAAGCATAACATACTAGACTAAAAAAGAAATAACTATCCTACAGGAAAAAGCATCGGGAGATGGACAGATTCAAGCCATCGAAAGAAATGGTGAAAGAAGAGGAAGAGATAGTTAACGCTTCGAGAGCGTTGGGGGAGAATTGGAGGATGAGAGGAGGAGGAGAAGGGATGAAGGCAAAATTATAAACAAGGATGGAAGACACAAAATGACTAGAAGGTCGGGAATACCCTGGCCAGAACTCCTTTGTTGAGTTGATGGGGTTTATGACTTCAAAATCTTCACCAGGTCCAAGCAACTGTCTCTTGGTGGTGATTGCTGATACTGACTGTTTCATTGATGGAGAGTATGAAATGCTGTCCTTACTAAATAACTGACTGACTGTCGATACAAGGTCTTTCAGCTCTTGTTCTTCTGCCTCTGCTATCGGAGACTGCACGGTGTTGTCCTCCTTGAATAGAAAACTAATGGCTGAGATTAAGTCTTCTAGACCCGGTTCTTCTGCCCCTGTTTCTTCAGACTTTCTTTTTTTGCTGGATCGCTGGGCCTCCAGAGCTTGATATGGGGATAACAGTGCCTCTTTCATGATAGTATTGTAACCTGGCTGTACGGGCCCTCTAACAAAATGATCATAGAGTGTCCAGGTGAGAGGGTCTTGGTCTGTCTTTGGTGCATATGAATGTGCCGCCCACGGTTTGAGTCCCTCTTGATATCCAAGGCCACGCTTTGTGAATTTCTTAGGGTCATTGATGATTTGAGTCCATGGGCAGCGTGCTCTGTGTTTCGTGTGAGGCAACACCAATTTCCTTTCGTTGGGCTTGCTTTTGCAGGCATCGTTCCGGTGTGTGTTCTGCTTGTGCCTCAGCTGTGCTTTGGAGGCACTTGTCGTTGTTTGGTGTGTGGCCTTCTCCGCCTATGGTGGTAGGAGCGGTGCCTTGTGTTTGTGTGCTTCTAGGAGCCGATGTGGTCGTTGCGCTCTTGAAGCTGCTGGATTTTCATGTGTTTTCTCTTGTGGGCCTCTGGTGGGGAGTCCCCTTCAGTTGGCCCTGTATCATTTCAAGCTGTGGGTGTGGTTGTGTGCTGCACCTTGAGCATGCTTCTTTTTTGGCGCTCCGTGTCTTTGCGACATAAGGGTTAGGGGCCGGTGTGGCGTATTCTGCCCTTTTTGGCTTGTGGTTTCTTGCGAGTGGCTTTTGGAAGGTCTCTTGTGGAGAGTTCTTCCTGTTAGCTGTGTTGTTGCGGCCGTTGGTGCAACTGTGTTGCATATTGCCGAGTTTTGGTGCTCGTAGTGGCACCATGTGCTCGTGCTCGAGTGGTTTGTTTTATGTCGTCTAGAGCCTGGGTGCATTGTGTTGTACCTTGGGTGGCTCCTGGTGCTTGTGTTAGCACCGTGTGTTGTGTCGTATGCCCGATTGTAAGCTTTGTGCATCATTTCACGAGTTTGCTCGACGGTCAAGGCGTTGAGCTTTCTACCTCTGGGACACTTTGTGCTTGAGCCATGCCTTGTGGTTGTACCGTTACCACTGTGGGTTGGCTGCTTTGTCTTGTCTAGGTAGCCCTATCAGTGGTACGCCAGGCTTTGGTCGAGGCTTGTGTTCGGGTTTTCCCTATTGCTTTGGGGAGCGAGTGTGTTTGGTTGTGGTACCCTACTTTGGTTTGGGTCCCTTTGAGGTCGACACATTGTTCTCAACCTTTGCAGTTGTTTTATTTCCCGTGCGGGTTTGCCGACGTCTTGGGTTGCCTAGCTTTGCCAACCTCAGATGTCTTCCCTGGTTTTGCCTCTGCTTGTGTGCCTGTGGAGTGTTTGGTTGAGTTTTATGTGGCTCCACAGTCGTTGTGTGTCCTTGTCGGACCACGAGGATGATCTAGGTGAGATCGAGTGGTCCCAGTGGACACTACTTTACGTGCCTTGGTGTTCTACGCGTGCATGTTACCGCTTGGTTTTGGGTGGCCCTTAAGAGACTCTTGTTTGGCTTTACAGCAGGCGCTAACTGGTGCTAGTTGTGCTGGGCCGTTCAGCGGAGTCTTGTGGCTGACCTCTTAGTGTTTTTCTTGGTTTGCTGTCAGTAACTGTGCCCTCTGTCTAGTCGCTAGTGATAGAGTGAGTTACTGACCGGTTGGTCTCAACAGCGTGGTCTGTTGAGGGCTCAGTCGCGTGTTTTCTGACTAGTGGTTTCAGTTGTTTCCCCTCAGTCGTGTGTTTTCCAACTAGTGGTTTCAGCTGTTTTCCGGGTGGTTTGGTGCACGCCGCACCTTTGGAGATGTCCACATCCGATTGTGTGCTCCGCATCGGTTGGGGTGCGCTCTGTGAGCTGTCGGATGTCTGGTTAGGCACTCCATCTGTGGCGAGGTCATGGTGGTGACCACTGGGAGGGCATGGCCCGACATAGTGGTCTCCTTGCGCTGGTTGTTCTCTCCGACTGGGTTTTGCCCTTAATTTTGAGGACAAAATTGTTTTTATGTTGGTTAGATTTGCAACATCCCGGGTATTGGCTTCCTTGGTGTTGTTCTTGGGATCGCGATGGATCCGACTATCGTGTTCTAAACGTGACATGCTCTGTGTCACCTTCTAGTTCAGAAGGAGACGACCCTCGTGTCGCGTTCTCGTTGTCTAGTGGCTGGTGTGCCACGTGTCCGCAGCGTGTGTGTGAAGGCGATGTGCCAGTTGTCGCGTTCACTTGAGACGCCTGCATGTGTGACACGTGGTCTGGAGGCTGTCTGCCTATCAAAAGTCCTATCAGAACTTTTGAGAAGGCGACAAGGTGGTTGTCGCATTCTGGTTGAGAACGCGACGCCTATGTTGTCGTGACCTCAGTTCCGAGGCCTTAAGGTAGTAGACCCTCCTTTCTTTCTCCTTTTTTCCCTTTCTCCTCCTTCCTCTCCTCTCTGAGGTGGGGGAGCTCCCACCCTCCTTCTTAGGCATTTTGGAGCGTGGAGGCGCCGGCGAGCTAGTGGCGGAGCAGTGGAGCGGCATCGTGGAGCGAGGAGGAGGTGGCCGAGCCGTCGTGAAGGCCCATTTGGGTTCGGTTCTTCATTTATAGGTAGGGATTTCTTGTTCCCTTCCTTGTTAGAGTAGATGGAGCTTAGTTTCGGGCGATCCTTTCCGTGCTCGTGAGTTCCCTTGTGATTTCGCATGGGTGGATGCTTGCCGGTGGTGCTTCGTCTATGTGTTTAGCTTAGTTCTCGTGGTTTGTGGGCGAGGAGAAGCGGCATTGGTGCCCCTCGAGCCACTTTAGCTTCCTTGTTAGTGTGCTCCCCTCCCTCTCTTGTTTGGAGGAGGTTATGTACTTTGTGGGACCATGGGATGGCCCCCACCCGTGGTGTTGGCTTCTGTCTGAGTTCGCGATAGGTTGACTGTCAAGACACCAAATAGAAGGCGATGTCTAACTTGTCACATTCTGGTGGCGACGGGTTGGTAGTCGCGTTTCCCCTTTGCCTTCTATTTTCGGTTTCCGATCGTGGTAGAGGATGGCTCGTGTCCAAGTTGGTTAGAGGAAGGTCTCACCAACTTGGCACGAGGCCCATCATTCTGTTTGGGGCCTTGCCTTGGTGGCCCTTTGGGGTGTGGGCCTTGGAGTAGGTCTACCCCAAGGGCCCTGCCTTCAGATGAGGAATGCGACGGTTCGATACGTCGCATTCTGAATCTGAAGGCGACACCTTGTGTGTCACTTTCTTGTTGCGACAGGGTCCTGTAATCATGGGATTTGCTCCAAAAAAAAACATGTGTGAAAAGATGAGGAAAACTGACCGTGATTGCCACCAAAGCAGTCGCCTGAAGGATTAGATGTTCGGAGACGCGGCTGACTACCTTGGAAAAGGAAGAGAAGAAGAAGAACGTACCTACTCCGGAGAACGCGACAAGGTGGCGGTCGCTACCCTTTTACCTAAATGCGACGTGAAGCTTGGCGCCTTCTTTATCGCGACAGAGGGATCGTCGCCTTCTTCTTCAGTGGATGGAGATTGCGGGTCTTTTCTTCCTTCTCCTCAGTCGGCCAAAGGGCAAGAGCCTCACGCTTCCCTTGTCTTCAAACACCTTCCAAAGTCATGCAAACAACATAAAACCCATTAACAAACTCGTGTATGATGAATCTATTCCAAAAATATGAAGAAACATGTACTATTTTGGAGGGAACTCACGTGGGATGGGTTTTTAACACCTTTGGGTGATTAAGTTCGGTGTGTGTGGTGTGCTCTAATGTAAAACTTTGAAAGAATAGATCCTATGCATGCATGAATGAAGAGAAAATTAAAAGAAAAAGGGAGAGAGAAAGTGTAAGCAGGGAGAAATCGCCCTGGGGGGCACTTCCTGGTCGTCTGGAGGTAAGGGACTCTTTTGAGGAGTTGGAGCTCTCTGGGAGACGAAGCACCAAACGTCGGTTTTGCTCAAAAAGGTGCAGTATCAAGAGACTTATAGGTGATTATTCTCGGGAGGGCTGTGAAGGGAATAATAGGCAAGACTCCGGGTTTGTGTAGGTATGACCACGCATGAGTGATTGGAACTCGGAAAGGAGGCTTTAAGGAAGGTCTCCATGAGTTTTGGTAGGATTTGTACGCATTTAGGTCGACCAAAAGAGGGAATATCCATGCATGGCAAGTGTCCAAGTCATGCTCGGAAAGGATTCCCTGGATGGGTGCCAGAACGTGACGGCCTCCTGGTCGCTACCAAGGTGGCGACACCTCGATACATCGCCTTCCTTACAAGGAAGGGCTTTCAAGTTATTTCTGGCGATTTTCCAGGGAATAAAAGGCCAATTTATGAACGCGACGTATCGAGGTGTCGCCTTCTGAAGGAGATCGATTCTGACTTGAAGCAAATTGTTATGAGGCAAATAGTGATAGGAAGGCTGTCGCTTTGATTATGGGAAAACAACAGGGAGGCTGTCGCCTTCACGAACTTTTCAGCATATGACCATGCAAAGTGTCTGATCTCCTTGCGCGGGCATCAGAATGACGCGCGGTTTGAAACGCCGGACTCGTAACCCAGAGAGCTATGAAATGATGATGAAGGGGATTGAATTTGACCAGGAAGAACCCACCAGGGTGATGAACCAATGAAGAGGATGTCATGATCGTAGAAAGCCAGCTTGGTGATGATGAGCCAACGTGGGGCATCAATGATGTGACAAGGAATTTGGCTCGACTTATGGGTCAAAAATGGGTGTCTACAGATTGCCCCTCCTTGATGCCTACTTTGCAAGGGAGTGGAGCAATAGCGGAGCGAAGATGGCATGAAATGACGATGTAGCGGAATGAAGCGGAATGAGCTAAAAAGCGGGCATCAAGGTAAAGAGACACCCATTCTGAACGAATAAGCAGCGAGAATTATCCGGCTATCTTCGAACATGGCTGGGAACAGGATGCGAGGATGGTACCAATCTGGGACGAGTAAAGATCAAAGGAAAATAAATGATCAACCTCTCGATTCAAGAGGTACCCTGGCTATCTTTAGCGTGCAGGTTTCGTTCATTAGGGGATCGGTGGATAAAGGAATAACTGTCATAATGAATGGGGATGAGAGGAATCCTGAATAGGAACCATACTCACGAACTGGACCGAGCAACTAGCTCGAGGAAAACTTTCAAATTTGGAATGGAATGAAATTCTTGTCTGAGGAATAAAGATCTGCGTTGAAACATCATTGGGAAGCTGGCTTTGTCAAATCATGAAGCATGAAGCTCGAAATCCTAGATGATGCATGTTGGGCTAAAAGAAAAGAAATTGTAAAACGAATGCGAAGAATGGGAGAAAATAATAGGTACTCAAGGATAATATTGCTAGACAATACGAACAAGGGTCAAGACACTTCGCAACCCCGGTGTGCGATAGAATCCATCGTCCCTGAGTCATACCACCTAACGGCCTATCCAGCGATTAGCAGTGTGCACCTAGATCATCCTTGTTTTTGGTGAAGGGGAACTCAGATTCCAGAACACACTCGGAACCAGCCGGTCCTTGAGGTGATATAATAGCGTAGATATCATATAGTAATGCGAAGGGATTAGGGTTAGAGATACTTACCTGTACTTACCTGGTGAACCGTCTTTTTTTATTTTTTGGTTTCTAATTTTTATGGATTTTTCTACATTTTCTGATTTTTTGTGGGTTTTCAATAATCAAAGCAATATAGCATGATACAAATTGAAATGCACCAAATCATGGAGAAACTTTAAAGCATGTGTGCACGCATATGGGAGAAGCAATCAACAGTAATCTGAAAGAAATCAGAACGCGACAGGAGGTGGGTCGCTACCCTTTTGATAAGAAGGCGACGCTTCCTACGTCGTCATCCTGAAGGCGACATATCGATGTGTTGCGACGACAGGATTTGCAGCCAGAGCTCAAACAGCAACCCGAAATTGGCATTTTGATTCCCACTTGGACTCTTAAAGCTTTCTAATCAATGTCCCACTCCTATTAGCTCTTCACTACCCTTTCCAACCATGAATATGAGTCTTATGGCTCCATAAATAAGGGATGAGAGGCTCCAAATTCGTAGCTCACACCCTCTCTCTTCTTTTCTTCAATTTTTTCAAGCTTTCATGGCCATGAAGAGAGCTCCAAGTGCTCTCATGGGTGAGGAGGTTCCCTATGAAGGCCCCAAACGCGCCCGGACGATCTATGGTGCTCTCATGAGGCTGACGAACGTCCCCAACCATCTGAGCAAGAACCAGGAAGTGAGAGTGGTATGTAAATTGATGTGTTCAATTTTCAATGATTTTTACCTCCGAATTTCTTCATTAATTTTGTTCTTCCTCTTCTCCTCTCTTTTGATTTTTCCTTCTCTTCTAGCTCTTCCCCGGCTCCCACCGATATTCTAAGCTCACGTGGATAACCCCTATGATCAAGGCCTTACCCATGTTTGTGATCCGGTTATTGAGAGAGTGGGGATTGGGGGGTGTCTTGATAGCGGCCCATAACTACCATAAGATTTCCTTCGATTGGCATAGCATCACCGCCTTGATTTAACTTTGGCACCCACAAACCCATACCTTTATCTTCCCAAATTTTGAGGCGACCGTCCTTCTTGAGGAGGTCGAGGCATTCTTAGCTCTCCCTAGGACCAAACGGGGGATGAGCAGAATATTTGCTACACCGTCGAGCCCATCAACCCAAAGCTTATCCAAGGTGAGTTTATGACGGATCCCAGGGATGTGTATACCATGATCAGCCCTCAATCTATCCACCTTGTGCCATTGTCTAAGCGGGTCATATCTCAATGTAAGAACAAGAGTGCGAACCACCAGGAAATAGCTAAGGCCGTAGCCATTTGCTTGTGCGGGGTGGTACTCTTCCCATCCAGAGATCACCTCATAGACTACGCGAGCTTAAGCGCCATTAGCGAGGTATGGCGGGGACTTTCCCTCTCTCATGCGGTCTTGGCCTATCTTTATGTGGGTCTTACCTGGGCATCTACGGGGGGTCCACTATATTGCTCTATGATCCTCCTAGAGTGCTAGTTGGGAGTGAGGATAAAATTTAAACCCGTAGACAACCCCACTACCGATAGCTGGATCTTTGGGTGTCATCCACTGTGCTTTATTGGCGGGGCGGCCAAATTCCCCGATCGGGTGATTTACAGGACAGCAGACAAGAAAACGTGGAGCGCATGGTGGCACTATCTTAACACGCTTCCGGTAGAACATTTCCCCCTAGGCATAGTGGCGCTACGTGAAGCGGAAGTCCGACTTCCTCTTAGACGCAGATTGGACTTACAACTTGTGGGAAATATGGTGATGGTGCTCTACAACCCACAGAGGTGTTATCTTCATATTGGAAATCCAAGGACCAAGCTACTCAAGCCATCTCATTTGCCTCCTATGAAGAAGAGATGTTTGGGGGATCCGGAGGATGAGCAGGTTGTGCGGAGCGCATTGGCTTTATGGCGGGCGTGCGATACCCACATACTACCACCGACACTGAATGAGGAGCAGGAGATGTACCAGGCATACCTCCGAGAACATGAGAAAATTCGGCCGCTTGGGGACCGTGAGCTTGAGAGAGAGACTTGATTGTGTTTTTTTTAGAGTTTTGATGGGACTTGATGTGGTGAGAGTGAAAAGACATGTTGCTTTTACCTTTTATTGCTTTTATTTGATGTATGCATTGGAGATTTGCAATAGAAATTCAATTTGCAAAGGTTCTGCGCACAGACTAAGAAGGCGACATAGAGGGTGTCGCAACCTTGAACGTGACAGGTCAACGGGCGCGACCTTAAAGTGAAAGTGACAGGGTTCCTGTCGCTACCTGACAGAAGGCGACAGGACCCTTGTCGCGTTGATAGGGCCGAGCGCGGTTCAAATTTGGGGCCCAGCGCCCCCTTCCTTTCCTTCTCCCGCTTTTCTCTCTTCTCTTCCACTCCCCCACTCCGGCGACAGGGCTTCTCCCTTCTTCCCCCACTCTCCTCCGGCCTTCCTCTGGCGACTGCCGACTGGGGAAGAAGTCATTCTCCTACCTCTCCCCCCCCCCCCCTTTTCTCCTATCTCTCTCCTTTCCCCTTTTTTGGGTCGGCTTGGCGATGGAGGGCGGCGACGGGCAAGGTGGAGATGGAGGCGGCGGCCGGAGACGCACCAAGAAGACTATCCGCCGGCGGCAAACGGACGAAGGCCCTTCTGCGGCGGCGTGAGAGGAGGCTCCAGCCTTTCCCATGGAGGAGGACGTTGCGGCGGCTGCACCAGGCGAGGACGAGCCGGTCGGGCCCAAAAAGGTAGGATTCTTGACCTATGTGCATGAATGGCGAGGTGCAATGCACCCATATGTAAGGCTTTTGCCCGAGGTGAAACGGCGGGAAACGGGTTCCGCCCGTCCTCGGTCACCCTGGTAACGCGACAACATGGTTGTCGCCTTACCAGTGGGAAGGTGACAGACCCCCTGTCACCTTTTAGAAGGCGACGAGTTTACCCGTCGCCTTCAGGAAACCGAAAGCGACATGCTTCTCTCCTTTCCTCCTATCTCTCTCCTTTCCCCTTTTTCGGGTCGGCTTGGCGATGGAGGGCGGCGACGGGCAAGGTAGATGGAGGCGGCGGCCGGAGACGCACCAAGAAGACTATCCGCCGGCGGCAAACGGACGAAGGCCCTTCTGCGGCGGCGTGAGAGGAGGCTCCAGCCTTTCCCATGAAGGAGGACGTTGTGGCGGCTGCACCAGGCGAGGACGAGCCGGTCGGGCCCAAAAAGGTAGGATTCTTGACCTATGTGCGTGAATGGCGAGGTGCAATGCACCCATATGTAGGGCTTTTGCCCGAGGTGAAACGGCGGGAAACGGGTTCCGCCCGTCCTCGGTCACCCTGGTAATGCGACAACATGGTTGTCGCCTTACCAGTGGGAAGGTGACAGACCCCCTGTCGCCTTTTAGAAGGCGACGAGTTTACCCGTCGCCTTCAGGAAACCGAAAGCGACAGGCTTCTCGTCGCCTTCAGAAGGCGACAGGAACCCTGTCGCGATGACAGGACTGAGGCTTCTTTGGTGATTTCTGGCTGACTTCTGGTGCTTTTGATGTTTGTTTTGCAGAGTGAGTTGCGGTCCCAGCTGGGATGGGCCGTTGTCCAAGCGATCTATCTGGGATTGCCAGATTTCCAGATGGCCCTGCTGGAGGAGATGGGGTTCGGCCCCTTCCTGAGATTAGATGAGTTGACGCCAGATGTGGCGCTGATTCAGGCGTTGAAGGAGAGATGGGACCCTGAGTGCCACGCTTTCCTCTTCCTGTGGGGTCACATGATGCCCACTATGGAGGACATGGCATGGATCACTGACCTGAGGGTGGATGGCCGGGCGGTCACAGGGGTCACCTATACGGGTTACCAGGAGTTGGCGGATAGACTCCTTGGGTTGGCCATGATGAGGGAGAGGTCATCCTTGGTGTCGAGGAGGGGGCTGTAGGCGAGCCTCGGGGTGGTGGATGCGCGTCACCAGACGGGAGAGGGCCAGGCGGACTACATGGCCTGTTGACGGAGGATGCCCGGGCAGCGTTGGCAGAGGAGGAGGGAGCAGCAGCGGACAGTGATTTGAGATGCTTCCTGATCCTTGTGATCGGGAAGTTGATCTTGGGGACCCGAGGAGACCCAGTGAGCTGCCGGTGCCTGCCCTTGCTGGAGGACCTGACCCAAGTGGGGCGTTACGTGTGGGGTGTGGCCCTTCTGGCCCACCTCTTTGACAGTTTGGGCACCTCCAGCAGGGAGACTGGGGTGGCTGGGTTCTTTCCACTTCTACAGGTATTCCTCTCACCCTTACCCTTTACTGCTTTTCCTACTTATTTCGATTAAATGCGGTACTAACTATGTTGTTTTGCAGGTGTGGGCGTACCACCACCTCCCTTCCTTGGGCCGAGGGGTACCGAGATGGCCGGGTGTTGTGCCGCTGCTGCAGTGCTGGAGATTCCTCCGCGACGAGCGATCACTGCGGCTGCAGGTGACGCTCATTCACGATGCATTAGACACCGTCCCATTTGGGCATGTAAGCTCTTCCACTCGTAGCACCCATTCCTTTGCTTATATTGGCGATTGACTGAAAAGTTTTCTTGTTTGTGATGTGCAGATCGAGTGGACTCCCTACACCGAGGAGGACGACGCCGCCCAACCGTGGGTGGAGTGGGGCCATCCCTACTTCGGTACGGACATCTGGCTTCACGCATTCAACACGGTGGTACCGCTCCACCACCGACTAGTTGTGCGGACACTGGGGCTCCATCAGGCTGTAGTGGAGTTCCAGACTCGACAGAGGCCGTGGGAGAGGCCCGGCCGGAGCTTCCGCGGGATCCAGCAGGTGACAGACTGGACAATACGAGTCTGCGAGCAGCTCGAGGACTGGGAGCAGTGGGGCCGGGTGGTGACCTCTGAGGCCACCAGCGATGAGGACTACTTCCGTGCCTACGCACGGAGGTATGGGGCCCAGGTGTATAAGGGGTCCCGACGACCGGTCAGTACCACAACTTAGCCTCTTAAGCATTTTGATCATTAATTGCTTGGCTAACCCTGTCTTGTGTTTGCAGTTCGACCCCGATGGGCGGATCGCCTCCCTTGAGGGCATCCTTCATTGCATGATCTAGTAGAGGGACGACCTCCAGCAGACCATGACCCAGCTGGTGAGTGCTTTTCTCCCTACCTTTTCTGTTTCTAGTTTCAGCTGACTGACTCTTGCTTTTCATTTCAGCGGGACGAGCTGGCGCGAGCCCAGCAGATGGTGGGGGGTGCATCCTCCTTCCGAGAGGACCCTAGCCGCTCCGTGTTGGAGGGTCAGCTGGCGGCGGCAGTGGCTCGAGCGGAGGATGCCCTTGCTCGGCTACAGGAGCGGGTAAATCATCAATTTCATGCCCCTTGGTTCTCTATTTCTTTTGGTTTTGACCAGATGTTTTGACTTTGCAGGAGGCGGAGTTGAGAGATGCCCTAGCGCGGATGACCACGCTGGAGATGGAGATGGCGGACTTGCGCCTGCGTCCGGTGGCCAAGGAGGTGGCGAGGTGGTGTCAGGAGGCCGAGGAGGTGGCGAGACTGCGCGCCAAGGCGGGCGACCTCCGTTCGCAGCTGGGGGATGAGCGGCACTGCTGCGAGCTACTGCGGTCCGAGATGAAGGGCCCTGGCCTTGGTCGAACGCAACCGTTCGTCGGCCAGCAGGAGCGGCATTCCGAGTGGGTCTGCCAGACACTATTTGACAGGTTCCTCTGGACGATGGAGGAATGAGGAGGAGGCACAACGGTGCGAGAGGGCACCTGAGGGGAGTGAGACAGGACTGAGGGTTATGGCCCCTCCATCTCCCCGCCCGCCTGAGGGCACAAGGGAGAGGGGCTGAGGGCTTGTACTTTTGCCCCTTCTTTTGCCATGATGATGTATATATGACATGGAATGGAATGGACAGCTCTTTTGAATCGTGACTGAGTGATAGCGACAGGTGAGATGCGAGTGCCGCTTTCTTCCTTTTACGCCCTGCACACTTAAGATAACCATTAAACAAGTTAGACCCGTTCTTAGGCTTAGCCCCTTGCTCTAAAATGCGATGAGTGACCAACCTTGATAAATAGTCAAGGGGCTAAACCTTATTAAATAGGCAAAAAGGACACAATAAATAGCATGCATGAATGGATGAGTGGAGTGTTTTGGGATTTGAACATGTTTTGGAGTTTTTAAAATATTCAATTTTTTTGGAGTTTTGAGATATTTGGTTTTTTGGAGTTTTGAAATATCTGAATATTTAATTTTTTTTTAGTTTTGAAATATTTGATTTTTTTTAGTTTTAAAATGTTTGATTTTTTTGGAATTTTGAAATATTTGATTTTTTGGAGTTTTGAAATATTTGAATTTTTTTTATTTTTTGATGATTTTTTTTGGAGCTTTGAAAGACGCCTAAAGCCGACGTTAGCCCTTCCTAAAACAAGACGCGCGAGGTGGAATGTACTCGCCCTTTCAGGCCACAACACATAGACCGGTTCGAACCGCTGGTTTGGAGTCTTGATCGCCTCTCGTTCTCATCACGGACCTCACTAAGCTAGGATGTGCGTCGAGGGGTGACATTACCTCCGTAGACCACCCTTAGTTGACGATGCAACTAGTCAAACCATACCTAAGAGATGATTCGGTCTTATAGGGAGAAATGGAAGACTATTTAAGGAAAGTCTCATGTGGGTTCAAGGATGTCGGGTTCGGCTACTTCCTACAGCATACCCTTCAGAGATTGAGTCTGTTGTGAAGGGACTTTATGGTCTTTTCTTATGGGCTTGCATTATTTGGGGCATGCGTACGACCGGGCTCATGAGCGTCCCGCGGGGACTTTGCCACTCTTTGCCATGCCCCTATCGTGTTATGGACTTTCGTTTCTTTTCCTTTTCGTTTCTTTGCTTCTTTGCCCCTTGTTATTTTGATCGTCCATGTTTGAGACTTCCTCCTGTCAGGATATGCTTTAGGTTGACGACCTTACTCTTACAATCCTTGCCCCTACATTCTGACCGATTAGAAGAGAACGACCGACGCATCGCTAGAGTAGGGCCCACCTAGCCGCGATATCTACCAAGTGTAGCTACCCGGGCTTGTCGTGTGTGTGTGTTAATCCTAACTTAGAGCGACCCTTGACGATTAGGGGGGGACTTCAGGCTTTCAACGCGGGGTTGTTCCCCCAATCTAAGTGTTATGGCCTTACACCTACAGACCTAGGGATAGAATCTTTTGAGGTACAACCCATTCCACGGATGCGACAATTCGACGCCCTCAACGTTAACTAAGCGGTAGACATTTCCGGGATACACTTCCCTCACAACGTATGGACCTTCCCAATTAGGTTGCAATTTAGACCCCGGACCTCCGGGTTTGATAAAAATGTGTTTGAAGACCATATCACCCTCTTGGAACTTTCGCTCAATTACCTTCTTTCGAAAGACCTTGAGATTCGCCTTTGATACGAGAGCACATGGTCAGCTGCCATAAGTCGCCTTTCATCCAGGAGTTCTAATTGGACTAGCAACGCCTCTCGACGTTCGTCAAGATCAAGTTCCTTATCCAATTGGACTCTTAGTGAAGGGATCAAGATCTCGTATGGAACTACTGCCTCCATCCCATAGGTGACGGCGGACGGGGTTTGTCCCGTGGGAGTATGGACGGAGGTACGATAGGCTCATAGAGCCTCTATTAGCTTTTCTGGCCAATCGGTGAATTTATGCGATTCACAGGTTTTCTTCAAGATTTTAAGAAGGGTCTTATTGGTTGCTTCAGCTTGGCCATTGCCTTGTGGGTAATATGGAGATGAATGATGCAGAGTGATGTTATATTTCTTACAGAGGTCATGAAGCTCTTGCGAGATGAACTGTGGCCCGTTGTCCGTGACGATGCTGCTTGGCACTCCGAACCGCGAGATGATGTTCCTCATGATGAAGCGGCACACTGTGGATGCTTTGATTTCTGAAAATGCCTCTGCCTCTGCCCACTTGGTGTAATACTCAGTCGCTGTTAAGATAAAGGATTTCTGCTTGGTTTGAGCATTAGGATCACCAAGAGGGCCAACAATATCGAAAGCCCACATAGAGAATGGCCAAGGTATGGAGAGTGGATGCAGTGAAGAAGAAGGGGCATGGATTTTATCAGCATGGAGTTGACACTTGACACACCTACGGACGTAGATGGTACAGTCTTACTCTAGGGTTGGCCAGTAATAGCCCTGCCTAGTGATCTTCTTAGCGAGTATTTGACTGTTGACAAGTCCTCCGCATTCACTAGCATGAGCTCCTTCCACCACTCTCCAAGCTTCATCATCATTCAGACATCTTAAGAGAACTCCATTAAGAGCCCACATGTACAAGACTTCTCCGACGACTGTGTATCTTAAGGTGGCTCTTCTTATGGCCTTGCGATCCTCCGCATTAGCCCCTTCGGGATACGTCACATCCTTACAATATTGCTCGATCTTGAAATACCAGGGCAGCTCTTCTTCATCTAAGATCTCCTCAAGCTCAGCTAGCATGACTTGCTGCGCTCCTCTCTTCCTAGCCCTCTCTTCTAAGGTTGTCCTAAGGTTGCTGAACCAAGGATCCTAGATAGATTGGGTGTCGAGCCGTTGCACGACAATTGTCTCGGTCCGATGACTCAGAGGGAAGGATAGAGATGAAGCTAGCGATGCCAGAACGTCGGCCAAGATGTTTTGTGAGCGAGGAGTGTGGATATAGATAAGCTTGCGGAACTGCCTTGCCAACAGCGTGACCAAGTCTTGATATGGCTTGAGCTTTGGGTCACGAGTGCGGTAAGTGGAGAGCACCCGCCGCAGAACCAGCTAAGAGTCTCCTATGATTCTAAGGTGGGATGCACCCAAGATATAAGCGCGCTTAAGGCCAGCGAGGAGAGCTTCATACTCAGACATGTTGTTAGTGGTAGGGAAGGTGAGTTGATAAGCGATGGGGATGGTAATACCTTCCGGGGTAAGCAGCACGGCTCCAATGCCTCGTCCCTAAGAGTTGAGTACGCCATCGAAATGGAGGGACCAGAAGGGGTTTTTAATGATGACCGAGAGTTCTTCATAGGGGAATTCCTCTCGGACGGAGTCACTGTGAGGGAGTGGAAGGTGGGCCAGATGCTCAGCGATGGCATATCCTTTGATGGCCTTTTGGACCACGAAGGAGATGTCTAATTGTGCGAGGAAGCTCTGCCAGCATGCAAGTCGATCAGAGAGGATGGGTTTCTCTAGAAGGTATCAGAGTGGATCCATCCTTGAGATCAACTTGACTTCGTGGGCGAGGAAATAGTGCTTGAGCTCTTGGACTACCCACACAAGTGCAGCACATGTTTTGTCCGCAGTGGTGTACTTGGATTTAGTGGTGTTGAAGAGCCTAGAGAGGTAGTATGCTGCCCTTTCCTTGTCAGATTCATCATGTTGCGCAAGAACAGCACCTAGGGAGTCCTCAATGACCGAGAGATATAGGATAAGTGGTTTCCCAGGTACAGGAGGCTGCAGCACTAGGGGATTCATTAGATAGCTCTTCAAATCGTCGAAGGCTGCTCGGCATTTATCATTCCATTCGAACTTTGCCCCTCCTTTCAAGAGATCATAGAACGGGTGACATCTTTGTGAATGTTGAGATATGAATCTTCTAATGAACTGCAAATGCCCTATCAGCCCTCTTAATTGCGAGATGTTCTTTGGAGGTGGCATTTCGGCTATAGCCTTGGCCTTATTCGGATCAATCTCAATGCCCCGCTTGCTAACTATGAAGCCTAGCAATTTTCCTGATGATACCCCGAACACGCATTTCTTCGGGTTCATTCTCAGTTGGTACTCCCTTGACCTCTGCAACACCTTAGCAAGGATCCCAGGGTGTTCTTTCCTGGTTCTTGACTTCACCAAGATGTCATCCATGTATACTTCTATATAGACATGTATCATATCGTGGAAGATGGCCATCATTGCCCTCTGATGGGTAGCCCCAGCATTCTTTAGTCCAAAAGCATGACTACATAACAGTACGTTCCCCAGGGCATGGTGAAGGATGTTTTGTCTTGATCCTCAGGAGCTAGACGGATTTGATTATAGCCTGAATACCCATCCATGAATGAGAGGGTCTCGTACCCAACAGTGTTATCAATAAGCACATCAATGTGAGGAAGCGGGAAGTCGTCCTTTGGACATGCCCTATTTAAGTCCCTGAAGTCGATGCAGGTTCTGACTTTACCATCTTTCTTCATGACGGGGACTATGTTTGCCACCCAGTTCGGATAAAGCACTACCCTGATGAATCTAGCCTTATGGAGTTTGTCTACTTCGTCCTTCATCTTCAGGGCCATGAGTGGGTGGAATCTTCTAAGCTTCTGTTTTATGGCCTTTGCCCGTTCTTTCAATACGAGTCGGTGCTCCACTAATGAGGGGTCTAGACCGGGCATGTCCTCATATGACCAGGCGAATGTGTCTTTGTATTCCCTTAGAATTTGCACCAGTTCCTCTTCTTCATCAGGAGGGAGGTTCGCTGAAATTATCACAATCTTGGGATCTTCTTCTGTTCTGAGGTTGACTTCCTTAGTAGGTTCATCCACTGCCGTTGTAGGATCATCAAATCTCCTTACGCCACTGGCGTACTTTTCGGAAGCATCCTCTTCTTCAATTGGGTCCTCATCATTCATGATCTCGTAGATGCCAAATCCGTCGTCTATGAACACCCCATCCTGCACAATCTCCTCTTCTAACACCAGCGCTTCTTTTGTGAATTCCTCTATCAGCAATAATGTCTGACATCGCCGAGCTAGCTCTTGAAGGTATCTCTGGGGAATAACCTTGCCCCGTTGCTTCCTAGGGCGACGTTTGGACTTGGTGGGCGCTGGGCTGACCGGATTCTCTAACCTAGACCTATCTAAACTAAGACGAGACTCTTCTTCCCTAGACTCTTCTAGACTAGACGACTCTACAGGACTGGTGGAGGACATGGTGTCCTCGATGAGGATGGCCCCTAGTGAAGGAGCAAGAGGGGAAGCCCCAGTCGAGGGGTGCCCCTGATCAGGAGGGTGAAGGAGGTATGCCGACTCCTCGACCTCAATGTGCATTTGAAAGTTGGCGTTTTTTTTTTTAGATCAGTGGAGAGCATGCAACAGGAGAGAGTGACCTCATGGTCGCTCGGATCGGATTGCAGAGCAGAGAGGACTGTGGATGGGAGATCAGGAGTGAGGAGGCTGTGTGCAGCCATTAAGAGTTGGGGAGTTAGCTGAATAAGTAGGGGAGGAGAGGAAGGGACAAGACTGGGAAGGAGGGAGTCCAAGAGCGATGGGTGGATGGCTAGGCTGGTACCTCTCCAGAGTTCATCTACTGTCCTTCCCTCCTCATAGGGAATGTCCGGCTCTCCTATGTCTGTGGTCTCACTCATGAGCTGTCTCTTGGAGGTAATGGAAGTGGGGGCATCTAGCAGCTCGGCTGCAGCTGGCGGCCAAGTTCTTTCTTCCTCCCAGAACAGACGGCTGAAGGCTATGGTGATGTCTTCTATGTCGAACCAGCAGTACCATTCAGCCTCTGGGTCTCCTGTCTTCCTCCTCTTGTTTGGGCGGAGTGCTTCTAGTGCTCTATAGGTAAGTAGAGGGGCCATGTACCGAGAGAAGTTTCGGCCATCTACTTCATGTTGCGACAATTCCGCCTCGACTACCACGGTGTTGTATCCAGGTTGGGTAGGGCCCCTAATGAAATGACACCAGAGTGTCCATATGAGTGGTTCGCGGTCGACCTTGAGAGTGGATGTGTTGGATGACCATGGCTTAGATTTTTCTCTGTAACCTAGTCCCCATCGGCTCTTCTTTACAATGTCTGGAATGGGTTTGACTATGCCTTGCAACTCTGCCCCTAACCCCTTGCCTTCTTCGTACCCCAGCTTCATCATGATTTGCCACCCTTTGGTGCTTAGTGGCTCCTTCCTTTTGACCGCATCGACTCATGCTAGATTGACCTCTCGCTTGGACTGGAACGAGTAGCTCTAGGAGTAGTTGACGTCTAACACTGAGACCACGGGTTTGTTGGCGGGCCACATAGCTGGGAGATGGGTGTCATGGATGGCATCGACTGAATGGGTAGTGGCTATGCTCTTGACCTTGATGATCCGCCCTTGAAAGGGGAATTTGAGACACTGATGTGCGGTGGACGGTACGGCTTCGAGCGCTTCTAACACAGATGCCCCAGAATAGCCTTGAACATGGGATCGATGTCGAGCACATAAAAGTCCACAGTGACAGCGAGCGGTCCCAGTTCAGCTTGCATAGTTACCATGCCGTGGCAAGATCTTCTAGAGTTATCGTAGGTGGCTATGGTGGTTGGTGTCGGCCTTAGCATCCCTTCTGACATGTCGCAGGCTCTCAGGGTACTCAGCGGGCAGACATTTATCGATGCCCCCGTGTCGACCAGTGCTGCCCCTAATGCTACATGGTTGATAACTAGGGTCACGTAGAGTGGGAGCCTCCTGGCTTCTGGGGGTGCTAGTTCATTCTCTGCAAAGGTGATTGTCGGCCCACGAGTCACCATAGCTAGTGCGCTCGGTAGTTTGTCGGCCAGCATGTCCTCATTCACCACTACCTTCTGTAGGAAGTTCCTCAAGGCCTCTTGGTGCTCCTTGGATTTCTTTATCAATTCCAGTATGGAGATCTTGGCTGGCACATGATCGAGGTGCTTGAGGATGTCATATTGTGTCCCTGGTAATGGCAGATATGAGGGGTGGTAGTGGTATGGAGACAGGTGGAGTGAAGGGTAGGATGATGGGTGGACTAGCGACTGGCGCATATGTTGAACTGATGGGCAGTATGACGGCGTTGGCCACAGAAACTAAGGGAGGGATAAACTGAGGAGCCGTGTTGGCTGGTTGTATTGTTTGGGATTGGAGGGGATACTGGTGGTTAATGGCCATCATCTGCTGGACATCGAGCTCATCATCATACGTCCAGTTTGCTTGAGGAGGAGGGTGGTGGACGATGGGGTTTACCTGGGCTGGTTGCTGTGGTGGGTTTGGAGTTGGTGGATGGTTTGGCAAGGGGTTGTGGACAATGCCTAGGTCCTGCAACGGTTGTTGTTATTGCTGCTGTTGTGGTTGTTGAGGGGGTGGTTGGCGTTGCTGCCTCTGCTGTTATTGCTGCCTCTACCTCTCTTTGATGTCTTCGATCACTTGCCGGAGGGCTGTCTAATCTAGTCTATTCTTCTCATGCAAGTCATATACCAGATCCTTGAAGGTGAAGCACTGCTCAATGGTATGACCGGGCTGCCGATGGAACACACAGTACCTGGTCTGGTCCACACTCGGGTTCAATGGCCTCTCTGGAGGGAGTCTAATGGCTTCTGTGGAGAGAAAGACCAAGAAGATGTCGGAGAGTGTCTCCGGAAGTGGCGGGTAGTGAGTTCTCCTTGGACCTAAGGGACGCCTTTGTTGAGAACCATCAGGAGGTGGCACTTGATTGTATTGGCGTTGTTGTTGGCCTTGTGGAGGGTTGGTGGGGTTCTGACCCTAGGCAGTGTAAGGCTGGCGGTTTTGGTTCTGGATGGCAGGGTTGAACGCGCTCACTTGCTCGTTCACTTGGACACCCTCGGTGACTAGCCCCTGAGGTTTCCTTTGGAAATGGGACTTCTGGGGTTCGAACATGGAATGGATGGGAGAGTCTTTGAGCTGGGTTTGGATAAACTGGGCCCGATTATAGAGTTGGTGCATAGTGGTGATGTCATTCATTGCTAGGATGTTTCTATAGGCAGGGGTTGCATTGGCAATGATGATCTTAACCTTTTCTCCCTCCGGAAGGTACCCCGGGACCCGTGTGGCCATTTGCCTCCACCTATCGGCATACGTGGCAAATTCCTCGTCTGACTTCATCTTTTCTGCCATGAGGTCTGTGAGAGAATACTCAGACCTAACCCTGTCTTGGAATTGTTCAAGGAATTTGGCCTTCACGATAGCGAAGTCTTCCGCATCCTCGGGTAGCAGGGAGTAGAACCAGTCTAGAGCATGCTCGTCCAGCGACCGATGGAATAGATAGGCCATTAAGCGGCGATCATGCTGGTAAGGTGCGGACTCATAGATGAAGTCTTTGATATGAATGTATGGATTGCCCGAGCCATTGTACTTGCGGTACTTCGGTAGTTCAGATGGAGAGGGGACCCATAGGCCATTGAAGTTGGGCATGTGCACATCGTGGTGCTTCCTAGGGTCGACTTGCTTGCGAAGCTCTTGGAGCTCCTTCTTGATGGACGTCCACTCGGACATCATGTCCGGAGTGGCGGATGGTTGAGCGTACAGAGAAGAGGCACGAGACACCAGTCTGGCGCATGGCTCAGGTGGATGAGGTGAGTAGCAAGGATGATATGTGGGGGACTAGGGCTTCGGCTCACGTGGATGGTAATGGTCAGACTCGAAAGGAGTGAACCGAATGGCCCGCGGCCAGATGGGAGTGTTATCAGCTTGTCCCATGATAACATGGGGGCCGTATGTAGCTGCCATGGGGCGTGAAGCGCCCGCCCTGGGTGAGGGTGAGGAAGCGGCCTTTCCTTTGAGGGCCGTCATGAGAGTTTGGATCTGAGTCTGATCAAGTTGAGGAATTAAGCGCAAGAGCTGAGCAGCTTGATCATCCGACGGGGGAGGATGGATGGTCTGTGATGGGCCACCATCGTCATGATGATGACTCTCAGTAGCATGGACTGCAGCGACCCAAGGGCGGGCCGACTCCCTAAAAAGATCATGAGAAAGGGATTCCTCGTAGTCTTGGGAAGTGTAGAAGGCAGGGTCTTGATTCTCATCATAGACTGGGTTCAGATATGATTCCATATTTGGCAAGTGGGTGTGCCAAAATGAGGAAAGCCTGTCCAGACTTAAGAGACAAACCTAACTTAGACAGACGCCTAGTTTCCTAAATAGACAACCCTATGCAAACAAAAGGAAAGAGAAAACATCTCACCCAAAGTAAGCAGTTGGCAATGATGATGGTTTCTTTTATTTGGTTCAAGTTGGCCTTTTAATGAGTTGATTCTTTTAGCAAGTTCTCTCCAAAAGGAAGGTTTCCTAATGGGAGAAGGCTTCCAAATTCGGGTGCGACTAGGATTTCTCAACCTTGCCAAATGAATGAGCCTAGAATCTAGGTGGCGACAGGTACAATTAGCCCGGCGGCCGTGTGGGAATCCACGGTCAACGGGGACTTACGGAAGCCCTCAAGCGAGTGCTCTAGTCGGACACAAGGAATATATGGCCGAGAGAGCGGGCGTCGCTGAGGAGGACAAACCTATACTACAAATATGGAAACGTGTATGCAGATCCTATGTGCACCGGGGTGCATGCAAATTCTAACCTAAGACTAACAAAACAAAAATCAGGCCGACCTTCTCTCAGAAGCAGAAGGCGACAGGTAACCTGTCACGACCAAGATCGCTTCAAGGGGCCAGTCACGTTCCTCTTCGAAGTGGACAAAGAACAGGACAGACCTAATTATGCACGGAAATCAAAGTAAACCTATAGCACAGAGGATCGACAGACTCTCAATAGCATTGAACATGCATGATATGACTTGCAATACGGATGGAGTATGTGAAATGAACCCAAAACAAAGAGAAGAACAGAGTCAGAACCACTAACCTGGTCGCGACGACCTCCCTATCGCCTCCATTATTACGGCAGCAACTGCGTCACATTTTAAACAGGCACACAGGGATTTGAAAATAATGTAAACAAGTGTACGGGCAGAGAACACACCTGATCACGCCGCGCTTCCCGTCGTCTTCCTGATCGCGACGTGTGCCTCGTCGCTACCTTTATGGCGACGCTTTGATTGTCGCCTTCTCACCCAGAGTAGCAGGACTCAAGACGCAATGAAAGTAAATGAAAAAAAAAAAAGGAAAACTAAGACAACACCACACACATGAACGAGTGGACAAGGTAGGGAAAGACAAGATCAAGCATGATGGGCACTAGTCATCCCACCGTGATCGCCAAAAGGTGTAACCACAGGATTTGCTCCCAAAAAAAACATGTGTGAAAAGATGAGGAAAACTGACCGTGATTGTAGCAACCTGAATTTTTGCGAAACATAAAAAATTTAAATAAAGAATTTAAAACCTAGCTAAATGAATATTTGAATAGAGCATTAAATAAAACCCATTAAGTGGAAAAGAGTAATGGGCTTTGCTTATTGGATCTTATAGAATTTATTGGGTCAAAAATATGAATTTACAAAGTGAGAATAATAGGAAAATACCCTAAATTCGTAACTAAATTATTACCTAAATAGAAAAGGGGTATTTAATGCATTAAATAGGAAGTTAGAGTTGGAATTGGATTCCTAAACCTACCCCATATGGGTTAGCACGAATTTGGATCTTTTCCAAGTCTAAATAGAGATTGGAAAGCAAGGAAGGAAGGTTAGAGTAAGGAAATTTCGTAATTTAAGAGGAATTAGAGTAGTAGTAGGAATAGAAATACATACTTGCATAAATACACCTCCTAAACTCCCTTGGGCAACCCTAGCTTGTTGCCAAGAGTTGCTGGACGTGGAGAGGAGGCTAAGGAGGAGAGGATTTCGTGGAGAGAAGAAGAGATTGATGCTTCTTCCCTTGTTCTTCAAGTTCTAGCCCTAGAAGACCAATCAAGTCAAGGTAGGCATTCTCACAAGCATAAACCATGAAACTTTTTCTGTAGGTTCTTCCTACCCTCTTGAACGAAACCCCCAAGTTTCATATTTTTCCATCCATCCTATCTTTTGTTCTTAATTTTTGAAGAACTGCAAACATGATAACCCCGAGGTGTCATGTTTAATTCAAATCTCTATGTATACTTGATCCCATGCTACGAAAGTTTTACTGTAGATACTTCATGTTGTTAGGGATCATTTGCCCCTAAAAAGCCTAAATTTCCTTGAGCATGTTGCTCGAATTAAATCAGTCTTGCTCTCTATGTCATGTTCTGTGTTACTCGTTGTTGTTCATGCTCAAACCATGTTCTCTCTCGAATCCCTATTTATTGGAAGTACCCTTACATGTCTAGTTTAATTTCAACTAGTTTCATGATTTTTCGTTCACTATACAATTAGTTATGATTTTCCAAAGCACCTTGTATCATTCGATTTCAAGTTGGCCCGCAATCAAAAGCCTGGTCTGAATCCTGTCAGGGCCAGGTGCAGACAACCAGATTGCGACAGGCCGATATGTCGC
Organism: Colocasia esculenta; assembly: GCA_014218235.1. NCBI lineage: Eukaryota > Viridiplantae > Streptophyta > Magnoliopsida > Alismatales > Araceae > Colocasia > Colocasia esculenta. The sequence continues at coordinate 82,157,702 of CM024760.1, forward strand.
CTTCTGGGTCTGATTGCGACCATCCACTTGTCGCTTTCTCAAGTCATCGCGACGCCTTCCTTGTCGCTTTCTGAATGCGACAGTACCTACGTCGCGTTCTGGTCGCCTGAACAGACAGCCATGTCGCAACCCGTACAGGACCCTGTCGCGTTCTGCCTGGCCCCTGTCGCAATGCTCATTGACCTATGTCACCTTCTCAGTTTTTTTTTATGAAAGTCCATAAAAATAATTTCTGTCGCTTTCTAAATAATCCTTACGCCTTCTTACCGTTATACCCCCAGTAAAAACCCTACTTAAAAATGGTGCTATATTGAATGATTTAAAATACATGTTCACGACTTATTTCTATCTATGATTTCTCTTGCACTTGCACACACTTGAACCATCCATATATGGCAGAAATCTTGCAGAAAATATCTCATAATGTATCTGGTAATTTATTGCAATAAAGTATATTAATTGCCCTATTTTAAAGGACTTGTATTCGTTTCTTGCGTTGTTTATATACCGATATCGACGCTCCACTGTTCTAGAATTCCTCTAGAACGTCGAGCACATGTTTTATATACACACTTTACTTGGCTTGTGGTGAACTCTCCGTCGGATATTCCTTTCGCCGGACTAGTGAACTATTGCACAAGGCCTCCGTAAGTCTCCTCTGATCATGGATTCCCACATGGTCGACGAGCCGGTTGTACCCTAATACCTATGATACCCTTTAGCGATCTATATGATCCAAACATCTATTAGAGATTCACTCTCGTCTTAAATCACGCCAGACCTCTGGACCTGTGCATAACAAGGCCAGTGGTAGGGTCGTGAGTTCCACCTGACTGCCAACACCAAGTGCGCGTGTTGTGCAACTGTTACTATCGCCTGATTACTCGACGTATTACGTGCAATGTCCATTAGCTCTCATCTATACTCTACTCGCTCACCTACTCACGTTCACTCCACTATCTCATCTATTCATCTAGTGCTCTTATCTATTTCTTGGTACTCTATATTGGCCATTGGCTGATTGTCTAAAGATAAACAATATAACCAATGCTTGGCAATATATAAAGGGCCCGATCTGGTCCTGGGATGTGCACCCGAAAGTGCTAGTGCCCATGGGAGTTAAATGATCAGCGTGTTTGGCATTACACTCAAGTGCTATCTATCTCGACTATCTATATGACAATCAAAAACACAAAACGTGCTATACTCTCTCGATGTCTAGAATGACAAACAAGTGCTATACTCGTCGTGCTATTACTATACTTGTGCTAGTTGTGCTATGGCCATCCTGCTATTCGTGTTATACTCGATACTTGTGCTACTTTGGAAACTATACTCGCTCTCGTGCTATTGTGCTACCTCTTGCTATATTTGACTCTCTTGTACCTGCTATCTTTAGATACTCTGCCATTAAATGCGTTAATTATTTAAAGCCTGCTTGAGCCTGAGAATTAAGTTCTATTGGGCGTTATCGCTCACCCTACGTTATTTGATGTTGTGTTCTCAGGTGAGACCGAGGATGACACATACACTCACGAAGAGGGGAATGACCAAGAGTGAAGCCTGGAGTACCCTCGAGTCATTATGTTATCTTAGAGTTGTAGTTAGTCATTTCCTTTTATTGCAATGTAATTGGGCCCTATGGAATGGCTCTGGTATTAGTGGTTGTAACTAGACATTGGAAAATTTATTAATGAGAAAGATTTGCTTTAGTATTATTCAATGTGTAATGGTTTGATGTCTAGTATTCGCTCTATACCTTTTTCTTGCAACTGCCTTCGCACTCCGATATTCCGCGTTGGGGCGTGACAGTGATCGCCACCAAAGCAGTCGCCTGAAGGATGAGATGTTCGGAGACGCAACTGACTACCTTGGAAAAGGAAGAGAAGAAGAACGTACCTGCTCCTGAGAAAACGACAAGGTGGCGGTCGCTACCCTTTTACCTGAACGCGACGTGAAGCTTGGCGCCTTCTTTATCGCGACATAGGGATCGTCGTCTTCTTCTTCAGTGGATGGAGATTGCGGGTCTTTTCTTCCTGCTCCTCAGCCAGCTGAGGGGCAAGAGCCTCACGCTTCCCTTGTCTTCAAACACCTGCCAAAGTCATGCAAACAACATAAAACCCATTAACAAACTCGTGTATGATGAATCTATTCCAAAATATGAAGAAACATGTACTATTTTGGAGGGAACTCATGTGGGAATGGGTTTTTAACCCCTTTGGGTGATTAAGTTCGGTGTGTGTGGTGTGCTCTAATGTAAAACTACGAAAGAACAGATCGTATGCATGCATGAATGAAGAGAAAATTAAAAGAAAAAGGGAGAGAGAAAGTGTAAGCAGGGAGAAATCACACTGGGGGGCACTTCCTGGTCATCTGGAGGTAAGGGACTCTTTTGAGGAGTTGGAGCTCTCTGGGAGACGAAGCAGCAGACGTCGGTCTTGCTCAAAAAGGTGCAGTATCAAGAGACTTATAGGTGATTATTCTCGGGAGGGCTGTGAAGGGAATAATAGGCAAGACTCCGGGTTTGGGTAGGTATGACCGCGCATGGGCGATTGGAACTCGGAACGGAGGCTTTAAGGAAGGTCTCCACGAGTTTTGGTAGGATTTGGACGCGTTTAGGTCGACCAAAAGAGGGAATATCCATGCATGGCAAGTGTCCAAGTCATGCTCGGAAAGGATTCCCTGCATGGGGGCCAGAACACGACGGCCTCCTGGTCGCTACCAAGGTGGCGACGCCTCGATACGTCGCCTTCCTTACAAGGAAGGGCTTTCAAGTTATTTCTGGCAATTTTCCAGGGAATAAAAGGCCAATTTATGAACGCGACGTATCGAGGTGTCGCCTTCTAAAGGAGATCGATTCTGACTTGAAGCAAATTGTTATGAGGCAAATAGCGACAGGAAGGCTATCGCTTTGATTATGGGAAAACGACAGGGAGGTTGTCGCCTTCAAGAACCTTTCAGCATATGACCATGCAAAGTGTTTGATCTCCTTGCGCGGGCATCAGAATGACATGTGGTTTGAAATGCCAGACTCTTAACCCAGAGAGCTATGAAATGATGATGAAGAGGATTGAATTTGACCAAGAAGAACCCACCAGGGCGATGAACTAATGAAGAGGATGTCATTATCAGAGAAATCCAGCTTGGCGATGATGAGCCAACGTGGGGCATCAATGATGTGACAAGGAATTTGGCTCGACTTATGGGTCAGAAATGGGTGTCTACAGGTCCATGTTGTGTTCTTCCTTCGGGTCGCAAGTGGGTTCTCGTCGCCTTCTGGCTTTGGTGTTGTTTGCTGCGTGTCTGCTGACCTACTTGGGGGTTCGGCTTTCTGATGCTGAACGCGACAGGTCGATACATCATGTTCAGATTAGAAGGCGGCACCCTAGTTGTCGCGACCTTATGCTGACAGGTTGGTCATCGGCTTCTTGTTCAGAAGGCGACACCTCTGTGGTCGCATTCTGGTTATCGAGTTTCTGGCTGTGGTTTGTGCCTTGGTTGGCTAACGGCCCTCCTGGGGGTTTCCGAGAGGTGTGTCGTGCGTGCCTGTGCCTCCTGATTTGTCTTGGTTACAACTAGCTGTGTCGTTTGCTTATGGTGGTTGCCCCGCTAGTTCTCTTTTCGCCCGGTGCGTGGCACTCGAGGGCTTGTCCCGTTCAAAGGTTGTCTCCGTTTTCCTAGGACCCCCATCCTCGGGAGCCTTTTGAGGGAGTTCTCTGGGCTACGAGCGTGCTCGAGTTGGTAGCCATATTGGAGGACTCAAGAGCTGAGGGGAAAATGGTGGTGGGCAGTGGCGTAGAGTCGCTTGTTGAACTCCCTTAGCTGAGTCTGTGTCGCTGAGGTTGTTGAGGCATTCTTTGCGGTGTGGATTAGCTAGTCCGTTCTCACTGCCTCTCTCGGTGTTGGTTCCGGAGCCACGTCGTGGTGTCAACCATAGGGCCACAGCTCAGCCGGGCTGTGGTGGTGCGTGTGTGGTGTGTTCTCTACTGTGGCTCACTAGCCTCACTCTACCGGGGAGGTTGTAGGCAGGAGTCGGCGGCTGGCAAGTGAGAGGTGTGGACTGTGTGTCCTCCTCTTAGCTGCCTGTGGCAGTGGCTTGGTTGCTCTTGCTGTGGCGGCAGTTCACGTTGTTTCCATGTGAGTCTCGTTGCCCAAGCCTGCACGATGGTTGTAGCCTAGCCGTGTCTAGCTTCCGTGGGTTTTGTTGGTCTGACCTGGTTGGCCTGTGCTTGTGGCGGTGTTCTGCGTAGCGTGTTCTCTCGGGGTGCCTTGGGTAGGCACCCGACTGCTAGTTCTGTAACCCGTTCCTTGGTGCCGTCCGTGGTGGCACCGGAGTGTGTAGTTCCTTGACCTCGTAGCGTGTTCGGGGTCCAGGGTGGTTCTCCTTGTGGGCCCTCGACCTTGTGGAGGTCCGAGGTAGCCGTGCTGGTGGTGAGACGTCCGTCTCATGTGGTTGCTCGGTGTCTCTCGTGGTGACACCTGGTTGTCCCTTCCCGACCTCGTGGAGGTCTGGGATGTTGGTGCTTGTGTCGTGAGACTCTGGTCTCACGTGGTTGCTCCGGTGTTCCGTGAGCCTCTTGTCTCGTCGGGTGAGCGCCGAGGGTTTCTTCTGCATTGTGTTTCACTCTGCTGGTTCTGCAGGAGTCATGTCTTGCCCGACCCTAGTTGTGAGTCATGGCATTACTCCTTTTCGCTGCTTTGTAGTACTCTGCAGTATGTGTTTTTCGCTTTACTGCTTTCTAGAGTAGTTTGCTTCCACTTTCGTTGGAGTTCCTACTGCTCTGGATGGGAAGGGACTGGTTATCCCTACTGAGCCTTATTCACGAGGCTCACCCCCCCTACACTTTTCAGGTAGGGACTCGCTGTCGCAGGAGTTCATTGTTGGACGGTTGTGGTGGCAGTTTGTACGTCGTGCGTTGCTAGCAGTGTGAGTTGTGAGCATGAGCGCTTGTACAGGAGTGAGTCGAGAGTTGCCTTTTTACATGTCCTCGGGGTATGCCCCTTAAGGACTACACCTTTCTATCTGTACCTATATTTTTATTTGGGACATGTTGTACATAATTTCCTTATTATTGTACGAACTTTCAGTTATAGTTATTTGAATTCATTGCTTATCTCACTAGACTAAATTCTAACCCTTCCAGGTCTTCGGATCCATGGGTGGCAGCGCGACCTTCGGGGTCCCTGGCGGGAGTCCGGGAGGTCGGGTCATTACACTATCTGTCAGAGATCTCCTACTACATCCTTTTTGTCAGAACTCTTTGACTTTCAGTATAAAGTACTCATGCTATCTATCTATCTTTTAATGCTCTAACCTTCTATCTGTCTGAGCCTACTTACTTTATATTTTTATATGTATATCACCTACTAAAAAAGCATGGAGATATCTTTCTGTCTTGTCCTTTCAGGCTTGCAGAACATTTATTAAAGCTTGGTTAGTCTCCAGTCTTGCACATAAAGCCTGCAGAACATTTATGAAGCATGTGTTGCACATGGAGTTCACAAAAGCATTTATGAAGCTATCTCTCATGCATGAAGCTACAAAATATAGCCTAAAGATGTTGAGACTCATAGAGCTAAAGATTTGATGGACAAACCTAAGAAGATCAAAGTCTCCTCTAAATGGACATCGTTCAACGGCTAGCTTCCAATGACCAAAATTCAAACGGGTAAATTTGAAGCTGATATATGAAGCCAAAGCTTGAAGTCTCAAGAATAAGAAGAACAATAAGAAAAACAAGAGACGTGGAGATACACACACATAGAAGAAGATAGAAGCTCACATTCCACTCCCATCTGAAAGCTAGAAGAGCCACTCCTCAGTCTTCAACTTCATGCTCTCCATTGGCGATTAGAAGTCTTCTTCGCTTGGTGGATTACTACATTTCATATTCTACTTAGTCCACCACTTAGTTTCAGAAAGAGTAGAGATCCATTGTTCATTTGTTTCTCTTTCTGAATCTCTATGTTTGCTCATTACTGTTGAGCAGACACACCAGTGTTATTCACTTCTGTGTAAGATAACCCGCAGGGGGTTTGTACCCTGCAGTGCCCCTCTTGTGAATGGAAGACCTACAGATGTAGGTGGTCTTGTACCCCTTGGTGAAGGGAAGACTTGTTGGTCTGCAAGTGGTTGTATTACCTCTCAGTTGAGAGAAGGCCAAGTGCACTTGGTAGTTAGTGAAATCCCAAGAGGTTGCTTGGGGATTGGACGTAGGACTTCCATGTGGGAAGGGCTGAACCAGGATAAAATCTCTTGTGCATTTTGTGTGATTGTTTCCGCCAAGTTTACACTTTTTTTACACACTCTACACTAAGTACTAACGACTCTATTTAGTGTTGCTTATCTAATTTTCATATAGATTTTTTAAAAGCGCAAGAAGTCTTATTCACCCCCCCCACTCTAGGACATCTAAGTGCCATCTCGATCCAACAAGATGCTGGGTTCTGGCTACCAGTGCCAAAGATTGTTAAGGACCTACTCAGCGCCTAGAAGGTCGCACCGATCTAGCCGACGCCGAACTCTTGGAGGATGATCTTCATCTTCTGCATTATGTGCCAGAAGCGAGGGATCCTGGAAACAACGGACCTGTTCCGCAACCATTACAGCCTCGCGTCATCCCCACAATCCGGATACGATATCATGTACACCAAGCATCGCTCAAACTGGATGCAGATCCATTTCTACCCCCGCTTGCCGAACAACAAGGGGTGGACCGAGCACCTCTTCTTCGTTGGATGGAAGAAGGGAGATGGAACCATAGAGTGGGGATTCCATATTCGGGTGGTCGAGCCACCTAAGAGGGTAGACGCCGCCCCCTTCTTGAACCAGGATGCGGCCAAGGCGTCGATGGATTTGTTCAAGGTGCTCGTGAACCACGCCGAGTTGTATTTGACCGAATACAAGCTTGTTAAGTACAAGTTGAGCAGCGCATGGGGTGAGCTTCTCGTTCTCAGTCTTGGCCTTTATTTTGCTGAAACATAGTATTTGACTCTCTGTTTCCTCCTACAGATGCTGCCGACCTAGCCACCGGTCGGAACCAGAAATACATAGCCAAGTACGCCGAGTAGATCCTCGTCAGGTTATACCTGATGTACGTTGGTGAGGACATGCCGGCGATGGCGGAGGTAGTTTGGCCCACGGCCACAGGCCAGCCCTCTGGGTGGAGGCCTCTTAGGATCAGTCTTCGGAAGGAGACTGATGCCCCAGAGGGAGGGGCGATGGCTCTAAGGCATGAGGCCGAGGAGGAAGTCGAAGAGGAAGAAGATACTGCCCCCCAACTTTAGCTCTGGAAGTGGTGAAAGTTGGTGAAGGCGGTCGAGCAGAAGAGGCTGAGGACTTCAGCCGTGATGGAGCCCTTAACAGTTGAGGGGATGCTCTCGGAGGTGGGTCTCAGTGGCGAGGATGTGGTTGTTGTTGGTGACCATTCGGACAGAGACTCCTTTGAGGAGCTCCTCGGGGTGTTAGAGCCCTTGACCCCCCCCCCCCCGCCAGTGGATGCAGAGAAGCAACGAGCACAACGGTGGCGATGGTGGAGCCCGTAGTGGAGCAGACACTGGATTCCGCACCAACCACGGAGGTGGCAATTATGGAGCCTGCGCAGAGCGGGCGCTGGACTCTGTAGCGACTGTCGAGACTGCGATAGTGGGGCCCACAATGGAGCATGCACTCATGGTTTTTTCCGAGCAACCGACAGGCCATGGCGAGGCAGTGATCTCGCAATGGGAGCCTATGGGGGTGCCGAAGACCCGGAGACCACGTCGGTGAACGTGGTTGCCGATCGGGTGGCTGAAGTGCCAGTCATTACCTCAGAGCAGGCCGTCGGGATGGCCGAGATGAGAGCGGGGTCCGAAGAGGATCGCGTACCACTGACAAGGGTGTTCGCGGAGAGGACCGTCACTCAACCATTGGAGGTTGGTTTAGAGGCAGCTCTGGAACGTCTCAGAGCAGGCCCCTTCACCCGAGCCTTGCCTCCCTGCCCTACTACCGAACAGTTGGAGGTACTCCGACGATGTCGAGGGTGTTGAACCACTCTTACATTTATCCTTTATTTTGGTGATAACAAAACTCATGATTAATTAAATATTATTGAATATATTTAATATCATATTTTCCTAATAAATATAAATTTATGGCACTATCGCTTCGTGATTTGCACTGAAAAGCCAAATCGATGGTTGTTCAATACACATCGATTACTGACTAAGTGCCACAACGACTTCCATACAAATACATCGATTATGGTTCATCTCATGTAAACATCGATTTTGTTCAACATCGATTTCACTTAAATATTTACTCTGTTGAACACTGGTTTCATTAGAACATCGATTTTGTTCAAACAATGATTTTAGTTTAAACGTCGACTTCTGTTGAACATCGAATTCCTTCAAACATCGACTTCATTGAAACATCGACTTCAGTTGAGCATCGATTTCACTAAAACATCAACTCCATGTAAACATCGATTTCAATAAAACGTCGACTTCAGTGAAACATCGATTCACTCTCAACATAGATTATGTTTACATCAACTCCCTTTGTACATCGATTATGTTTAACATCGACTTCACTTAAATATCGACTTCAACATCGATTTCGATTAAACATTGACCCCATTGGAACGTCGACTTCAAAACATGGATTACATTGAAACAATGATTACATTGGAACATCGATTGTCTTTCACATCGACTATATTATACTTAAACATCGATTTCCTCTGTATTCAAACGTTTCAAATTGTCTTTAGCGCCCAATGAAAACTCAAATACATTTCATATGCGTAACCTACTATTTCTATGACAGAAAATCTTTTTGCTTATCTCATGGTATATCTTTCTTCCTGTCAAACAAAAAGAGATTACCTACCACTTCTGGTGTCAGCAGGAAACACAGAGGTATGAGCCATCTGACAGAAACACTTTTCTGGTCTAAACACTTTCTTCTATGCTTGTAGACCTCGAAGACCACCAAGTGGTGTCAGTCAAAAGAAGAAGAATAGAAAAATAAGCAATGGCTAGAACTCCAACGGATCCAAGACTTCAACGTTGCTTTCTTCAACGGATATGTTCAAAACTGCTCAAATATAAAGGATGAAGAAAGGTTGAAGAAGGCCAAGAGCTTTTTCCTGAAAATCTTTAAAGGAGTGTACATCCTGTGAGAAGCCTTAACTCCACATACACTCATGCAAGAGAGAGGAGCTCGAGCCATTTCTAGAGAGAAGCCTTCAGAGCTGAAGAATTCCAAAGCTCCTAGCATTCAAGCTTTCCTCTCTTCTCCTCACTCTCTCTATGCATCATTGTAAATCTAGGAGAGAGTCTTTAGGCTGAGAGTCTTTGAGTTTGTTTACATCCTATACAACTGTAACGGTCCACGCCATTCAGACCCGTTAATCCAATAACGAGTCTGACACGACTCTGTCTCCCGCGATCAGGCTGAAGCCTCACAAGGGATATCAATCGTATATGTCCGTGAAAATATAAAAGAAACACACTAAACACATATAAGATACATTCTCACACATGTCCACATGAAATGTACATACTAAGTTCCATACATAGTCATTATACAAGATACAACAGCCCGGATAAACCCCCAAGGCTCCATAAGTAAGAACTTTACTCTGCTGGTGGCAAGGGCCCGACTCCACTACGGCGCTGACCGGTACTAGAGGAGGGACGTGAATCCTCCTACTCTCCCTCACCTGGAAGAAAAAGGGGTGAGCCTCATAAGTCATTGGCTCAGTAGGGTAACTACCCTGAAGCCGAGAAACACAATTTATATGAAAGCTATAAATCATGTAGCAGTTGTAACCATCTAAACATGGTATTATAGTTGCAAGTAAATAAACGATAACACACATAAGAGTGTACAAGCTAAAGGAAGGGTACGCCGAACACGAGTTACGAGAATTGGTTCGTGACACCAGCCACCGACTCGGACAAACTACACAAGTACACCTCTCAGCCTCACAACCACGGACGAAAGGTCCAGCTGCTACTCCACCTCAACAAAACAAGAACCGTGGAGACTAACCACACCACACCTGCAGACAACCACACTGCAGGTCCAAGCCTAAGACCTTTAAGGGCTCTGGCCGAGAGCCCTAATGTGAGCCACTGGAACAGGACTAGCTAAGGACCAGTACATCTACCGGTGTTCGTCCCTCAACCAAGAGCGCGCTACAAACGGCCGCACACCCACAAACACGAGTTGTTGTCCCCTATCGTCTTTCCCTCAGCTGGACGTACAACTTGAACACACGAGTGAGGGTGTCCAGGAAGACGACACAAACCTTGACGGTACTCCCATACCAGGACAAGCCCTAAGCACCCAGTGATAGGGTAACTGACTAGAGAGGTAACTAGGAAAGGCATGACACCCAACTTGCTATGCACATAATTCCACGCAAGACACCTCGATATTAATCATGACATGGGTCAACACAACCCATACAGACCCTACGTTGCCTTGGTAGCATAGCCCAAGCAACGTGAGATAGAAACTAGACAAACTGACCACAGTACACCAGAGCTCGGGTGGCCACTTTCTTAAACGCGTCCAACACAGACACCGCCATTCCACATTAAGAACGCGTCGGATACACAGGATGCTACTCAACTTTGAATCACGTCGGCCACAAGCGACGTGTTCACATGAACGCGTCCACTGTACTGGACGCCTTTTAGAGTTCTGGAATACACCCTATATGCTCATTCTGAAAATCACACCACCCAATCCCACAAACATGCTAAGCTGGAAATAACCATGTAAATGAGTTCCTACTCATGCTTGCTACCATGCACATGCAATTCCCACAACCCAATTCTTGATCCACACAAACCATACAACATGCAAACAGAGCAGAAAACAAGGTAGAGTATCCCTACCTATGAAGAAGACACAATTCTGACGCCACCAAAGGATTCCTCGTGCTTCGACGCTTGTCCTCGCGTCGGAATTACACCGAACGAACTCCGGAATCACCAAAATCACCTATGTTCTTCAAGGTCACAGCAGCATCTCCACAGGCTGAGCAGTGCAATTCCATTGTTCGGCCAGGGGAAGATACACTTAACACAACATAATCAAATCGCGTCGCACATACCCGATGCGATAAGAAACGCATCCGACGTTGCTGACACGACTAAAACCCGTGACATACTACTTGCGCCACGCGGCGCGCATGCAGCGACGGCCACGTAACGGCGGTGCGAAATCGTGTCGATGAAACCGAACGCGTTCTCCTATAAGAATCACGTCGTTTGCATGTGACGCATTCTCAAGGAGCCCGACAGAGGCCGAATTGGGCTAGAATGCCCAACCCTCCTGCCTCCCACCTGACCAAGAAACCTTTAAAAATGCACATAGACCTCCATGGTCTAACAATGGGCCACACACTGGCCCCCAAACCCGATAAACCTCGATCCAAACGTACCGGTTATTACATTACTATCACCTAAAAAGAATTTCATCCTCGAAATTAAAAGGATAAACATAAACACAGTTTAAAACACATACAACTATCACCTAAAAATAATAATACTTACTCAAACAAATACGGATATATCTTGAACATATTTTCGGCCAATTTCCAAGTATCTTCACCACCTTGTCTATTCTCCCACCGAATTTTCACTAACTCGATGTTTTTATTCCTCAACCTTTGTGTCTGCCTGCCTGTGATCATCACTGAATATTCTGGCATGGTGATATCCAGCTTCAAATCATCCCGCTGATAACTAACAATTTGAGAAGGATCTCGGATATTTTTTCTTAACATTGAGATGTGAAACACGTCATGAGCATCTGTGAAGTCTGCCGGAAGCTCCAACCTATAAGCCATCTCTCCGATCCTTTCCAAAATCCGAAAAGGACCTACAAACCTGGGGCTCAACTTGCCTCTCTTACTGAACATTAGAACACCTTTAGTCAGGGAAACTATCAAAAACACATATTCTCCAACCTCAAATTGCAGGGGCCTACGCCAGACATCCGTGTAGCTCTTTTGTCTACTTTGTGTTGTTTGGAGTTTCTCCTTAATAAACTTGATCACTTCTGCACATTGCTAAACCAATTCCATCCCCATTACCTGCCTTTCACCCATTTCATGCCAATTTAGCAGTGTTCTACAAGGTCTTCCATAAAGTGCCTCATATGGTGCCATACCGATACTTGTATGATAACTATTGTTGTAGGCAAACTCAACCATACCACGGTGTTGTTCCCATCCACCTCCCCAAGCCAAACAACACGCCCAAAGCATATCCTCAATACTTTGGATTGTTCTCTCCATTTTTCCGTCGGTTTGGGGATGGTATGCAGAACTATACTTCAATTGCGTGCCCACAACCCTCTGCAAACTCCTCCAAAAACTGGATGTAAACCTGGGATCCCGATCTGAAACAATAGTAACTGGTATCCCATGCAATGGCACAATCCTTTCAACATATAATTTCGCCAACCGATCTACCGCCCATGACATGCTAATCGGTAATAACCTACACTCTTTGGTTAACCGATCAACAAAAACCCAAATAGCATTATGGCTCGACGCTGTAATGTCCCGACGCGGAATATCGGGGCGATAATACAGTTATTAAATAGTATAGAGCGAGAATAAATGACAAACCATTGTACAAATGGGAACAATATCAAATAACTCCAATTTCATTAATAATCCATCAAATATCCATTACATCCATCTATCAGATCCATAACTAGGGCCCAGCGTACTTTATTAAAATCCAAACTATTACATAACGACTAACTGACTCATATCTGTACTAACTAACTACTAAAGCACGGGTTGCTGAAACTAGTCACACTTGAACATCATCCTCGTACCCATCCTCGTGAGTGTGGTCACCATCCGACTCACCTGAACACATGAATAAAATACGCAGGATGAGTGAAATACGCCTAGTAGGACTTAATATCTCATGAGAACAAGCCTGCTTTAAATAATTAATGTCTTAAATGGCAGGGTAACGAAAGAGTATAGTTATGTAGAGTAAGTAACGATAGCAAGAGAGCATTAGCACTGGTATAGTGAAAATAGCACAACGATAACGATAATAGAAAGGCCATGTAACGATAATAGCACTTGAATAGATAGCACTTTGATTGTCATCGATTAAATGTTATAGTATTAAATGGCACTGGATGCATGTCGTACACATCCTGATCATGTAACCCTTGCAAGGAAATAGCATCTTCGGGAGCTCTCCCCAGGACTAGACCGGGCCCTATTGCACTGGCATATAGCACTTGTTCGTTATTCTTGAGAATCAATTGTATGGCCAAATAGAGTACCAACAAGAGATGAGAGTAATAGACGAAATAGATGAGAGTATAGAGTGAAAGTGAACAGATGAGAGTAACAAGATAGTAGATGAGATAGGGGTATAATCATAAAAATTTCGTTAAACCAGGATAGTAATAGTTGCACAGCACAAGGTCGGGTACCGGCAGTCTGGTAGAAGTCACATCCGCCCACTAGCCGTGCTATGAACACAGACTAAATGGTCCGGCGTGAACACAAGGTAAGAAGGAATCACTAAGGCCGTTTGGATCGTACTGATCCCTAGGGGTGTAACGGGTTTTAATGGTATAACCAGCTCGTCGGATAAGGACGTGCGCCAAAGCCAAGAAGAGTTAGTAAGGCCTTGACAAGGATTCCCTGGTCCAGTCAGGAGTCTTCCCGGTGGAGAGGTGGTCCATGCCAAGAGAGTGTGTAGAAACTAGGGTCTGTCATGCCTCGAGTGCTCGAAGGCCGAGGGAAACGGTAATGGTGTATAAAATGTGCGAGTGAAAAGAAGACAAGTGTAATTATTTAAATAGGAAATTTAGTAATTTATTTCACTAAATTATCAGATACATTATTGCGTAATTTAATAGGGTTTAATGGAAAACATGATTGTTAAGTGTGTGCAAGTGTAAGAAATCAAGAGAGCATGTATGGTTGTGCATATAGATTTCAAATTAATTAATTTCATGTAATATTGCCCAATATTAATTAATAAGTCAAATTACTCATGACAAAACTTAATTAAGGGTAAACAGGGTTTATATGGCAAAATAGCAGAGTTATAATGGTAAAATCAGGGTTCTGGCCGCAACAGTCAGGTCACGACGCACAGGGGTGTCACGTTAAGGTCATTGCAACGCCCTTGGATGGCGCGTTCAGAAGTTAGGTAGCGATGGCTTAGTCCGGTGCGTCATGGTTGCGACGCACGGATAGGCCGCAACAAGCTGAACCAGCCGTTGGGGTGACTCGGGGTCAGGTCGTGACCAGTCGACCCGTCACGTTCAGAACGCGATGAACCCTGGTGTCACGACCCCCTCTGAGATCATGGTGGATCAGGCCGTCGCGACTTCAAAAGGTGGCCCGAGCCCAGAAAAGGAGATTTTCCCCTTTTTGGGTGGGTTCCATCCCTTCCAAACATGCTATAGGGTACTTCAAAAATCGATATAAAATTACACAGTGTTCCATAAATCATGAAACTATTTTTAAACGAGAGTAGACATGGAGATCTATCAGTGGTCACGATTAATTAGAAAACAGTCATGTATAGAGCATGCTTTGACTAGGTTACTTTTCGTTAACCTAAACAGGCACTGTCCAGGAATAACGATTTAATTCGCCATGGATACAAGATAAAAATTTGGGCAAATAGGGGCGTTTGAAAGGTAGTATCATGTAGTATTTATGAGAATAAATTTGGGGCATGGGATCGAGTACATGCAGGGATTTAAAGCAAACAAGTGGTTTCGGGTGCATGGATGTGATAGGGCTCGCAACATTTAATTCATTCTCATGGAGGAACGAAAAAGAAAGAAACAAGAGGGCTTTTGAAGAGGATCATGAAGGCTACCTAGGGTAAGTTTTACACGAATTAAGCTTGAGAGATTGGCTACCTTTTTGCATTGACAAGAAAACTAGGGTTTGATGACAAAAAAGGAAGAAGAAAGCTCCTTGCTCCAGCCTTCTCCTCCAAGCTCCTTCGTCCAGATCGCCTCCTCTCCGTCCTCTAGAGTTTCCACTGCGGTCTAGGGTTTGGTGGGGATGAAATTTGGGTGTTTTGTTGGCTAATAGAGTCCTAACCCTTTTAAGAGTCCTTCCTTTCATAAAATTCCAAATTTCCCTTATTTATCTCCCACTTTCCCTCATTTATCTCCTAATTAGGGTTGGGAAGAGATCAAATTTCGTGGGCAAAGGTTAGGGTAAGTATAGGACTCCTTTTTAGGATATATATGACTTATTTAGCATTTATCTTAAACCCCTTTCTAATTATTAATTAATTACATACGAAATTGGATTAATTATTTCCCATCCCATGATGGACTCCTCACAATTAGGCCCATTATTTTGTATTTGAGCCATTTACACAACCCATTATTGATCTAACTTAATGGGCTTGATTTAATTTCCTTTTATTTCACTTATTCCTCATTTATTCTAATTAAATCTATTTTATCTCATTTATTTAATTAAAATTTTTATTTAATTGGGATTTAAAAATTCAGGGTGCTACATCCTCCCCCTCTTAAAAAGAATTTGGTCCCCAAATTCATATGATCGTGAGAGGAAAAGTGACTTACTGAATAATTCTGGGTAATTCCGTCGCATTAATGCTTCGGGCTCCCACGTGGCTTCTTCAACTTCGTGATTTCTCCACAGTATCTTGACCACGGGTATAGATCGATTCTGAAGCTGTTGCATCTTCTTGTCCAAGATCTTCACTGGTCTTTCTTCATAGATCATGTCTTTGTTCAAAATAATGTCATCATAGCTGATTACGTGTGACGGATCATACACGTACTTCCTCAGCATTGACACATGGAAAATATTATGTACTGTTGAGAACTTGGGAGGTAGTGCCAGTCGATACGCTACCTCGCCAACTCTATCTAATATCTCAAATGGACCTATGAATCTTGGTCTTAGCTTACCTTTCATCCCAAACCTTTGAAATCCTCGGGTCGGGGATACTTTGAGCATTACATGATCTCCAGTTTGAAATTCTAAATCTCTTCTTCTTTTATTAGCATAGCTCTTCTGCCTGGACTGAGCTATCTTAATCCTGTCTTTGATAATATGTATATCCCTGCTAGTGGTCTGCACCATATCTGGTCCCAGCCATTGCTGTTCACCAACTTCATTCCAACATACCGACGATCTACAACTTCGGCCATACAGTGCTTCGAATGGTGCCACCTTAATGCTGGCCTGATAACTGTTATTGTAGGCAAATTCAATCAGGGATAGCTGCTCATTCCAATACCCTTCAAAATCTATAGTGCAGGCACGTAGCATGTCTTCCACTATCTGGTTTGTTCTTTCCGTCTACCCATCAGTCTGTGGGTGGAATGCTGTGCTAAAATTGAGTTTAGTGCCTAATGTAGTCTGAAGTCCCTTCTAGAATCTAGAAGTGAATATAGGATTACGGTCTGAGACTATGGACACGGGAACTCCATGTAGTCTTACTATCTCCTTCACATATAAGGCTGCAAGCACATCAACACTCCAGGTGCTCTTAATGGCAAGGAAATGTGCGGACTTCATCAATCGGTCCATAACGACCCAGATAGCATCAAGTCCACCACGCGTTCGGGGTAAACCCATGATGAAATCCATTCCGATGCTTTCCCACTTCCATTCTGGTATGTCCAGGGGCCTAAGTACACCCGCAGGACGATGGTGTTCAGCTTTTACTTGTTGACATGTGAGGCAGTGTGCAGCATGCTCAGCCACCTCACGCTTCATGTTGGGCCACCAAAATGACCTTTTCATGTCTTGGTACATCTTGGTTGCGCCTGGGTGAATTGTGTACTTGGTCTTGTGGGCTTCATCCATCAGCTTTCTCTTCAGCTCCTCATTATCAGGCACACATGTTCTGGCTTGGAATAATATTCTTCCATCCTCAGCAATGGAGAAATCCAGCTTGTCAGCTATGGTCTCTGACTCTAACTAGGAATGGATCATTAGCATGCTGCTCTCTGATCTCGAAAAAAATGTCAGGTTGTGCCCTAAGGTTGGCAACTATCATCTTATCACTTCTTTGCTCAATATTCAGATCCAGACTGGCGAACTGTTCTAACAATTGCATCTCACCCATGACTAAACATGATAATGACGCTACTAGCTTTCTACTAAGTGCATCAACTACTGCATTACCTTTGCCTGGGTGGTATTGAATATTGAAATCAAAATCCTTCAAGTGCTCCAGCCATCACCTTTGTCTCATATTAAGCTCCTTCTAAGAAAACAAGTACTTCAGACTCTTGTGGTCGGAGTAGACAATAAATTGTTCCCCATACAGATAATGCCTCCATATCTTGAGCGCAAAACCACAGCAGCTAATTCTAAGTCATCGATAGGATAATTAAGTTCATGTGGCTTCAACTGCCTTGATGAATACGCTATCACATTCTCATTCTGCATTAACACACAGCCTAGACCGATTCCAGATGCATCAGTGTAGACTGAGAATCCTTCGCCCTCAACTGGTAATGCGAAGACAGGTGCAGAAGTCAACAATTACTTAAGTGTCTGAAAGCTCTTCTAGCACTCCTTGCTCCAAACATAAGGGTTCTCTTTCCGCGTAAGGCGCGTAAGAGGTACAGCTATCTTGGAGAAGTCTTTTATGAATCGTCTGTAGTAACCAACTAGTCCAAGAAAGCATATGATCTCAGTGACATAGGTCGGTCTTTCCCAGTTGAGTACGGATTCTACCTTGGAAGGATCGACAGCGATACCATCCTTGGATATAACGTGGCCTAGGAATGACACCTCCTCGAGCTAGAATTCACATTTGCTCAATTTGGCGTAGAGCTTGTTGTCCCGTAAAATCTGCAGAGCGATCCTCAGATGCTCCTCATACTCTTCCTTGGTCTTAGAATATATGAGAATATCATCAATAAACACCACAACGAACTTGTCAAGGTATGGCCAATATATGTTGTTCATCAATTGCATAAAAGCTGCAGGAGCATTGGTTAGTCCAAAAGGCATGGCTACAAATTCATAATGACCGTACCTGCTCCTAAAAGCTGTCTTGTAGATGTCCGCATCTTTAATTCTCATCTGATGATATCCCGATCTAAGGTCAATCTTAGAGAAGTACTTGGCTCCTGATATCTGATCAAATAACTCATCAACACAAGGCAGAGGGTACTTGTTCTTGATAGTGAGATTATTCAACTGCCTGTAGTCGATGCATAATCTCATGGATCCGTCCTTTTTCTTGACGAACAGCACTGGTACTCCCCAAGGAGAAGTACTTGGTCGGATAAAACCCTTTTCCAGCAATTCCATCAATTGTTCCTTCAACTCTTTTAATTCCGCGGGGGACATCCTGTAGGGTTGGCGTGATACCGGTGCCACTCCTGGTATGAGATCAATTGAGAAATTTACATATCTTTCAGGTGGAATGCCTGGCAGCTCATCGGGAAACACATCGGGGTATTCTTGCACTCTATGTAAGTCTGATATCTTAGTTGCTTTCTTTTCAACCACAATTACGGCAAGAAATGCCACACAACCCTTCCTTATCATATTATGTGCCTTAATAGCAGAGACGAGAGACAAGTGCCTCTTGTGT
Source organism: Colocasia esculenta (assembly GCA_014218235.1). Lineage (NCBI taxonomy): Eukaryota > Viridiplantae > Streptophyta > Magnoliopsida > Alismatales > Araceae > Colocasia > Colocasia esculenta. Next base: position 82,176,311 of record CM024760.1, read on the forward strand.
CTACGTCCTGTGAAGGTCAACTTAGGGAATTCACTAAAGGAAATTTTTCCTCTTCTACAATCCACGATAGCCCCATACGTGGATAGCCAATCGGCTCCCAGAATAACATCATAGCCCTCCATGGGCATACAGATCAGGTTTGCTCTAAGATTGAGTTTACCAATCCTTACATCAGCTAATGGAAAATATTTATTCAATTGAGTCTTTTCTCCCAGTGGTGTTGTGACAGGTAATTCAAATTCCATAGATTCAGGTTTCTCAGTTAATGTATCAGAAAATGTTTGTGATATGAACGAATGTGTTGCGCCAGTATCAAACAAAACAAATGCTGACTGGGAAAAGACAGGTAGTGTACCTTCCACAAACTCCACCTTCTTCGGTAGTCTCCACCTCTTGTAGGGCCTGCAGTCGGCTGGGTTTTCTTTGTCCCGCAAGACGCTTCTCGTTCTCCTTAAGTAGAGGGCAGTCGGGTATACGTTGCTCTCGACTCCCGCAACTTAGGCATGCGCCTACCTTTCTCCAGCATTCTTCTGCCGTGTGACCTAGCTTGTCACAATGCTTGCATCTTGGTTTGTTGGTTGGAGCAATACAGGTGGGGACTTTGGGCTTCTGCTCCTAGCTTGGCCCGTCAGTGATACTTAACGGCCTTTTCTTGCCGTTAGTGGGCTTGCTCGGTTCTCTTGAAGTATGTTCCTTCTTTACCATTCTGCCCTTGATGCGACCAGTGAGATCATACGCATCCTCCAGTAGTTGTTCCTTTTTAACCATCTCTGGATAGGTCTGAATATCCATAGGTGCCAGTTGGGTAATGTATGCGGGCCTGAGCCCATTAAGAAACCACTTCGCCTTCATTTTCTCCGTGCTTACCAGATGATTGGCATAGCACGCCAATCGAGAAAATTGAGCCTCATACTCAGCGACAGTCTGGTTCCTCTATCTTAATGCAGCAAATTCAGATTCCTTCCTCTCTTGGACTCTTTCTGAGAAGTATTTGGAGTTGAAGTTCTCCTTAAACTCATCCCAGGTGTACTGTGCATCTGGCCTTGTTGCCTCAACGGACTCCCACCACGCGCAGGTGTCCCTCTCGAGCTGGAAAGTTGCTAACAGAAGTTTATCTCCGTCCGCGCATTGCATGATGCGGAAAACATGCTCAATCTCCTTCAGCCAATTCTCTGCCTCATCAGGATCAGTGGTCCCACTGAATCGAGGCGGGTTCAAGTTGCGGAAATTCCTGTGTAATTCATCAGCTCCTCGGTTATTGTTGTTATTAGCTCCAGCAGCCTGGAGTAATGCATGTGTAAGTTGTTGAATTGTGTGTTGCATGTCATGGAGTTGATCACGCTTCGCTGCCATTGCTAGTGTTTACGTTCCTTCAAAAGAGAATTTAAATGTAAGATATTGAGTTTGCACTAAGTTTATGCGTGTGTGAGTTGATTTTATCTTATTACCCTTGGTTCTACCCATCTCACATAGGTACGGAATTTAGACTCTAAGTCAAGGCAGGTCAAACCTAGATCATCCTATACTTAAGAATAACCTAGGCTCTGATACCACAAAACTGTAACGCCCCGACGCTGAATATCAGAGCAATAATACAGTTATTAAATAGTATAGAGTGAGAATAAATGACAAACCATTGTACAAATGGGAACAATATCAAATAACTCCAATTTCATTAATAATCCATCAAATATCCATTACATCCATCTATCAGAGCCATAACTAGGGCCCAGAGTACTTTATTCAAATCCAAACTATTACATAACGCCTAACTGACTCATATCTATACTAACAACAACTAAAGCCCGGGTGCTGAACGGGTCACTCTTGAACATCGTCCTCGTACCCATCCTCGTGAGTGTGGTCACCATTGATGATCAGTATGTTTGATGATCAGTCTGTTCTCATGTAATTCAATTAATTACATATGATTTTGGTGATAACAAAACGTGATTAACAAACCTTCTCAAGTTTTCTAACATACATTCTATAAGCTTGTGCGCTCTGAAAAATCTCAAGGAAATCAAGCCCATTTGGTAGTATTAGTACATCTATAACATGTCAAGTTCAGTACGATATTTCTCTAAGTCCCATCGATTTCTATTGAAAATCCACGATTTCCTTAAAGTTATAACGATTTTGATGTCGTAACGATTTGATTTCTTTGTAGAAACAGTTTGATTACAAACAAATCGTTCCCATAACGATTCCTTAAGTCATCACATCGATTTCTTAAGACTTCGTACGATTTTCTCATCGCAACGATTCCTTAAGTCATTGCATCGATTTCTTAAGACTTCGTAACGATTTGCTCATCGCAACGATTCCTTAAGTCATCGCATCGATTCTTAAGACTTCGTAATGATTTTCTCATCGCAACGAATTCCTTAAGTCATCGCATCGATTTCTTAAGACTTCGTAACGATTTGCTCATCGCAACGATTCCTTAAGTCATCGCATCGATTTCTTAAGACTTCATAATGATTTGCTCATCGCAACGATTCCCTAAGTCATTGCATCGATTTCTTTAGAGCTCATAACGATTTGCTTCACACATCGATTTCTTTAGAGCTCATAACGATTTGCTTCGCGCATTGACTTCTTTTAGAGCTCATAACGATTTGCTTCGTGCATCGACTTCTTTTAGAGCTCATATCAATTTGCTTCGCGCATCGATTTCTTTAGAGCTCATAATGATTTGCTTCACGCATCGACTTCTTTAGTAATCATAACGATTTACTTTCTGCAACGATTTCTTAAGTGTTCATAACGATTTCTTCATTGAACACAACAATTTGCTTCATGCAATGATTTCCTAAGTGTTCATAACAATTTCTTCACTGAACACAACAATTTGCTTCATGCAACGATTTCCTAAGTGTTCATAACAATTTCTTCACTGAACACAACGATTTTCTCTCCATAACGATTTCTTTAGTAAACATAATGATTTGGTTATGTCTTACAGCGATTTAGCCAAATTGACTTGATCATAACAATTTCATAAGTCATGATTCTATCGACTTCTTATGTACAACGATTTGCTATTGGTCAAAGCATTGAATAGTCAAAGTCGTCACACATATCCTTCTGACATCTCTGCATTTAATGTAGATTGAATGTATCTCTGCATGCATGCAGACGATAACGTCCATTATTGTGCTTACTCTGTGTGTATCTTTTAGAACAACCATTTGGCATTACTATTTCTTTGATTATTTGTTCTAACGTTGACTGACATCAGAGACAGCTTAGTTGTCTATCGTTTAATCTTGAAATATGTGCAGATATTTGATGACAGTCCATCTTACAACGTTGGACAAAATAGAAGCCAAAGAATAACACTAAAGATTTTGCGTGCACAAATGGATAAAAGACTGTTGACTAACAGCTTCAAAAAGGCCATTCAGTCTAATGTCTACCAAAGCTAGAGACAACGACTCTCAACGTTCAAATTTCAATAAGAGATATATATAAAGCAAGAGTGAAACTCCAGAGAAGACAACCTTTTGAAAACACAGCTTCCAAGCACTACATTGAAGTTCTCTGCGAGTTCTCTAGAAAAGAGCCAAGCCTCATTTCCATTAGTCTTAGCTCTTAGCTCTCTGTGCTGTAATAGAAATCTTGAGAGAGAGCCTGTGTAGTTCTGAGAGAGACCATTGTTTAGATCTCCTTCTCTCAGGGCTATTTGCTTCAGATCGTGGCTAGTTAAAGCATGATGTAGGGGCGTGTTTTATTGCTTACTTTTGTTGAGTATTCCCTTCTGTTGTGAAGAAGACCTGGTGAGGCATCCAGGTGTTGTAGTTCCCTTCTGTTGTGAAGGAAGACTAGTGGGGCATCCAGGGTATTGTAGTTCCCTTCGTGTGAAGGAAGATCAGCTGAGGCTGGGTGTTGTAGGTCCATAGGGGGACTATACCCTAGTTAGTGAATCCTGAGTTATTGCTCAGGGACTGGACGTAGGACTCCTAAGGAGAGGAGGTCCGAACCAGGATAAACTCTGTGTGTTGTGTGATTGATTTCCTATGTGTGTTTGCTGTTTATTCTAACTTTCGCTACCTTCATCGAAGAACGTCTTTGTGTGAACGTTTTAAGTACATGTATTAATCAAATATTTTTAAAAGAACCCATTCACCCCCCCCCCCCCCCCCCCCCGTCTGGGCTCGTCAAACTGGGCAACAAGTGGTATCAGAGCAAGTCTCTTCAACAAAGAAGAAGATCCATGATCTGAAGAGTAAAGATCCATGGCAGCCCAAGGTAACATTGAAGGTCAGTCTGTCAACCGACCCCCTCTCTTCGATGGTGAAGATTATGCTTATTGGAAGACAGAATGGAGTACTTTCTGCAAGCCACATTATCAGATATGGGTCCATAGTAGAAGAAGCGCGATCTTCTGGTCACAAATGAGAAGGCTTAGTGCAGATGACGACAGAAAAAAAATCTCCTTGAATTGTAAATCAAAGAGTATTCTGTGCTGTGCCCTGAGCAAGAAAGAATTCAACAGAGTTTTAGCCTGCAAATCCGCAATGGAGATGTGGGAAAAGTCCAGAATCACCTATGAAAGCACAGACAAGGTGAAGGAGACAAGAATTGACCATTCTTGTTACACAATAGAGAGATTTCAGATGCAATCAGGTGAGTCCATAACCACATGTTCAGTCGATTCACTAATATTACAAATGGGTTGTGTAACATCGCTTATTTTCGGATCCTTTTTGGATCGTGTGTGTTGTGGTTGTGATGGCTGTTGTAAGGCCAGTGTGGTGTAGACGCGTGGTGTGTGTAGGTGTGGTGCAGGTTAGGTCCCGAAATGAATAGGACCTGCTGCAGTTGAGTAGGAGTTGGCGCCAGGGGGGTCGTTGACTTGTTTGTCCCAGGTAAGTGGCCGTTGACTGCATGATCTTGGCGGCATTAGATGTGGACGTTTAGGTGGCAGTTGTCCTTGGCGGCAATGTGGTTGACGCCAACCTGAGAATTCTGCAGTTATAGGGTCCCGAGAGCAGGTTCTTCCCTGGTTCTTTCTCCCCTTGCCCCAGCTTCACGTTCCAGTGTTTCTAGAGCTTCCCACAGGTACTGAAGGATGCTTGGAGGACCGTGGAACGTGTGGCGGTGACGAATCGCGCGAGGAATCCCGGTGTGAGGCGTGGTTCGCGTGGGAGTTTGCGGAGGGTTCGGTGTGAACCAGGAGATTGCGGGAGGTTTGAGCGTGTTCTGAGGTAGGGATGACCCTGTTAGCTTGTTTAGAAACATTAAAACATGACTTTAACCACTTGAATCAGTGTTTTTAATGTATTTTCGGATTAAATTGCACCGTGTGGGGTATGGTTGGTTTGGTGATTTTATGTAGTAAGCATGCTGTTGTTTAGTTTAATTATAATGCATGGGAGTTAGAGGAACTGTTTCCTCCTATCTTCTTGATGATTTCGGGATCAGGAATGCATGTGGGATCGATTAGGGTTTCTGCAGGAAAGAGCTGAAGAACTTGGCGTCAACATCGCTTGTCGCCAAGCTCATCACCGAGATATAAACGGCTAGATCGTTTGCCATCTACTTCTTATACGGCAGTCGATGTTGCCGCCAACTTGTGCATGTATTCATGCAGTGTGGTCTACGTAGCTTTTCTAGTTATGAATATTGCGAGTTTGTGTGTGCATGGCGATGACCGGTGTGAGCCAGTGCACTTGTTATGCTCTTGGAGCATACTGCTCATGTAATGGGCATGTTTTACGTGAATGATGTGTGATGTACGTAATTGCTTTACGCAATATGTGTGGTGCGTTGGCACCCGTGGCACTCTTGGAGTGCGTTGTCCATGTGTTGGACATGTGGTTTACGTGGAGACATGTGTACACCAACCAGGGTGTAATATACACGTGTTGTTTACGTGGTTTGAGTGCGTGTATACTACCCACTTTGTTATATGTAATTCTTATGATTTGTCGTAGTAACTGGGCAGTGAGGTTCCTGTGTGAGCCTACCATGACTTTTGTGTGTGTTTGGGCAGTAAAGGTCCATACCGACCTAGCCCTGGTCCTTGTTGTCTTTTCGAATATATTATATTGATTTATGTATTAAGTGTGTGTGTTGCCAGGAGGTCACCTCATGACCAATGATAGGCAAGTTTGTGGTTCAGTTATGTGTTGGTGTAGGATAGCTTCGGGTCACACGGTGACCGATGTTAAGACTAATCTAACACTTGTATATTTTGAATTATAAGTAAAGGTTATATGTGTTAGTATCGTGGTTTGAGCTTGCCGAGTGTGGTGGTCCGGCGCCTATTCCGGAATGCCTCTCTAGTCGGGTACTTCAGGTTCTTTGTGAGCCAGCACGTGTGTTTGTTGTTGCTCGGGGTTTTGTCCCGGTACTTGTGTTGTACCGTTGGTCTGTGTCGTCTTCCTGGACACCCTCACTCCTGTGTTTGAGTTGTACGTTCGATGAGGGAAGACGACAGTGGGGGCAACGACTTCCCAGAGTTGTTTCTTTAGTCGCTTGTAGCGCGCTCGTAGTTGGGGGTACAGACACAGTAGATAGACGTCACTGGGACCCAGCTAGTCCTATTTCCAGTGCCTCACTTAGAGTGCTCCGGCCAGAGACTCTAGAGGTGCCAGGCATGGGCCTGTAGCTGTGTGTCTGCAGGTGTGGTGTTGGTTGGTCTCCACAGTTGTTTGACTTCTTCCTTGTGGAGCGGCAGTTGGACCTTTCGTTCGTGACTGCGAGGCTGAGAGGTAGTTCTTGTGTTGTGTTGTCCGGTTGGATATTGGCCTGATCAGCCAGTAGTCCATTCCCGTGTGGTGGCGTCGTTCCCTTCCGACTCGTGCTTTGCTACTTGTCGTGGTTCGTGTGTGTTGTGACTCGTGGTCGAGGTTAACCAGTTCGAGGTGTGCCCTGGTGTTGGCACAATTGTGATTGAGTTGTGGTTTGTGTGACTTGCCGGTTGAGGTTTTACTTGTAATATTGTGCTTAAATAAAGGGACAATATAATTGTGGTCCAGTATGGTGTTTACCACCTTCCTGTACCCTTGTTCGGTTCGGGTTTTATGTTATGGTACCTCAGAGTAGCAGGTACATGTTCCCTTCGTGGGTTACTTTGTAGTTTTGTGGTGGTACATTGTGTACCAACCTTCTTAGGTTCTCGTGTGTGGTGGAGGTCTTGTGGTTTGACCTACCACTTGTTGTATCCTTACTGCTTTAAGTAGATCTTGGTTTATATTTTATTGTGATTAATTTGTGATTATTAATTACGTTACCTTTGTGGGTATTTTGCCGATGAGGCTTGTAGCTTAGGCTTATTGTGGTTTAGTAGAGCTATGCTCCGTGGAGGCCGTGTGAGACCTTCCACTTGTGAGTTTTATCTTCTTAGGTATGATTCCAATTATAGTTTTAGTGTGTTATGGATTGGCTTTGTGGTAGCCAGTTCTGTTACTTGTATGTAGTATCCGATGTAGTGTGGTTTGGAGTATAAAGGACCAGCTCTTTGTTAGCAGTCCTGTTATTCAAGTGCTTGAGTTTGCCTGCAAAGCTTGCAGCTTAGGCAGTGACCTGCCTGTGGCTTATAGTTTAGCCACCAGTTGTTGTAGCAGTGTGCCAGTGAGACTGTGGTTTAGGCACTTTAGTAGTGGGGCTGACTAATGATTTTATGTTATCCTGTATCCTACTTTTCTTGAGAACGTTATGTTATCATCATGAGTATGTTTAATTGTTATTTATTGTCATGATGTGAGCATGAAATGGTTTGGCTATTGATGTTGCCAGTGAGACCCGTTGGGGTTGAGGTGTTTGTGGTTACGGTTGTTGTTTTGGGTAGCCCCTACTGAGCCAGTGACTTGTTGAGGCTCACTCCCCTACAGTTCTTTTCAGGGCTTGCTGTGTGTTTGCTTGCAGCAGCGTTGTGTCAGACTTGTACCACCAGCAGTTGTTTAGTAGTTAGTGTTGTGTGAGCTTGTGCTCCCTCGGGGTATGCCCCAGGTAGTTGTACTTTCTTTTAAATTGGACATGTATTAATGTAATGGGACAGTTGTACAATTTGTGAACAGATATGAGCACATGTATTTTCTTGTGTCTTATATTCTTGTGGTTTGTCTTTTATACTCTTACTGGACACGTGTGTGAGATATCCCTTGCGAGACTTCGGTCCGTTCGTGGGAGGCAGATCTGGATATGGAGCCTTATTGGGCATAAATACCCCGGTCCGTCACAGGTTGGCTGACTAGGGAAAACTTATGAATTGGAGGCATGGTAAAGGAAAATTCTCAGATCCTTACCATCCTATGGACTCCAAAGGTAACAGCTATTGAGGAAGCTAGTGATCTGAAAAGATGTCTGTGGAAAAGCTCATGGGTCTCTTATGGCCCATGAGATCAATATGAAGACTAGGAGAGTCCCAAGTAGAAAGAAATAGTCCAATGCCCTGAAAGCTGAGAGAACTCTTAGAAGTAAGCTCAGATGAAAATGAGAATGTTGAGGATAGTGAAAAAGAAGAAGCAATGCTATCAAGAAGATTGCAGCGAATTTTGGCCAAGAAAAAGAAGTTCAATCTAGAAGAAGACACTTCAAGAAACACAAGGATTTCAAGAAGTCAGAAGGAATAGATTAGAAGAAGACTGATCCAATATATTATGAGTGTAAGAAGCATGGACACATCAAGCAGAATGTCCAAAGCTTAAGAAAGATGGACATAAGAAAAAGACAACTTCAGACGATTCAAGAAATACAAGAAGAAGGCAATGGCAGCTGCTTGGGAAAATAGCAGCGACTCAGACAGTGAGTCAAGCTCGAGCAGGTGATGAAGAAGAAGCCAACTGGCTTTCATGGCAATATAGATGATAAGGTAACACTGACTCCTCTTTTGATTCCTACAATGATTCTGATTCAGATAATTTAGAGGAAGCATTCAAGAAACTATATGATAAATATAGAGATGTATCTAAATATTGAAAGCCGGTAGAAAAACATTACTTGCTTAGAAAACACAAACTCAGATCTAAAATCAGAAAATGAACAGCTAGAAAAACAGTTAACTGAACTTAAAGAAGAAATGAGTTATTAGTGAAGATATAAAAGATAAGAATGAACAAATAATTAATTGGAAAACAAGCAAGCTCAGGTGAACTGAAAACAGAGATAAACTCATTAACAGACGAAAATAAAAAGTTATCTAGCACATTGGAAAAATTCACAAATGGTAAAAACTCCGTCATATTAAAAGGTGCTAGAAGATCAGGGTAAGATAAATGGATTAGGATTACACCCCCAGATAATGAAGAAACCATAGTTTATCCTAAAACATCTCCAACGCCAAATTTGTACCTGAACAAAACATTGCATACAAAGCAGATTTCAAATATATAGAAAAAGTAACTAAATTATCCTGCTGTAGTCAATGTAACAAGTTAGGACATATCATAACACATGCCCAACAAGGCACAAGAAATGATAATCAAAAGTGAAATCAATGATACTAACCAATCAGGACCCAAAAGAACTTGGGTACATAAAGCTTAGTGTTTTCATTACAGGAGGCCTTAGAGCATCAAAATGGTACCTGGACAGCGGGTGGCTCAAGGCATATGTCAGGGAACAGGAAATTTTTCTCTCACTAAAAGTTGAAGAAGGAACAGTTACTTATGGAGACAATGGAAAGGCACAATTATTGGTACTGATCAGTTGGCAGTAAAGGAAAACCCATAATTGAAGATGTTCTTTGTGTAAAGGTTTTGAAGCATACCTCATAAGCATCAGCCAACTTTGTGACAAGGGTCACTAATAAAGTTTCAAGAATCCAAGTGTATTATCATGAAGGATGGAGCAGTTATTTTTGAAGCAAATAGAGAAAAGAATTTGTATGTTCTGTATCTTGAAAAACTGAAAGAACAAGATGTCTATTTGGCAGCAAATAGAGATCAATCAACTGAATTATGGCACAGAAGATTAGGACATTGCAACTTAGATAGTATAAGAAAATTATTAAGAAAAGCTTAGTGGAAGTCTACCAAAGGTTAGCACAAAATGGAAGGTATTTGTAGACCATGTGCAAAAGGAAAGCACACTAAGAGCTCCTTCAGTCAAAGACCGTGGTAACCACCTCAAAACCCTTAGAACTCCTTCATATGGATTTGTTTGGGCCAATGAGGACCACTAGTCTTGGAGGAAAATTTTGGGTTTGTCATAGTTGATGACTACTCCAGATTTACATGGGTATCATTCTTAGAACATAAAGATGACACATTTGAAAACTTTGTCAGTTTCAGCAAGAAGGTTCAGAAAGATAAGAAACCAGCATGTTAGTATTCGATCAGATCATAGAGGTGAATTTCAGAACGAGAAGTTTGTAAAATTCTATGAAAATGAAGGAATTGAGCACAATTTCTCAGCACCAAGGACACACAGCAAAATGGAGTGGCTGAGAGGAAGAACAGAACCTTATTAGACATGGCGAGAACCATGCTGTCAGAATATGACTTGCTAAGGTATATTTCTGGGCTGAAGCATGAACACGGCAAGTTACATCATCAACAGAGTTATGATCAAGCCAATCCTAAAGAGATAGCGTACAAATTATCAAGGGAAAGAAGCCAAAGATCAGTCACTTCAGGACATTTGGATGTCCTTGCTTCATCCACAATAACGGAAAAAGAGATATCGGTAAGTTAGATGCCAAGTCAGATGAAGACATCTTCATGGGGTGCACCTCTAAACCTAAAGGCTATAGAGTATTTAACAAGCGCTCTTTATTAATTGAATAGTCTGTTCATATCATTTTTGATGAAACTAACCCTTCCTTGAGAAAGGAAGAAGATAGTTACATTGATGATGCAGATGAATTGTCTAAGAAATTAAAGGATACATCAATTGAAGATAAGGATGATCCACCTCTGGAAGACCTGCAACAAAAGGACATTACACATGATAATTTTCCAAAGGAGTGGAGATACAAGAAAGATCACCCACCTGAGAATATTATTGGTGATCCATCTATAGGGGTAAGAACGAGAGGTAATGTAATACCCTGTGATTACCTAGCATTTGTTTCTCAGATTGAGCCTAGGACAGTCAATGAAGCTCTAATTGATGAATCTTGGATTATAGCCATGCAAGATGAACTAAACCAGTTCAAGAGGAACCAAGTATGGTCACTTGTTCCCAGACCATCCAATTATTGGCACTAAGTGGGTGTTTAGAAACAAATTGGATGGGACTGGTGTGATCCTAAGAAACAAGGCCAGACTAGTAGCTCAAGGCTATTCCCAAGAGGAAGGCATAGATTTCGATGAAACCTATGCACCTGTAGCTAGACTTGAGGCTATTAGAATCTTATTAGAATCTTACTTGCATATGCATCGGCATTATATTTAAAACTATTTCAAATGGATGTTAAGTCCGCTTTTTTAAATGGTTTTATCAAGGAGGAAGTTTATGTGGAACAACCTCCAGGTTTTGTTGATGCAGAATTTCTGAATCATGTTTTAAACATCATAAGGCATTGTATGGTTTAAAGCAAGCACCTAGAGCCTGGTATGAAAGGCTTAGTTCTTTTCTTTTAAACCATGGTTTCAATAGAGGTCAAGTTGATAGCACCCTTTTTATAAAGTCAAAGGTCAAACATATCTTACTTGTTCAGATTTATGTAGATGACATAATTTTTGTTCCACTGACGAATCTCTTTGCAAGTATTTGAGAAGCTCATGCAGGGTGAATTCGAAATGAGCAAGATGGGAGAGCTCAACTACTTCTTGGATTACAAATCAAACAAGGAAAGGAAGGCACTCACATCTGCCAAGCAAAGTACACAAAGGAACTCCTGACAAAATTTGGTTTCGAGAACGCAAAGCCACTGTCAACACCCATGAGTACATCAACGAGGATGAACAGTGACAGGGATGGTAAGAAAGTAGATCAAAAGATCTACAGAGGTATGATAGGTTCATTACTTTATCTAACAGCTAGCATACCTGATATTTTATTCAGTGTATGTATGTGTGCTAGATATCAGGTAGATCCTAGAGAATCACATCTAATCTCAGTAAAAAGAATTTTTAGATACTTATCTAGAACTCATGACTTAGGTCTTTGGTATCCAAAAGCATGTGAAATTAACTTGGTAGGATACTCTGATGCTGACTACGCTGGATGCAAGGTAGATAGAAAAAGCACCAGTGGATGTTGTCAATTCCTTGCAGGATGTTTGATATCATGGTCCTCCAAGAAGCAAAATTCAGTGGCATTATCAACTGCTGAAGCTGAGTATGTTGCTGCCTGGAGCTGCTGTACACAACTCCTGTGGATCAAGCAACAACTTGAGGACTATGGGCTTCACTTCAAAACAATTCCTCTGCTGTGTGACAACACAAGTGCTATAAATCTCACCAAAAACCCAGTACAACATTCAAGGACCAAGCACATTGAGGTTAGATACCATTTCATTCGAGATCATGTAGCTAATGGTAATTTAGAAATATCTTTATTGATACAAATGGTCAATTAGCAGATATCTTCACAAAAGCCTTACCCGAAGGGAGATTCACATCTCTTAGAAGGGAACTGGGCATGTGTAATTTGTGAAAAGATCTCTGTTTATACTGATATATAAATTTTCTGAATTTAAGGTATCTTTCTCTCCATGGCGTTAAGCAAAAAATAAACTCAACTTTTTTTTGGTCTCTCTTAAAAAAGTCCTTTTAAAAAGTCAAACTTGTTTGTCGTTTCCTCCCGCCTTTTGGCGCCTCACTTTTCGATAAAGTATTCATTTATTTACTCCAAAATCGATGTGGGAACGATTCATCTCCTACCTTTTACCTTTTCCCTCTTTCGTCTGGTTGCCTGAGCCGATGCCCTAACGATTCCGACATCGACTCTCTGCAAAATTCGAAGCCTCTCACTTCTTCCCGCGAAGAATTTCTTGAGGGCTTTCACTTCTGCCACCATCTCATCCCTCATAAAACTTTTCCACCCAAATCCATGGTTGCACCAGCTGTTTCCGGCAGTCTTGGGGGCTACAGTGCTGAGTTTCTATCGGCCGAGTAGCAGGAGAGGTTCACGTTTGTGAAGACCAAGCTATGTGGCAATAAGGCAGTGGATGTTGCAGATCTTGAGAAGAATCGGATGCACAGTATAGTGGATGCTATGGACAGCATGAAGTGGACTGGAATCGCAACCCTTTCAGAGGTAAGCTACCCAGATCTTGTAAAGGCGTTTTATGTCTGTCTGAAGTCAGAGGCAAATGGGTCCTTAACATCTTCTATCAAAGGTACCCAAATCAGAATAGATTATGATTTGTTGAAGTCCTTGTTTGGTGTGTCCACATCTGGGCATAGTGGGATCCACACAGAGGATACCCTAGTTAAGGGACTTGGGATTGTTGGTCTCGAATATAAGTTAAAAGATGGGAAACTAGATATAAACCAGTTGAATGCCTTTAATCGTCTTCTACACTTCATAGTCTGTCGGATATTAGTCCCTAGAAGTGCCACTTTCTCAACCTGCACCAAGGCAGACTCAGATGTGATGTATTGGGCCATTCAGAACAAAGATATAAATATGGCCGAAGTTATGATAGAGAGGATGTAGTTTGCTCGTGATCAGATTTGGGATACTAAGAGCAAGCTGAACGTATCACTGCCCTACGCCCATTTGCTCACCAAGGTTTTCAGTCATTTTGGCGTGAATTTGTCTGGGGCAGTAGTTGAGAAGATGGGCCAAGCCATTAGGTCTAGAAATCTGAGAAAAAGTGGTTTCTCAGTAGTCAATGGAGTATGGACCGAGACATCTGTGGCTGAGGGTGAAGCCATAATCGGCGAAGCCCAAGATGCTCAACAAGAGGCAGCAGCAGATTTAGTAGAACCAGCAGCACCATCTGGAATAGCAGCAGCAGAAGAGCCAGCATAAGCATCAACATCACCTACAGTAGCAATGGAGAAGGAAGGTACAGTGGAAGCCTCACTAGCTCCAGCAGAGGCAGTAATGGAAGAATCTAGAAGTCGAACTGAGGACATTTCTCCTGAGACCATTGTTCCTGTTGGAACAATGTCAGATGATCCTCTACCTTCTTCCAGGGTAGCTTCAGTGCTTCGAGATGTTCTCAATTCTATTCAAAGCAATTCAGAAGGTGATGGCAGTTCAGCAGTAGCAGCTGTGGCATCCGGCCACATTGCAGACAATGTTTCAGAAGATGCTCCCAGCCAGGGGGAGCAAATTGGCAGTGAGTCTCATATACCTGAATCTGTGGCAGTGGGCCACACTGAGGAAGTAGCTATGGATGAAGCTCCCATTGAGAAGGAGCAATCATTTGTCCAAGATGACACAATGATGGAAGATGCTCTCATTCACAAGAGAATGAGCAGGAAGCAGCATCACAGGGGGAGCACACTGAAGATGTCCCTGTGCATGAAAGGCAAAATTCAGTTCATACTGAAGATCAGGATCAGGTGATAAAGAGAGGCAAGAGGATTGCACACAGAAGGCTAAGGAAAATAAAGAAGATAAATTTAAGTCTGTCATGGATACGTTGGAAGCACAAGATGAGATTTTATCCTCAGTACAGTCAAATGTGAGTTCTATTATTGTTCGCCAGGAATCAATTTCCAATGATATATCTCAGATAAGAAATGCCATGAAGTGGTTCAATAAGGAAATGGGCACAATGAAGACGATGGTGTCTGAAATTTTGAAGGCAGTAGGACCCAAAGATCCTACTCCACAACCTTCTGCCCCCAGAGCACTACAAGAGATGTTCCTAGGCCTTCAGAGCCCTCTATTCAAGAGTGTGGGCCTTCAGGGCAAAGTGAAGATAATGCAGGGCCATCTGGGCCAATTGATGTTGATCAAGTGGAGCAGCCATCAGGGCCTTCAGTTGATGCACCAGCAGGGCCATCAGGGCCAAGTATTGCAGTACAACTATCTGAGAGTATGCCTATTGAAGTTACTGATCTCAGTAAGGGGACTAGGCCATCAGGACCGGGCGAGGAGGCTTTTATCCTAGTGGAACCTGTGGCTGAAAGAGAAGAACAGGCTGTAGCTAATGAGCCCCCTGCCACTTCTACTCTTCCCACTCCAGCCCCTCCTTCTCCACCTACCTCATCCACTGCCCCTCCAGCTCCAACCACCTTTAAACGACCCCGTCCAAGACCTATATCCTCTCCTACACCATTTCTTTCTCAATCTGTTTCATCTCCTGTTTCTTCCACCATTATTCCTCCACCCTCATCTTCTCTTCAGATTCCTCCAGCATCATCTTCAGCTGGGCCCTCTTCCTCTTCTGGTCCTTCCTCCTCAGGACCCTCTGCTCTCCATACCATAACTCTTGCCTCAATCTTCAATCCACCTACACCTCCTTCCTTTATTACCATTATTCCTGAGGGTGCCCAACTCACTCAAGTTGAAATCCAGGATATCAAGGATGAATTTGAGGTAGCAATACTTCGTTCAGTCCTGGCCGTTGGGACCCATATTCACAGGACAGGCTCTTCTAGCCCTGTCTCTAAAAGAGGAGACTCACTTCCACCCATCCTGTCTCCTCTAAAACTTGTTATCCTCCCCTTTGGTTTTCCCTTTCTATCTCAATAAGCAGAAACTTATCTATGAAGAATATCTTCAAAAAGTAGTTTTTGCCCACATTTTTGGTCTTCCCTTCCAAAATATTTCAGATCATCTTACCACCATCTTTCCTTACACCTCTCTCTCCAAGGCTCAACAGTCAAAAATTTTCTCCATGACTGAAGCCAAACATGAAGAACAGTGGGCTCGGAGCAACAGAGATCTGTACAGTAAATTTCGTCAGGCTCAAGCTGCCAGGTATCCACCCAGAGAAGCTCCTCTCCCTCTCTCTGAATGGTTCCAAATTCATCATAAACATCTTTTTGGACCCTTTATTCAGAAGGAAATCAAGTTCATCCGGAAGTATCAGATGTACTGTGATTATTGCTATATTAACTGCATTCCTGAACCTCAACTGGGTCAATTTCGTGGAGCCATCAGGGCTCTCAGTTCAAGCACAGCTCATTCTGAATCCCTTCAGGTTGATTTTGCTACCTTAGACATTCCTGATGTAGTGTTCCTTCCCCCTCTCCATGCCTTGATTATGGACTCTTCAGTGGGAACACTTATTTTTGAGTGAGCTGCAAGGGTCATGGCTAGGTTATTTGTGCAAGAAGGCCGTGATCTGTCTTTTTCGAGATTTATCTTCAAGCAATATCTTCAGGGGTATATCAAGGCAGATATCATTGCCCCTATTCTCTCTTAATGTGACAGGCTATCTCCTGCTGATTGGACGAAGTTCTATCCCTTGTCTGCTTAGCAGCTAGAAGACCTTAATGCTTCTCAAGCTAGTTCAAATCAACCTCTTTTGACTCCCGATGAATTTTTGGATGCCAACTCTCTACACCTCATCCGGGATTCCTATCTGACTTGGGTCGAAAGATACAAAGTCTTCTTTGATTTAAAGAAGGATCTTAGTGTTGGGTTGAGTGTGAATATAATTCATTTCCTCTCATATTTTGATGATGACAAGTTGTGATTTTAATGCACAATAATTGGAACATGTTAAATGCACCACACATGTAATGACCATATTCAAAAAGCATGTTTTCAAACACATTTATCATTTATTTTCATGATAATACATTGGACTAATGAAATATGTGTTTATTTCTCAGGGACACACAATTCTTCCAAGGGTAGTGTCAGCACAACCCATACTGGTGTCGACACAATGCTCCAAGCCCTAAGCCAAAAGATGAAGAAATGGTCAAGTAGTGTCGACACAAGATCAAGCAGTGTCGACACTAGACCCAACTCCCAGTGAACCCTAACAACAGGCCTGGGTAGTGTGTCGACACTAGACCAGATGGTGTCGACACTAGATGCCTCTCCCAGAAGGCTGTTTTGCAGTTCTCTCTCAGTGTGTCGACACGAGATGAAGTGGTGTCGACACTAGTGACCCTTCCCAGAGAAGCTCTTTTTCCAGTCTGGGACAGTGTGTCGACACACCCCATGGGCAGATCGACACACTCGGAAAGTCTGTGACCTAAAGTCTCTCCTAGACATGTGGCACTTTAGGGATTTGGTGGATCGGCCTTGGATCATGTGCCCATGACCCCCAAGGGTACTTTTGGACATTTTAGGTATAAATACTCTCCTAATTGGCCATCCAACCACAAGAGAGCCTCCAAGAGCCTTCCAGAAATCCTTTTGGAGGCAGAGAAAGCTCTCCTCCTTGTTCTGCTCCCCTTGTGCTCCTTCACCCGAATTCACACATCTTCAAGCACAAGAAGAGAAGTCTGATCCAGGATGAAGCAGTGTGATCAACTTCCAAGGATGCAGATCGAGTAGAAGCAGACAATTGTGAAGAATTCAAGGAAGATCCCAAAGACCAAGTTGCAGAGCATCGGCCTGGGACTTCAAGAGATCGAGCTTCTTCACAATTCAGCATCTACAAGGGAGTCTTCTTGAAGAACAAGGACATTTCACCCCATTCCTCATTTCCCTTGTTTCTTCTTGGTCATTCTAGAGATTGTGCATGAACTGTTGCATTAATCCTCTTGAATGAACCTTTTAGATCAGATCATTGCTAGAGGATCTGAATCTTTATTTTGTGATCTAGCAAGTGTTTGTGAGCATGTGTTCTCAGTGTTGAGTCGTCGTACTCAGTTGTGGTTGAGCAATTGTGCTCAGGTTCTAGAGTAGTCTTGCTCTAGAGGTTGTGTGAGTTGTAGAACTCTGTGTTGGAGTTGTCAGGCTCCAGTGTGTGTGGTGTATCCGGTTGTTTAGTGGATCCTCACAGTGTGAGGGGTGGATGTAGGAATCACATGGTGTGATTTCCGAACCACCTAAAAATTCTCTGTGCAGTGGTTTGTGTGTGACTTAAATTCACATTGCGCTAGATGTATGCATAGGGTTTTTAGAATTCACCTTTAATCAACTTGATTCCACACTTCAATCATCTAATTCACACAATCACTCATCAGATCTAAGTTGCTCTTTCAAATTGCCTCTGATTCTATGCATTGTTTTTAAATTGGCTAAGCATCCGCAATAGTTGGCCTAGATCTATTCAACCCCCCCCCCTTCTAGATCTTGTCCATCACATCTTCGATCCTTCAATTGGTATCAGAGCGGGTTAGATCTGATCTGATCTGATTGCTTTCTATTTGTTCTGTGTGTTTTGCTTGCTTGCTGAGTGTTTTCTTCATTGCACCATCTATTTAATTCAATGGATTCCAGAGGGTTCATAGCTGAGGGTCATTCCATTAATAGGCCACCCTTCTTTAATGGGACGGACTATTCATATTGGAAGAATAGAATGCAAGTTTTTCTTAGAGCCCAAAATTATGAAATCTGGAAAGTAGTTGAGGTAGGCCCCTATGAGAACCAGGGAGAGGAAGAATCCTGGACCAGGGAACAGATTAGAAGGGCTACCTTGAATTATAGTGCCATGAATATGATCTAGTGTGTAGTCCACCCTAAGGAGTACTCAAGAATCTCCATGTGCAAATCTACCAAGGAGATGTGGGACAAACTTGAGCTACTCTATGAGGGAACATCCCAAGTGAAAGAAACCAAAGCTAACATTCTTGTCTCTGAGTATGAATTGTTTATGATGAAATCTAATGAGACAATTTCTGAAATGTTTGCCAGGTTTATGATCATTGTGAATGGACTGAAGGCCTTAGGTAAGGATTATACAGATGCTGACTTGGTAAGGAAAATTTTACGCTCTCTCTCTTCAATTTGTCATACTAAGGCCACAGTCATTGAAGATTCTAAAGATTTGTCCAAAATCTCTTTGGACGAATTGATAGGATCCTTAATGACTTATGAAATCAATTTAAAAAGAAATGAAGAACACATAATTAAAACCAAGCTAGTAGCACTAAAGGCCTCTTCAAGTAACAAAGACAAGAATCAGGAGAAAACAAGTTCTGATGAGTCTGAGTCCAATGAGGATGAGATTGCCCTCATGACCAGGCAATTCAGAAAATTCTTAAAATACAAGAAAGGAAAATTCTCTGGGAAAAAGAAATTCCCATCAGGAAAAAACACTTCCTTTTCTAATGCCAAGTCTAATAGGAATCAGAAAACTGATGAAACTGTCATTTGTTACAGGTGCAACAAGCCAGGACATATGAAGGGAGAATGTCCTGAGAATAAGAAGGAGAAATACAAGAAGATTCACAAGTTCAAGAAGCCAAAGGCCATGGTAGCCACTTGGTCTGATGAAGACTCAAGTGAGAAGGAAGAAGAAAAATCCTCAAGCTCTGAGAGTGAGGAAATTTGCTTCATGGCAAATAGCTCAGATGGAAAGGTAAGTACTTCTTTCGAAGACTATTCAATTGATGATTGGCAAGATGCCTATGCTGAGCTTGTTGAAAACTACTCTGAAATAAGGAAAGAAAACAAGCATCTCAAAAAGAAAATTGAAAACATTTTGCATAACCAATCCATCAATAAAAGAACTTGTGAACTTGAAAATGAAATAGCCGAACTTAATGAAGAAAAGGAAAATCTCCTGAACATAATTGATGAGATTAAGCTTGCATCTCAGAAGGCCACTCATGAATTTAAAGAACTGTCTGAAAAGATGGAAATGGAAAACAAAGATAAACAACAAAAGGTTGAAGAAATCAAAACCTTAGAAAACCAGCTAAAAGAAAAGGATGAAGTCATTGAAACCTTCACAAAAGGTAAAGACAAATTGGAGGCCTTGCTGGGAGCTAGAATGAAATCAATTTCACATGGACTAGGATTCAACAAACAAAAACCCAAGAAAGACAAATCTGCTGAAGTAAGAGAAAAATCACCCTTGATCAATTTTGTCAAAGGTTCTAGTCTTGAAAACACAAAAAATAAGCAAGTGTCAAGCAACACAGTAGAAATTTCAAAAACACATAACAAAGAGAAACCAACCAGGTCGACACAATCACCTAACAGGTCGACATAAGTCCATAAAAAGATGAAATCTATGACTGATGTGTCGACACCAGTCAAGGACAGGTCGACCTGCTCAACCTCAATAAATAAAAACCAGTCAATCAAAAATTCAAGTAAAAATCTGAAAAATAAGAAAAAGTCAAAAGAAGTCATTCATAACAAACCTTGGACTTCCAAGACAGCACATCAAGCTGATTGGACTAACTCTTGGAATCAATGGTATCTCAATCCTTTTTGGTACCATCCTCAATTCTTCCATCCAAATTTTTCAGTGTACCATCAAAATCCTTGGTTTGGACCTCCACAAATGTTCAACCATGTCCAAATGCAAAACTCCCCACCTACTGAAAACAAGAACACTGGTGTTTTTATTCCTAAGGGAAAGAACAAATTGAAAAAGACAAAAAAATACCAATGAAACAAAACAAAAATTAAAAACAAATCAGATTTTGGTGAGAAAAGATTTGATGACTATGTTCAAACATTCTGATGGTCCCAATAATGTTTGGGTACCAAAATCTTCTCTCCACTGATTGTTTTTGCAGGAAGGTCGTGCACCCAACTAAATGTGTGGTTCCTTGACAGTGGGTGTTCACGACACATGACTGGAGACAAAGCCAAATTTTCATTCCTGATTGAGAAGGAGGGAGGTTCTGTCACTTTTGGAGGTAAAAATAAAGGAAAGATCATTGGATCTGGAAAGGTTGGTCAATCTTCCTCAAAATTTGTTGATAATGTTTTGTTAGTTGATGGTCTAATTACAATTTGCTGAGCATTAGCCAACTATGTGACAAAGGTCACAAAGTTGTGTTTGAATCTGATTTCTGCAAGATAATTGACTCATCAACTGATAAAGTAAAATTCTTTGGAAAGAGGGAAAACAATGTCTACATGATCAACCTCAATAAAAACTTTTCTGAAAATATTTGTCTTGTAGCAAATAAGAATGAAATTGCATGGACTTGGCACAAAAGACTTGGCCATGCAAGTTTCAGAACAATAAATAAACTGTTAAGGTTGAATTTGGTTAAAGGTCTTCCTGAATCCTTTTCTAATGTAGAAAATCAAGTTTGTGGGATTTGTGCCCAAGGAAAAAACCAGAAAATCTTTTAAAACCTTCAATGAGGTACTCACATCTAAGCCACTAGAATTACTTCACATGGACCTCTTTGGCCCAACAAGAATTCTAAGTCTTAGTGGCAAAAGATATGGGTTTTGATGATTTTACTAGATTTACATGGGTTATCTTTTTGTCCCACAAAAGTGATGCTTGTCTTGAGTTCAGGAATTTCTGTACCACTGTCGTAACAAGTTTTCCATATAAAAGCAAAAACATTTTGACTGATCATGGGGGTGAGTTTGAAAGCAAATCATTTTCTGATTTATGTGCTGATCTTCACATATTTCACAAGTTTTCTTCACCAAGAACTCCAGAACAAAATGGAGTTGTGGAAAGAAAGAATAGAACTCTTGTGGAAATTGCTAGATCCATGCTCTTAGAAAGCAATTTGCCCAAATCCTTCTAGGCTGAAGCTGTGAATACAGCAAATCACATTCTCAATAGAGCATTGATCAGACCAAAAATCAGAAAAACCCCTTATGAATTATTGAAAAACAAAAGGCCAACAATCTCCTATTTCAAAATATTTGGGTGTAAATGCTTTGTTCATAACAATAACAAAGAAGATCTTGACAAGTTTGATGCTAAAAGTCAGGAAGCCATATTTCTTGGCTATTCTGAAGTGTCAAAGCTTTTAGAGTGTATTCTCTCAAGAATCAAACTGTTGAAGAATCTCCACATGTTATTTTTGATGAAAATTCCTTTTCAACTCATGATTCTAAATCTTGCAGGGACAGTCAAGATAATGAAGAGGATGATTTTATTATGGATTCTTCACCGATCGTTGAGGAAATTGAAGACCTTAGTGAGAACTTGAACATTCATTCACCTACTCCAAGTGGATCAGGTAATGTTGTTCCAGATTTAAGTGCATCTCAACAGGTAACTTCTGAACATAGATTTTTGAGAGATCACCCATTGGAAAATGTAGTTGGCAATGTAAATGATAGGGTAAGAACTAGATCATCATTCCAGAATGCAATTGATGAAGACCCACTAGCTCTAATTTCCCAAGTTGAACCAAAGTCAATTGATGAAGCTTTATTGAGTTCTGATTGGATCAATGCAATGCATGATGAACTTCATCAATTTGAAAGAAATCAAGTATGGGAATTAGTACCTAGACCTAGTGACCAAACAGTCATTGGCACTAGATGGGTTTTCAGAAATAAATTGAATGAAAATGGTCAAGTCATTAGGAATAAAGCTAGGCTAGTTGCAAAGGGGTACAACCAAGAATTTGGAATTGATTTTGAAGAGTCATATGCCCCTGTAGCTAGACTAGAAGCTGTAAGAATTTTCCTTACTTTTGCATCTTCCATGAAATTTAAAGTTTAACAAATGGATGTCAAAAGTGCTTTTTTGAATGGTTAAATAAAAGAAAATATTTTTGTTGAACAACCTCCGGGCTTTGAAAATGAAAAACATCATAATCATGTCTTTAAGCTTCATAAGGCTCTCTATGGTCTCAAACAAGCTCCAAGAGCTTGGTATGACCATTTGAGTTCCTTTTTGCTTGACAAAGGATACTCTAGAGGTAATGTTGATCAAACCCTATTCACAAAAACTATCAAAAATCAAATAATTGCAGTCCAAATTTATGTTGATGACATAATATTTGGATCAACCAATAAAGCCTATGCAATGAATTTGCAAATCAAATGAAGAATGAATTTGAAATGAGCTTGATGGGAGATTTACAATTTTTCTTGGGATTGCAGGTTAACCAAACAAGCGAGGGGATATTCATAAGTCAAACCAAATATGTCAAGGAACTTCTGAAAAGGTTTGACTTTCAGAACCTCAAGCATTTAAGCACACCCATTGCCATTAATGCTAAACTAGAAGAAGACTCACTTGGTAAGTCAGTAGACCCAAAGACATACAGAGGTATGATTGGTTCTCTACTCTACCTAACCACTTCTAGACCTGATATTCAGTTCAGTGTGTGTTTATGTGCTAGATTTCAATCAAATCCTAAAGAAAGTCACATGTTAGCTGTTAAAAGAATTTTCAAATATCTTGTTGGAACATGTGATCTTGGAATTTGGTATCCTGCTAGTTGCAAGTTAGACTTGATTGCCTATTGTGATACTGATTATGCTGGGTGTAAATTAGATAGAAAAAGCACAAGTGGCTTGTGTTTGTACTTAAGTGGGTGCCTAATCTCTTGGGCTTCTAAAAAGCAACATTCAGTTGCCCTGTCAACTGCAGAGGCTGAGTATGTTGCAGCTGGTAGATGTGGCACTCAAATTCTTTGGGTAAAACATTAACTTCTCGATTACAACCAAGAGTTAGGTTGTGTTCCCATTCTTTGTGACAACACAAGTGCCATAAATCTGTCTAAAAACCCAATTCAGCATTCTAGAACAAAACATATTGAAATTAGCATCATTTCTTGAGGGATGAAGTAGCAAAGAAATCCTTTGAACTCCACTTCATTGAAACTAAAAAACAAATTTCCGACATCTTTACCAAACCTCTTCCTGACAGTAGATTTTCATCTTTGAGGAGAGAGCTTGGTCTTTGCAAATGTCCATCTTCTTGATCTCTCTCATTTGGGTTGAGTGTTTAGGTATATTCTGAGGGGGAGTCATTGTGTCATCATTCTTCTTTGCTTCCTTGATTCATATTGTTCACATCTCTCACTATTCAAATTCTATTTCTTTTTGACAATGAATTCTTCAACTCACATTGTGTTGAACTTCTTGGTATATCAAATGGTGAGTTGAAGAAGGACAAGTTCTGCTTGTCTGGACACTTTCACTATGCGAGAGTATATGTCTCTGCCAAGTACCAAGAAATGAATATGCAATTGTTGAGGGGGAGCTTTGTTGTTCAAAGAGAATCATTTCTAGTTTCAAAATACTTGCATATCTTTATTTTGATGAAAAGTTCTTGGAATCATCATCTCAGGGGGAGCTAGAGAATTCACAACTCATTTCCATTGCAAAATTCAACACTCTTCTTGAATTACATCAACTTCCTTGCATGATGTCCTCATTGAGTTGTCTAGAACCTCAAAATGATCCTTTGAGTGATCTACTACATTTTTTCACAATCAACTCTCAACTATACTCTTCAAGACTACAGAAATTCAAATCTCTTTCACAGACTGAAGGATAATGTGTGCATTGAATTTAAACATTTTTTTTTGCAACTGATGTGAGATAAATGGTTTCAAGTTTATAAAATTCTCCTTACACTTAATATTCAACAGCGCAATGGCACAAATACTGAGAAACTACAAACCTTCACAATGAATGAAGTGCCATATATGTCATGAGGTATTTTTGCTATCTCTGTTCAAAGGGGTTCAAAATCAAGAATTAAAAAAAAATGCTCTATATTTTTTTTATGGTGACTGAGTAACTGGAAATATTGGCGTCTGATAAATGTATATTTCCATGTAAAAGGTTGTCATTTCCCCCTTTGAAACTAGATAATGAGTAAATCCCTAGTATCCAGGAACTATGGTGTGTAAAAAGCATTAGTTCTTGAGTGAACAAGATTTACTACAATTGATAGTTTGATTAAAAACACAAAACTATCCAAAGAGAATTGCCTAAAATGACCATCTTTGTCTATCATCAGTTTGTTTTAAAGGTGTTTATCTTCATTACACTTGATTTCAATCTAAAAAGATATTTTCATTTCTTTGGATTTGGAGATTATGGTAGTTTGTATTGATTGTTGGATGTCCTATATCCCTCAAACTATCATTTTACTGGTTCAAGTCATTTAATGAATATATCCTGCTTGTTGTTGAGTAAATCTTGAAGTTTGTTGCATTTTTGCAAGAATTATGACAACTGAATTCTTTGGCCTCTTAAAAATCCTTGAAATGCTAATTCCATCCATCTTGAATCATATTAAAGATATCCCAAAACTCACAAATTTTTTCCATGCTGAAATACTCAAGTTTCTTCAGGCAGGTCGACACTACCTCCATCTAGTGTCGACACACTCCAGCCTAGGTCGACACTAACCTCTTCTAGTGTGGACACATACCCCTGTCTGGGCGATTCAAGTCTTGGGCGCCGGTTATGGTCTTCTTGTTCCTGCGGGGCATTGCACCTCCAAAACCCCTTTTATATGCAAGGTCGACCCCATGGCCGCCTTCCACCATTGAAAACGGCAGCCACTCCACCTTCTTCCCTCCTCCAACCCATCTTTGTCTGTCTTCCCTTCATTCCTTCTTCTCCATCCTCTGTTCTTCCACTCTCTATTGCTTCCATGGCCCCCAAGCAAGCCCCTCACCATGGAGCAAGGTCCAGGGCAACCGCCAGGCCCATTTCTGTGGAAGCACAACCGCCAATCGAGAGGAGAAGCAAGCGTCGGCATGACCCTGCTGAGCAGCCAGGGCCTTCCTCTGCATCTCCCACTCCATCCAAAAGAGGTAGGGCATCCTCTTCCGTTAGAGGCAGGGGTCTGCAAACCCTAGAAGGAGAATTTTGGTTTCTTCTCCTGAAGCTTCTGAGGAATCGTCCTCTTCATCTTCTGAGTCTTCCCAGCCTTCTGAGGCTACCCCTTCCAAGTCAGTCAGTGAAGGGAAGAATATCCTGAAACCTAGGGCGGTAGACTTGGCAGATAATGAGTTGGTTGCTGCTTTTCCAGAACTTCTAGAATTCTTCAATTTTTAGTCTTGGCTACCTTTCATATCACAGTTCAGAACAATTTACCCCAGACTTGTCCAAGAGTTCTATTCGAATTTGGAATGCACTGATGAGGGGTACAAGTCTGAGGTTAAAGGTGTTGAGATAGACATGCCCATTGCTTTGGCTACAACTCTATTCAAAGCTCCTGATGCAGGCACAGATTATCATAATTTCGAATTTAATCTCCATGAAGCCTACTCTATTTTGACTGGTCTTCCATCTGATGAATCTGACCCTAGACAAAGCCATGTCACAAAGTTCAACAAAACACATTTCCTCCTGTGTTGAGACTTCTCCACCACATCCTCACCACAATTATCACACCTCAAGGTGGTGGAAGGGACAGACTCACCGATATACAGAGATTCATAATTTATTGCATGAAAAAGGAATTAAAGGTCAACCTCCATGTGATTATGTACCAAATTATGTCAGAGACTACGAGGAAAGATCTCCATAGGTCTCTTCCTTATGCAGCTCACCTTACACCAGTCTTTGAACACTTTGGAGTCTCTCTTGAGAATGAGAAATCTCAAACAATCCCCAAGTCAAACATCTATCGGTTCAAACATTTGCAGAAATTCATGGGATTCAGACTTGAGGGAGATCAGGTTAGAAGAGGACCAACTATTGCGGAGGTTCCAGTGGTTCCTGAGGTTGTACCACCTCCTGAGATACCCCAATCTCCTGCACATGAGGACCAGCCTCCAATTCATGAGGACCAGCCTCTTGCTCCTGAGGATCAGCCTCCGGTTGAGGATGAAGCACCAATGAACCAAGATGTACCTCATACACCTCCCTTTCAAACCTCTTCACCACATTTTGCTGAAGTGGAAATACCTTCATTAACTCCCCAAGCCCAAGCCTCCACATCCTTTGGTGGACCTTCTGTTCCACCAGAGTTGTACTCATTTCTCAATGACAAGTTTGATACTATCACTTCTTCAATCCAACAGATGTCAGAGGTTTTTGAGCTTAGGGTACAAAGGTTGGAAAATTCCATGTCTGCTCAGTTCATCAAACAAAAGGAAGCATCAGATTATGCAGCCCAAAGATTCAATAGGCTTATTGGAACATTGGCTGATGCCTCTCTTGAACTAAAGGAGCATCAAGACAAATTAGAGAAGGTTCTTCAAGGTATTTTGGCAAATTCCCAACAGAATCTATTCAACAGCCAGGAAGCAGTCAATCAGATATCCAACACAAGACTGTCTTTTGCTCACATGGTAGATGCTTTGGAGGGCATGAAGAATTTATCTGCTCACATTGATGAAGAAATGTCTGCTCTAAAGAAGGAATTTAAAACTTTGCACAGACATGGTGGCACAGCTGGTTCCTCTTCATCATCACAGCCTATTTTAGCTGATTTCAATGTGCTTCAAGCAACCATGTCTGAGAATTCTGAAAGAATGGAAAATCTCCTGCATACAAGACTCTTAACAATCCAAGCTCAGATGAAGTTCAGCTTGACTTCTATGGAGAAAAGATTGACGGATATTGAGACTATCTTGCTGCCCATTCCTCCTCCTCCTCCTCCATCCTCCTAATGGACTTCATATTTTGATGATGTCAAAGGGGGAGAAGAACATCTATGGAAGGGCATCTATGTTCATCTATGTTGAATGAGAACTTTTAGTAATGAATGTGAATGAACAAATGTCTGTAGATATCAAACTGTGTTGGTTTTTTGGCCATTAATAGAAAACTATGGTTATTAGTAATATTGTGCCTCTTGATTATGAAAAATGTCAATTGTTACTAAAGTGTGCTAAATGGTTTTTGATGATTGTGAACGAAAATTGAATGAATGTGAATGGATGTTGTGTGAATGGATACTTGAAAATCACAATCCTTTAAAATTCAATCTTTTATGTTGACTCAATATTGCCATCATCAAAAAGGGGAGATTGTTGGGTTGAGTGTGAATATAATTCATTTCCCCTCATATTTTGATGATGAGAAGTTTGATTTTAATGCACAATAATTGGAACATGTTAAATACACCACACATGTAATGACCATATTTAAAAAGCATGTTTTCAAACACATTTATCATTTATTTTCATCATAATACATTGGACTAATGAAATATGTGTTTATTTCTCAGGGACACACAATTCTTCCAAGGGTAGTGTCGACATACCACATACTGGTGTCGACACAATGCTCCAAGCTCTAAGCCAAAAGATGAAGAAATGGTCAAGTAGTGTCGACACAAGATCAAGCAGTGTCGACACTAGACCCAGCTCCCAGTGAACCCTGACAACAGGCCTAGATAGTGTGTCGACACTAGACCAGATGGTGTCGACACTAGATGCCTCTCCCAGAAGGCCTGTTTTGCAGTTCTCTCCAGTGTGTCGACACGAGATGAAGTGGTGTCAACACTAGCGACCCTTCCCAGAGAAGCTCTTTTGCTAGTCTGGGACAGTGTGTCGACACACCCCATGGGAAGGTCGACACACTCCGGAAACTCTATGACTTAAAGTCTCCCCTGGACATGTGGCACTCTAGGGATTTGGTAGATCGGCCTTGGATCATGTGCCCACGACACCCAAGGGTACTTTTGGACAATTTTAGGTATAAATACTCTCCTAATTGGCCATCCAACCAAAAGAGAGCCTCCAAGAGCCTTCCAGAAAACCTTTTGGCGGCAGAGAAAGCTCTCCTCCTGTTCCTGGTCCCCTTGTGCTCCTTCACCCCAATTCACACATCTTCAAGCACAAGAAGAGAAGTCTAATCCAAGATGAAGCAGTGTGATCAACTTCCAAGGATGCAGATCGAGTAGAAGCAGACAATTGTGAAGAATTCAAGGAAGATCCCAAAGACCAAGTTGCAGAGCATTGCCCTGGGACTTCAAGAGATCAAGCTTCTTCACAATTCAGCATCTACAAGGGAGTCTTCTTGAAGAACAAGGACATTTCACCCCATTCCTCATTTTCCCTTGTTTCTTCTTGGTCATTCTAGAGATTGTGCATGAACTGTTGCATTAATCCTCTTGAATGAATCTTTTTAGATCATATCATTGCTAGAGGATCTAAATCTTTGTGTTTTGTGATCTAGCAAGTGGTTTGTGAGCCTGTGTGCTCAGTGTTGAGTCGTCGTACTTAGTTGTGGTTGAGCAATTGTGCTCAGGTTCTAGAGTGGTCTTGCTGTAAGGCCCTCGAATTTTATTGCATTATTGTATTGCATGTAAATAATTCATGTTGTGTATGTACGTATGTAACTATTTACGTAAGTACTAGTAGTATACTATTGCATGCATGTGTATAAACTAAATGTAAATAGTGTATGAATGGTATGATGATAGTGTGTACATGATAACGTATACATATGGCATGTATATAGGTGTAAAATGTGCATGGTTTCTGCATGTTTTGGAGTTCTGGCCGAAGGCCAGATTGGCGTCAATATCAATGGACACTTGTGTTGTGTAGGCGTCAACCCTATGGACGCCAACACTAAGTCCAGCGTCCAGCGATGTGGACGCCAACTTCTCTGACCTGCATGCGTTGCAGAGCCCAGAATTCTGGGAGCAAGCTAGCTCACCCATTGGGGAGCTATCTCCAACGGTCTGATGGCCCTCTTGTCCGACCTGCGTGAGAGGAGAGCTCCTCTCCTCTATATACAAACTCCCTTTACACCAGAAAACCTCCCTTGACTCTTTGCAAAGAGGAGAGAAAACCCTAGCTCAGATCTGTGCAAAGACTGAACTTTGGAGGCTTCAATCCGGCGATCCAAGGCTTCCTCTGGCATTCTATTGCAACTGGAGGCTAGAGGGAACCAAGGAGAAGGCTTCCCCACCACTGGCTTAGCACCTGCATCGACCAAGAACCCGGAGGAGTGGTGTTTTGGAGGCTTCTTAGGACGACGAGAGCTTCACCAAGCTTTTGATCCCTTTAGACTGTACCTAAAAGGCAAGTACCCTACCCATAGTGTTCATGTATGTGTCTAGGATGGTTTTACCATTTTTATACATTTTCCCTCGTGTCCTAGACCCCCAAGTTCACCCCATCTTTGGAGCTCGGGTCTGTGTTTTGCACAGACCTGACATTAACGGCAATATCCCTTGCCGCTAAGATCATGCTTACCGTCCAGCGATTATGCCGTTGACATTGAATTAGCGGCCAGAGACCGCCGCCAAGTTCATCTGAGCAGAACAACAAGCTGTTCTGCCCTTCTATATGATAAATTTCGACATGTTTTGTGATGATGATATAATGTAACTCTTATATACTATGTACACTAGCTAATGTGATGAATGGGAGAATGAATGTACATCTATTTTGTGGGTGGTCGAGTTTAATTGTTTATCTAATGTGTATGCGAAAAGAATGGCCATGTGTATTCACCATGATCCTAATGATCAGTGGCAAAGTTTTGTTGCCCAAATTTGTTAGACCATGTATGCATGTTATTATCTGTGCTCTGAGTTTCTGACATTTTTCCCATGCTTGTATGATTATTTAAAAATTCTGTTTTGGGAAAATAGAAATCATGCGTAGGTCATGTTAAATTCCAGTAAATTGCGTGTTGCTCGATAAATTCGGGAACAAATTCTGTGACCCTGTGCATGCTAGGGCTTAGACAGTGGGTTGTTAAAACTTGTGATTGTTATTCAACTCCATGCTAACTTAAATTGTGAATAGCATGTGAATTTGATGTCAGATTTTCTGTGATTACGTTTTAGGTCATAAAAATATGAAAATTTGTATGTGGGATCCTAAACCGAAATCAGCTAGTGGTTAAAATTTCAGGTCATTTGGACCAGTATATGATGCAATATGAATTTTCCAGGTAAAAATGTGAAACTAATGCATGCCTTTGTAAAATGATTTGATTTTGTATATAGCAACCTGATTAGCGAAATTTCCTGAGTGCTAAACTTCTGTAATTGTAGTGTCATACTAGGAAAAATAGAGAAGTGTGCATGTGAGTGAGAAAGTGAATGAAATGAGAGTGACATGTGTAACCTATGTGTTAAAATCGGTAAAAATGTGTAATGTGTAACTTGTGCCAAATGTGACACTGCTTCCACAGAGGGCAGTGGAACCGTATCAGGGAAAAGTCCCCTTGAGAAGGTTCAATGTGTAGTGACCCTAAGGGCATTAGGGGGAAATCCTGGAGGTGGACAAGTACCACTGGTTAGGGTGGAGACTTGTTCTCCTGGTCTGCACAGTCCAAGAGTCGCCATTGTATTGCCTAGATGGCGTCTATGTGATGTGATGTGTTGTGTCCTTCTTTGGTGGTTTGGACTATGTGTCACGGCACTAAATGTGAATGTGTAAATGTGTATGTGTCCATGTGAAAAATGTGAATGTGATTGTGATCATGCGCAAATTGTGTAGTGTGAACAATGTGTAAACGTGCAATGTGTAAAGTGTTAAAGATGTGAACAAGAAATTGTGTAAAAATGTGAAACCGAAATGTGAGGATGTGAGATTGAAATCCATGATATGAGGATCTGAAATCATGTTAGAACAGCAATATAAACGTGGTTACGATCATGTCTTATATGTGTACATGCATAGAATCCATGCTAGGGACAGTCTTACTTATGTGTAATCATTCCATGTATGTTTACTCTCACATTGTGGTTTGAATGAGAATGTAACTTTCATGTGTTAGATTGTAAAGTGTTAAACCACATCAAAACAGCAAGCTTAAAGCATGTGAAGTGGTCATGTGCATGTGTAGGAATAAGTAGTAACCATGTTAGAAATGTTTTCTTCCATGCATGTAAACTAGTCTTGCTAAATTGCTTCCCTTCTTTTAGTTTAATTGAAAGAAGAACTTCCATGTGTAGGAATGATTAGAGAGCATGAGATAGGAGATTTTGATTTAGGAAATCTGAAAGCACGAATTTGTGTTTCATTAATGGAACTACCATGATAGGTTGTAAATTTTAATAAGGATGCTACATGTTGTGTCTTGTAAATGTGTATGTAAAACTTGCTATGACATGTACATGTATAGTATGTGTAGAGTTACTTGCGGAGTCTTTTAGACTCACTACTTGCTTCGGCGTACAGGTGTAGTTGGTGACGAGACACTAGTGGAGGAGATGTTGGAGACCGACTCCGAGCGCGGAGATTAGAGCGTTGCTGGAGTACTTGTGACTTTTTGTGATTTTCATAGTATGTAATTTGAACATTGTACTATCTTATCATGGAAGAATGTATAAGTGTGGACATTTATGTATTTAATTTTCAGCAATTTGAATTATGTGGACTTTTAGTTCTTTAAATGTTATCAAATCATGTATGTTAAATGTGGATGATGAATGAATGAAGACAGTGGTTCTTTTACTTCCGCTACTCTATTCTTATATTCACGTGTATCTCAGTTGAATGTCATTGTTGGGTAAATGTCCCACTGTGATGACGCTCGCTATACCGACGTGGGTTGGTATAACCGTATCGGTATAAAGAGGGTCGTCGCAGAGATTGGTATCAGAGCAACCGGTTGAGATTGCACATGAATATACACAAGTCATCATCCCCATTGCATGCTAAGTATGTCCACATGTGTAGAATTGATTAATAAGGAATGAAAGATAGATAAGAAAATGGTTAGAAAACTTAGTAACCTAGCTCTAATGGTGGCTGAAATTTATTACAGCCATGGCTTCGAGAGGTAGGCGTGGCGGAGCGCCGACCCGTGAGGACGAGCCGCGACGTGACGAGCGGGCGGAGCAGTAGGCCCCGGCACCGCAAGGTCCTGTACTTCCCCCACCGCCACCTGTGGACTATGGAGTATTCATGCAAGGTCTGGTGCAAGCCATGCAGACGCAGGCTCATACCCAGGCAGCACTCCAGGCTCAGTTGGAGGCTCAGGTTAGACTAATAAAATGAATTATTAGCTATTTTATTTGATTGTGCGATATTATGTTGATTGTGTATTGTTTACTGTGATGTAGCAGGCTCAAGTACCAGCTCAGGACCATGGTGGACCTTCTACCATGGAGAGATTCAAGAGGATGTTGCCACCCTCTTTTAAGGGGGAGAGCGATCTGTTGTTGGCTGAAAGCTGGATGAGGGAGATAGAAAAGATCTTCGGAGCCATCAGGTGTGTAGATGAGGATAACGTTACATTGGCCACCTACATGCTACAGGTATGCTTTAGTTTATATGCTTGTATGTTTGTTAAGCTAGATTTGTTTAGATGGTGCTTATGAGCGGTGTACTGCAGGAAAGAGCTGATGTATGGTGGGCTTCATTGCTGCGTACCCGGTTTGAGGACGGAGCTATCGACATTGCTTGGGACGAGTTCGTGAGGCTCTTTCGGGCCAAGTTCATCCCCGAGCATGTGCAAGATCGGATGGAGCAGGAATTCCTGTCTTTGGCTCAAGGCTCCATGACCGTGCTGGAATATGAGGCAAGATTTTCTGAACTCTCTAAATATGCACCTCATATCATGGCAGACGAGCGAAGGAAGACAAAGAAGTTCGTGATGGGACTCAAGCCATCACTGCGGACGAGACTCGTGGCATTTGACCACCGCACATTGGACGAGACCCTCAGTGCTGCTTGTAGGCAGGAGGGAGAGATGGAGCAATACCTGGAAGAAAAGAAAGCTTCGCAGAAGAGGCCAGCAGCGACTTTCCAACGGCAAGACAAGAAGAAAGTAGTGTACCAGACACCGCAGCGATCCGTGGCAGTCGGCAGTTCTCAGGTACCCTCTGTACGTTCCCCTGGTGTGAAGAAAGAGTGTCCCCACTGTGGGAAGACACATGGTGGTACCGAGTGTTGGATGATTACGGGCAAGTGCTTGAAGTGCGGAAGCAGCGACCATAAGATCAAGGATTGCCCAAGACTTCAGCAGGGAGTCCAGCGCGGAGCGCCAGTCCCAGCAGTAGCGGCAGCGGAGCCAGCTACAGGAAGACCAGGAAGGCCTCTAGCCCCAGCTCGAGTGTTTGCTTTAGCTCGCGAGGACGTCGAGCAGGTGGAGCATGTCACCGAAGGTACGGTTTTACTTTTAGGTGTGCACGCTCGGGTTTTGTTTGATACGGGTGCTACTCACTCGTTCATTTCCGAGCGGTTCGCTAGGCAGTTAGCCCTAGAGTCAGGTATAGAGTCTGAGGATTTAGAGGTCCCTTTGTCTGTGCACACCCCTGCGGGTACGGTATCGACTAGGAAGTTCATTCCGTCGTTACCTGTGTGCATTGAGGATAGAATCCTAGATGGGTGTTTCTTCTTGCTAAAGATGAAGGACTATGATGCTATCCTTGGTCTGGATTGGCTAGAGGAGCATTATGCGTTAGTGGATTGTCGCCGGAAGAGGATTGTTTTCCGCATTCCTGGTGAGGATGAGTTCTCTCATCCCTTGCCAAGGAACTTGGCAAGAAAGTTAGTCATCTCTGCCATGAAGGCGATGCGCATGGTGAACAAGGGTTGTGACGCTTTTCTTGCCAGCGTGGTACTAGTGCCAGAGGCTGATGAGTCACCTACTCTTGCAGAGATTGAGGTAGTGCAGGATTTTCCAGACGTCTTTCCTGATGATTTGTCTGGTTTGCCACCGGATAGAGAGATAGAGTTTACCATAGAGTTGCTATCGGGCACCTCTCCTATCTCGAAGGCTCCATATCGGATGGCACCTGCGGAGTTAGCCGAGTTGAGGAGGCAGTTGCAAGAGTTGCTTGATAAGGGATTTATTCGCCCTAGTGTTTCCCCTTGGGGCGCACCTGTATTATTCGTCAAGAAGAAAGACGGGTCACTTAGGTTATGCATCGACTATAGGAAGTTGAACCAAGTGACTGTGAAGAACAGGTATCCTTTACCTCGTATTGATGATTTGTTTGACCAGTTGCGGGAGGCATCAGCCTTTTCTAAGATTGATTTGCGATTTGGTTATCATCAGTTGAGGATTCGGAGTGAGGATGTGTCCAAGACGGCGTTTAGAACCCGTTATGGACATTATGAGTTTTTGGTCCTTCCTTTCGGATTGACCAATGCCCCTGCAGCGTTCATGGATTTCATGAACAGGGTGTTTAGGCCTTATCTAGATAGCTTTGTCGTAGTGTTTATTGATGACGTGTTGGTCTACTCTCCGGATGAGGACACGCACCGTCAGCATTTGAGGTTAGTGTTAGAGGTTCTTCGTGAGCACAAGCTGTACGCTAAGTTCAGCAAGTGCGATTTTTGGTTGCGCGAGGTTCATTTCCTCGGGCATGTTATCTCCGGTGCTGGTGTTGTAGTGGATCCAGCAATGGTCCAGGCAGTTATGGATTGGGAGATTCCCAAGACCCCTTCGGAGATTCGTAGTTTTATTGGTTTAGCTGGTTACTATCGGCGATTTATTGAGGGATTTTCATCCATCGCCGCCCCTTTGACTCAGCTTACCAGAAAGGGAGTGAAGTTTGTTTGGTCCGAAAAGTGTGAGAGTAGTTTTCAATTATTGAAGACTAAGCTCACGACAGCCCCGGTGTTAGTCTTACCGAGCGGTGTAGAGGGTTTTGCTATCTACACGGATGCGTCTCGGATTGGGTTAGGCTGTGTGCTCATGCAGCAGGAAAGGGTAGTGGCTTATGCTTCTCGTCAGTTGAAGGAGCATGAGAGGAACTATCCAACTCATGACTTGGAGCTCGCAGCAGTGGTTCATGCACTAAAGATCTGGAGGCACTATCTTTATGGTGTCAGATTTGAGGTGTTTACCGACCACAAGAGCTTAAAGTATCTTTTCTCCCAAAAGGAATTAAACCTGAGGCAGAGGAGATGGATTGAGTTCTTGAAGGACTATGACTTCGACCTTCAGTATCACCCTGGAAAGGCGAATGTTGTAGCGGATGCTCTGAGTAGAAAGAGGCCATCTCTCCAGTAGGATTGGAAGATGTTGGAAGATGCGGCTTGCGCGTTGACTGAGTTAGAGCCATCGCTATGTCAGGCTTTTGTAGCTCAGTTATCTCTTAGGTCCTCGATTTTGGATGAGGTGATCGAGCAACAGGGAGCCGACCCTAGACTCTTAGAGTTAGTGGGTAAGGCGGGCATTGCTCGTGATGAGGACGGTGTGATTAGATTTCAGCACCGTGTTTGTGTCCCCGATTTAGTAGATGTCCGTGAGCATGTGTTAGGAGGCTCACAGATCGCGATTCTCTATTCATCTGGGTAACACGAAGATGTATCAGGATTTGAAGAGATCATTTTGGTGGTCGGCATGAAGAAGGATGTGGCGGATTATGTGTCTAGGTGTTTAGTGTGTCAGCAAGTGAAGGCCGAGCGACAGCGACCATCCGGCCTTATGCAAAGGATGGACATCCCAGTGTGGAAGTGGGAAGCTGTCACTATAGACTTTGTTTCGGGTTTGCCTCGATCTAGAAGGGGCAACGACTCGATTTGGGTAGTTGTAGATAGATTCTCGAAGACTGCTCATTTCTTGCCTATGAAGAAGAACAGTCAGTAGAGAGTTTAGCTAGATTGTATGTTAGTAGTATCATTAGATTGCATGGTGTGCCGAAGTCGATCATTTCGGATCGGATCCGAGATTTACTTCGAGGTTGTGGAAGGATCTTCAGGATGCTTTAGGTTCGGAGCTGAGGCTCAGTTCGACGTTTCATCCCCAGACTGATGGACAGTCTGAGAGGACTATCCAGACGCTCGAGGATATGTTGAGAGCGTGTGTTTTGGATTGGAAGGATGATTGGGAGCGTCATTTACCTCTAATGGAGTTCGCATACAACAACAGCTTTCATGCGAGTATTGGTATGGCTCCATTTGAGGCGTTGTATGGTAGGCCCTGCAGATCTCCGTTATGTTGGGAGGAGACTGGTGATAGGCAGTTGATCGGACCGGAGTTAGTTCAGGAAACTTCGGATAAGGTCCAGCTTATCAAGAAGAGGCTTGTTGCGGCACAGGATAGGCAGAAGAGCTATGCCGACAACAGGAGGAAGGATCTTGAGTTCGAGGTTGGCGATCATGTCTTCTTGAAGATATCGTCTGCTCGAGGTGTTGTCAGATTTGGCAGGCATAGTAAGTTGAGCCCTAGGTTCATTGGCCCATATGAGATTCTCAGACGTTTGGGCAGCGTGGCGTATGAGCTAGCATTACCCCCAGCTTAGGCTAGCGTTCACCCTGTATTCCACGTATCTATGCTCAGGAAGTATGTCCGAGATCCATCTCATGTGATTAGTCATGAGCCAGTGGAGATTCAGCCAGATCTGTCGTATGTCGAGCAACCAGTAGCTATTCTTGACCGGAAGGTTCAGCATCTCCGGAACAAGAGTATTGCGTCGGTGAAAGTTCTCTGGCGGAACTTCTCACGAGAGGAGGCTACTTGGGAGCTTGAGGATGCGATGAAGGAGAAGTATCCCCTTTTGTTTGAGTAGCGTCGTTCTAGCTTCGAGGACGAAGTTTCTTTAAGGGGGAGAGGGTGTAAGGCCCTCGAATTTTATTGCATTATTGTATTGCATGTAAATAATTCATGTTGTGTATGTACGTATGTAACCATTTACGTAAGTACTAGTAGTATACTATTGCATGCATGTGTATAAACTAAATGTAAATAGTGTATGAATGGTATGATGATAGTGTGTACATGATAACGTATACATATGGCATGTATATAGGTGTAAAATGTGCATGGTTTCTGCATGTTTTGGAGTTCTGGCCGAAGGCCAGATTGGCGTCAATATCAATGGACGCTTGTGTTGTGTAGGCGTCAACCCTATGGACGCCAATACTAAGTCCAGCATCCAGCGATGTGGACGCCAACTTCTCTGACCTGCATGCGTTGCAGAGCCCAGAATTCCGGGAGCAAGCTAGCTCACCCATTGGGGAGCTGTCTCCAACGGTCTGATGGCCCTCTTGTCCGACCTGCGTGAGAGGAGAGCTCCTCTCCTCTATATACAAACTCCCTTTGCACCAGAAAACCTCTCTTGACTCTTTGCAAAGAGGAGAGAAAACCCTAGCTCGGATCTGTGCAAAGACTGAACTTTGGAGGCTTCAATCCGGCGATCCAAGGCTTCCTCCGGCGTTCTATTGCAACTGGAGGCTAGAGGGAACCAAGGAGAAGGCTTCCCCACCACTGGCTTAGCACCTGCATCGACCAAGAACCCGGAGGAGTGGTGTTTTGGAGGCTTCTTGGGACAACCCAAGGAGAGCTTCACCAAGCTTTTGATCCCTTTGGAGTGTACCTAAAAGGCAAGTACCCTACCCATAGTGTTCATGTATGTGTCTAGGATGGTTTTACCATTTTTATACATTTTCCCTCGTGTCCTAGACCCCCAAGTTCACCCCATCTTTGGAGCTCGGGTCTATGTTTTGCATAGACCTAACATTAACGGCAATATCCCTTGCCGCTAAGATCATGCTTAGTGTCCAGCGATTATGCCGTTGACATTGAATTAGCGGCCAGAGACCGCCGCCAAGTTCATCTGAGTAGAACAGCAAGCTGTTCTGCCCTTCTATATGATAAATTTCGACGTGTTTTGCGATGAGGATATAATGTAACTCTTATATACTATGTACACTAGCTAATGTGATGAATGGGAGAATGAATGTACATCTATTTTGTGGGTGGTCGAGTTTAATTGTTTATCTAATGTGTATGTGAAAAGAATGGCCATGTGTATTCACCATGATCCTAATGATCAGTGGCAAAGTTTTGTTGCCCAAATTTGTTAGACCATGTATGCATGTTATTATCTGTGCTCTAAGTTTCTGACATTTTTCCCATGCTTGTATGATTATTTAAAAATTCTGTTTTGGGAAAATAGAAATCATGCGTAGGTCATGTTAAATTCCAGTAAATTGCGAGTTGCTCGATAAATTCAGGAACAAATTCTGTGACCCTGTGCATGCTAGGGCTCAGACAGTGGGTTGTTAAAACTTGTGATTGTTATTCAACTCCATGCTAACTTAAATTGTGAATAGCATGTGAATTTGATGTCAGATTTTCTGTGATTACGTTTTAGGTCAGAAAAATCTGAAAATTTCCATGTGGGATCCTAAACCCGAAATCAGCTAGTGGTTAAAATTTCAGGTCATTTGGACCAGTATATGATGCAATATGAATTTTCCATGTAAAAATGTGAAACTAATGCATGCCTTTGTAAAATGATTTGATTTTGTATATAGCAACCTGATTAGCGAAATTTCCTGAGTGCTAAACATCTGTAATTGTAGTGCCATGCTAGGAAAAATAGAGAAGTGTGCATGTGAGTGAGAAAGTGAATGAAATGAGAGTGACATGTGTAACCTATGTGTTAAAATCGGTAAAAATGTGTAATGTGTAACTTGTGCCAAATGTGACACTGCTTCCGCAGAGGGCAGTGGAACCGTATCAGGGAAAAGTCCCCCTGAGAAGGTTCAATGTGTAGTGACCCTAAGGGAATTAGGGGGAAATCCTGGAGGTGGAGAAGTACAACTGGTTATGGTGGAGACTTGTTCTCCCGGTCTGCACAGTCCAAGAGTCGCCATTGTATTGCCTAGATGGCGTCTATGTGATGTGATGTGTTGTGTCCTTCTTTGGTGGTTTGGACTATGTGTCACGACACTAAATGTGAATGTGTAAATGTGTATGTGTCCATGTGAAAAATGTGAATGTGATTGTGATCATGCGCAAATTGTGTAGTGTGAACAATGTGTAAACGTGCAATGTGTAAAGTGTTAAAGATGTGAACAAGAAATTGTGTAAAAATGTGAAACCGAAATGTGAGGATGTGAGATTGAAATCCATGATATGAGGATCTGAAATCATGTTAGAACAGCAATATAAACGTGGTTACGATCATGTCTTATATGTGTACAGTGCATAGAATCCATGCTAGGGACAGTCCTTACTTATGTGTAATCATTCCATGTATGTTTACTCTCACATTGTGGTTTGAATGAGAATGTAACTTTCATGTGTTAGATTGTAAAGTGTTAAACCACATCAAAACAGCAAGCTTAAAGCATGTGAAGTGGTCATGTGCATGTGTAGGAATAAGTAGTAACCATGTTAGAAATGTTTTCTTCCATGCATGTAAACTAGTCTTGCTAAATTGCTTCCCTGTTTTAGTTTAATTGAAAGAAGAACTTCTATGTGTAGGAATGATTAGAGAGCATGAGATAGGAGATTTTGATTTAGGAAATCTGAAAGCATGAATTTGTGTTTCATTAATGGAACTACCATGATAGGTTGTAAATTTTAATAATAAGGATGCTACATG
This sequence comes from Colocasia esculenta, assembly GCA_014218235.1. Classification (NCBI taxonomy): domain Eukaryota; kingdom Viridiplantae; phylum Streptophyta; class Magnoliopsida; order Alismatales; family Araceae; genus Colocasia; species Colocasia esculenta. The sequence goes on from CM024760.1 coordinate 82,216,149, forward strand.
TTGTGTCTTGTAAATGTGTATGTAAAACTTGCTATGACATGTACATGTATGGTATGTGTAGAGTTACTTGCGGAGTCTTTTAGACTCACTACTTGCTTCGGCGTACAGATGTAGTTTGTGACGAGACACTAGTGGAGGAGACGTTGGAGACCGACTCCGAGCGTGAGATTAGAGCGTTGCTGGAGTACTTGTGACTTTTTGTGATTTTCATAGTATGTAATTTGAACATTGTACTATCTTATCATGGAAGAATGTATAAGTGTGGACATTTATGTATTTAATTTTCAACAATTTGAATTATGTGGACTTTTAGTTCTTTAAATGTTATCAAATCATGTATGTTAAATGTGGATGATGAATGAATGAAGACAGTGGTTCTTTTACTTCCGCTACTCTATTCTTATATTCACGTGTATCTCAGCTGAATGTCATTGTTGGGTAAATGTCCCACTGTGATGACGCTCGCTATATCGACGTGGGTTGGTATAACCGTACCGGTATAAAAAGGGTCGTCGCACTTGCTCTAGAGGTTGTGTGAGTTGTAGAACTCTGTGTTGGAGTTGTCTGGCTCCAGTGTGTGTGGTGTATCCGGTTGTTTAGTGGATCCTCACAGTGTGAGGGGTGGATGTAGGAATCACATGGTGTGATTTCCGAACCACCTAAAAATTATCTGTGCAGTGGTTTGTGTGTGACTTAAATTCACATTGCGCTAGTATGCATACGGTTTTTAGAATTCACCTTTAATCAACTTGATTCCACACTTCAATCATCTAATTCACACAATCACTCATCAAATCTAAATTGCTCTTTCAAATTGCCTCTGATTCTATGCATTGTTTTTAAATTGACTAAGCTTCTGCAATTGTTGGCCTAGATCTATTCAACCCCCCCCCTTCTAGATCTTGTCCATCACATCTTCGATCCTTCTCTTAGATCACATCAGATTCTCTATCCCCTCAAGATTGATGTCATTCTTCGGTTTGCCAGTTTTGGGTCTTTCTAATCCTACAAGATAGCCCTCGGCAGTGATAAATATGGGGATTTCAAAGTCCACATCGATTTCTATTGAAAATCACAACGATTTCCTTAAAGCTGTAACGATTTGATGTCATAACGATTTCTTTGTAGAAACACTATTTGATTATAAACAAATTGTTCCCATAATGATTCCTTAAGTCATCACATCGAATTCTTAAGACTTCATAATGATTTGCTCGTCACAACGATTCCTTAAGTCATCGCATCGATTTCTTAAGACTTCGTAACGATTTGCTCATCGCAACGATTCCTTAAGTCATCCCATCGATTTCTTAAGACTTCGTAACGATTTGCTCATCGCAACGATTCCTTAAGTCATCGCATCGATTTCTTAAGACTTCATAACGATTTGCTCATCGCAACGATTCCTTAAGTCATCGCATCGATTTCTTAAGACTTCGTAACGATTTGCTCATCGCAACGATTCCCTAAGTCATCGCATCGATTTCTTTAGAGCTCATAACGATTTGCTTCACGCATCGATTTCTTTAGAGCTCATAACGATTTGCTTCGCGCATCGACTTCTTTTAGAGCTCATAACGATTTGCTTCGCGTATCGACTTCTTTTAGAGCTCATAATGATTTGCTTCGTGCATCGACTTCTTTTAGAGCTCATATCGATTTGCTTCGCGCATCGATTTCTTTAGAGCTCATAATGATTTGCTTCACGCATCGACTTCTTTAGTAATCATAACGATTCACTTTCTGCAATGATTTCTTAAGTGTTCATAACGATTTATTCATTGAACACAACAATTTGCTTCATGCAACGATTTCCTAAGTGTTCATAACGATTTCTTCACTGAACACAACGATTTGCTTCATGCAACAATTTTCTAAGTGTTCATAACGATTTCTTCACTGAACACAACGATTTGCTCTCCATAACGATTTCCTTAGTAAACATAACAATTTGGTTATGTCTTACAGTCATTTAGCTAAATTGACTTGATCATAACGATTTCATAAGTCATGATTGTATCGACTTCTTATGTACAACGATTTACTATTGGTCATAGCATTGAATAGTCAAAGTCGTCACACATATCCTTCTCACCTCTCTGCATTTAATGTAGACTGAACATATCTCTGCATGCATGAAGATGATAACATCCATTATCGTGCTTACTCTGTGTGTATCTTTTAGAACAGCCATTTGGCATTACTATTTATGTGATTATTTGTTCTAACGTTGACTGACATCAGAGACAGCTTAGCTGTCTATTGTTTAAGCTTGAAATATGTGCAGATATCTAATGACAGTCCATCTTACAACGTTGGACAAAATAGAAGCCAAAGAATAACACGAAATATTTTGCGTGCACAAATGGATAAAAGACTGTTGACTAACAGCTTCAAAAAGGTCATTCAGTCTAACGTCTACCAAAGCTAGAGACAACGGACTTCTCAACGTTCAAACTTCAAATAAGAGATATATATAAGCAAGAGTGAAACTCCAGAGAAGACAACCTTTTTAAAAAACACAGCTTCCAAGCAACTGCATTGAAGTTCTCTGCGAGTTCTCTAGAAAAGAGCCAAGCCTCATTTTCCATTAGTCTTAGCTCTTAGCTCTCTGTGCTGTAATAGAAATATTGAGAGAGAGCCTGTGTAGTTCTTAGAGAGACCATTGTTTAGATCTCCTTCTCTCAGGGCTATTTGCTTCAGATTGTGGCTAGTTAAAGCATGATCTAGGGGCGTGTTTTATTGCTTACTTTTGCTGAGTTATTCCCTTCTGTTGTGAAGGAAGACCTGGTGGGGCATCTAGGTTGTTGTAGTTCCCTTCTGTTGTGAAGGAAGACCTGGTGGGGCATCCAGGGTGTTGTAGTTCCTTTCGTGTGAAGGAAGACCAGCTGAGCTGGCTGTTGTAGTGTCCATAGGGGGACTATACCCTAGTTAGTGGAATCCTGAGTTATTGCTCAGGGACTGGACGTAGGACTTCTAAGGAGAGGAGGTCCGAACCAGGATAAACTCTGTGTGTTGTGTGATTGATTTCCTGTGTGTGTTTGCTGTTTATTCTAACTTTCTCTAACCTTCATCGAAGAACGTCTTTGTGTGAACGTTTTAAGTACAGGTATTAATCAAATAATTTTTAAAAGAACCCATTCACCCCCCCTCTGGGCTCGTCAACTGGGCAACAACCATCCGACTCACCTGAACACGTGAATAAAATACGCAGGATGAGCGAAATACACCTAGTAGGACTTAATATCTCATGAGAACAAGCATGGTTTAAATAATTAATGTCTTAAATGGCAGGGTAATGAAAGAGTATAGTCATGTAGAGTAAGTAACGATAGCAAGAGAGCAATAGCACTAGTATAGTGAAAATAGCACAACGATAATGATAATAGAATGGTCATGTAATGATTATAGCACTTGTATAGCACTTGTATAGCACTTGAATAGATAGCACTTTGATTGTCATCGATTAAATGTTATAGTATTAAATGGCACTGGATGCATGTCGTACACATCATGATCATGTAACCCTTGCAAGGAAATAGCACTCTTCGGGAGCTCTCCCCAGGACCAGACCGGGCCCTATTGCAATGGCATATAGCACTTGTTCGTTATTCTTGAGAATCAATTGTATGGCCAAATAGAGTACCAAGAAGAGATGAGAGTAATAGACGAAATAGATGAGAGTATAGAGTGAAAGTGAACAGATGAGAGTAACGAGATAGTAGATGAGATAGGGGTATAATCGTAAAAATATCGTTAAACCATGATAGTAACAGTTGCACAGCACCAGGTCGGGTACCGACAGTCTGGTAGAAGTCACATCCGCCCACTATTCGTGCTATGAACACATACTAAATGGTCCGGCGTGAACACAAGGTAAAAAGGAATCACTAAGGTCGTTTGGATCGTACTGATCCCTAGGGGTGTAACTGGTTTTAAGGGTACAACCAGCTTGTCGGCTAAGGACGTGCGCCAAAGCCAAGAAGACTTACGAAGGCCTTGACAAGGATTCCCTGGTCCAGTCAGGAGTCTTCCCGGTGGAGAGGTGGTCCATGCCAAGAGAGTGTGTAGAAACTAGGGTCCGTCATGCCTCGAGTGCTCGAAGGCCGAGGGAAACGGTAATGGTGTATAAAACGCGTGAGTAAAATGAAGACAAGTGTAATTATTTAAATAGAGAATTTAATCCATGTGCAACAATGTCTTTTGGCGGGCTGATATTCCTTTTTCTTGTAGAGGGGAGGCTGTTCTAGATAGATCAGGACTTAGGAGTGTTAGAATGGGCTGAACTGCCTTTGCTTTATCTTTTCTTTAGGAGATTTGACAGGGGTATGCCCCAGTGTTTTTGTACTAGCAATTTTATCATTAAATATATAAGGCACAGTGGTCGCACCAGGGGAGTGAGAACATTACTCCTCTCTGGGGAGTAGTGCACTTAGCTGGTTACTGACTCTGTGACCTCTTTGATTAAAATAAATAAATAAATAGAGAATTTAATAATTTATTTTGCTAAATTACCATATACATTATTACGTAATTTAATAGGGTTTAATGGCAAACATAATTGTTAAGTGTGTGCAAGTGTAAGAAATCAAGAGAGCATGTATGGTTGTGTATATAGATTTCAAATTAATTAATTTCATGTAATATTGCCCATTATTAATTAACAAGTCTAATTACTCATGACAGAACTTAATTAAGGGTAAACAGGGTTTATATGGAAAAATAGCAGGGTTATAATGGTAAAATCAGGGTTCTGGCCACAATAGTCAGGTCGCGACACACAGGGGTGTCACATTAAGGTCATCGCGACGCCCTTGGATGGCGCATTCAGAAGTCAGGTCGCGACGGCTTAGTCCGGCGCGTCATGGTCGCGACGCACGGATAGGCCGCGACAAGTTGAACCGGACGTTGGGGTGACCCGGGGTCAGGTCGCGACCAGTCGACCCATCGCGTTCAGAATGCGACGAACCCTGGTGTCGCGACCCCCTCTGAGATCGCGGTGGATCGGGCCGTCGCGACTTCAGAAGGTGGCTCGAGCCCAGAAAAGGAGATTTTCCCCTTTTTGGGTGGGTTCCATCCCTTCCAAACATGCTACATGGTACTTCAAAAATCGATGTAAAATCACACAGTGATCCATAACTCATGAAACTAATTTTAAACGAGAGTAGACATGGAGATCTATCATTGGTCACGATTAATTAGAAAACAGTCATGTATAGAGCATGTTTTGACTAGCTTACTTTTTGTTAACCTAAACATGCACTGTCTAGGAATAACGATTTAATTTGCCATGGATACAAGATAAAAATTAGGGCAAATAGGGGCGTTTAAAAGATAGTATCATGTAGTATTTATGAGATTAAATTCGGGGCATGGGATCGAGTACATGTAGGGATTTAAAGCAAACAAGTGGTTTCGGGTGCATGGATGTGACAGGGCTTGCAATATTTAATTCGTTCTCATGGGGGACGAAAAAAGAACGAAACGAAAGGGCTTTTGAAGAGGATCATAAAGGCTACCTAGGGTAATTTTTACATGAATTAAGCTTGAGAGATTGCCTACCTTTTTGCGTTGACAAGAAAACTAGGGTTTGATGACGAAAAAGGAAGAAGAAAGCTCCTTGCTCCAGCCTTCTCCTCCAAGCTCCTTCATTCAGATCGCCTCCCCTCCGTCCTCTAGAGTTCTCACTGCGGTCTAGGGTTTGGCGCGGATGAAATTTGGGTGTTTTGTTGGCTAATAGAGTCCTAACCCTTTTAAGAGTCCTTCCTTCCATAAAATTCTAAATTTCCCTTATTTATCTCCCACTTTCCCTCATTTATCTCCTAATTAGGGTTGGGAAGAGATCAAATTTTGTGGGCAAAGGTTAGGGTAAGTATAGGACTCTTTTTTAAGATATATATGGCTTATTGAGCATTTATCTTAAAGCCCTTTCTAATTATTAATTAATTACATACGAAATTGGATTAATTATTTCCCATCCCATGATGGGCTCCTCACAATTAGGCCCATTATTTTATATTTGAGCCATTTACACAACCCATTATTGATTTAACTTAATGGGCTTGATTTAATTTTCTTTTATTTCACTTATTCCTCATTTATTCTAATTAAATCTATTTATCTCATTTATTTAATTAAAATTTTTATTTAATTGGGATTTAAAAATCCATGGTGCTACAGATGTTGTCCTGGGCAAACCTGCAACAAAGTCCATTGAAATATCATCCCACTTCCATTGTGGTATTAGTAGTGGCTGCAATAAACCACCTGGCCTTTGATGCTGTGCCTTAACTTGTTGACACACTGCATATCTTGCTATAAACTCTACTATCTCCTTTTTCATGCTTGGCCACCAAAAATATTTCTTTAAATTCTCATACATTTTAGTGCTTCTTGGATGTATGGTGTACCTGGACCGATGTGCTTCCTCCAACACTTTCTGTTTTACACCAGCTTCACTTGGGACATACAACCTGTGCCTAAACCACACAACACAACCATCATCAATTGTAACTTCCTCCATCTTCACAATGTCGGCCAAATATTCATCTTCCTTTTGAGCTTCTATAACTTGCCAATACAAAGATGGTTCCACGGTACTACTAGCCAACACAAATCTTCATCGGTTGCTTGGTACAAACAAAGAACTTTCTGCCACATCCTCATACAATTTCCATTCTTTCATCATGATGTGACTCATAACCACCTTCCTACTTAAAGCATCTGCTACTACATTTGCCTTACATGATATGCCAAATTGAAATCATAATCTTTGAGATATTCCATCCACCTGCGCCCTCAAATTTAATTCCTTCTGAGAGAAGATATACTTCAAACTTTTATGATCCGTAAATATCTCAAACCTTTCCCCATACAAATAATGCCGCCAAATCATTAAGGCAAAGACAACCTCTGCCAATTCCAAGTCATGTGTAGGATAATTTTCTTCATGATGCTTCAATTGCCTAGATGCATATGCCACCACTTTCCCATGTTGGATAAGTACTTCCCCAAGTCCTCTCCTGGATGGATCCGTATATATCACAAAACCACCTCGTCCTGTTGGTATCTCCAATATTGGGGCTGAAGTGAGCCGCTTCTTCAACTCCATGAAACTACGCCTGCAATCGGATGACTATTCAAATGGCACTCCTTTTCTAGTAAGCCTTGTCAATGGTGCTGCAATTTTAGAAAAATCTTGAATAAACCGCCTATAATACCCAGCCATCCCAAGGAAACTTTGGATTTCCGACACTATCTTTGGCTCCTCCCATTTCATAACAGCCTCCACTTTTACTGGATCTATAGCAACACCCTTACTTGAAATAATATGCCCCAAAAACTGAATCTCCTTAAGCCAAAACTCACACTTACTATATTTTGCATAAAGTTGATGCTCCCTCAATGTTTGCATTATAATTCTCAAATGATCTGCATGCTCTTCTTCTGAGGCTGAATATACTAAAATGTCATCAATAAACACCACAATAAACCGGTCTAAATAAGGATGAAAGATCTGATTCATCAAATTCATAAATGTTGTTGGTGCATTGGTTAGCCCAAATGGCATAACCACATACGCATAATGCCCATACCTTGTTCTAAATGTCGTCTTGTCTATGTCCTCCTCTCGGATCCTCAATTGATGGTATCCCGATCTCAAATCTATCTTGGAGTACACCTTTGCTGATTGCAATTGATTAAATAGATCATCAATACGGGGAAGTGGATACCTATTCTTTATAGTGACTTGATTCAACTGGCGGTAATCTATACACATTCTCATACTACCATCTTTCTTCTTTACAAACAAGAACGGCGCTCCCCATGGTGAATGACTCGGCCGAATGAATCCCTTCTCAAGTAACTCTTGCAATTGCTTCTTTAACTTCTTCACTTCTGCAGGTGCCATCTTGTATGGTGCTTTAGAAATGGGCATACTACCCGGCTGCAACTCAATAGTGAAATACATCTCTCTATGCGGTGCTAACCCCGGTAACTTCTTCGGAAACACATCCGCAAATTCCCTAACAACAGGTACCATATCCACTACCTTTTCTGCCTCAACCAAACTAACATATGCCAAATAGGCTACACATCCTGCATTAATCAATTTCCTAGTCTTTAGGGCAGAGATAATGAATTTAGGGGTGTAGAATGGCATACCTTGGAACTCAAATAAACCTCCTCCTGGATAGTTGAACCTCACTTTATTTTTCCTACAATCAACAACTGCCCCATATACTTCCAACCAATCCATGCCCAATATCATATCATACTCCTTTAACTGCAAAGCATATAATCTAGCTGGCAACTGATTATCATGTATCATAATAGGTACCTCATCCAAATAACATGTGGTAAGTATAAAATCTCCCAACGGTACCTCCACCATAAGCTCACAATGCCTCTCCTCAAAAGGATGCACCATAACATCAAGAAAATCTTCAGAAATGAAAGAGTGAGATGCACCCAGATCAATCAATGTTCTTGATGAAAATTCAAAGAGTGGTATAATACCTTCAATCAAATTTGATGCTTCTGCCTGGGCCCTCGTAATCGCCATTACTCGTCCTCTTCCTCCGCCCCTCTAGTAAGGTGCACCTCTCCCTTGCCCTGCTGAAGGTTGTTGTTGCTACTACTGTTGTTGCTGTGGTGCCCCTCTACCATAATTAGTTCTCCTTGGATATGGACAGTTCCTCGCCATATGCCTTGACTGATCACAATTATAACACCGGAATTCCCCAGGCTGTCTTGCCGTACTTTGTTGAGACTCCTCCATCTCCGGCTTATAACAATGCCCTTGCTGAAATCCTTGTTGTTTGCCACCTCCTCGGCCTCTAAATATCTTTTTCAACTTGTTGACCCATTTGCCAAAGGCCAAAGAAGACGATCCTCCCGAAGGTGCCTTTCCCTTGCTAACACCCGCGGACTGTTGTGGAAATCGGAAATTACCACCACTTGATCCCAATCGGCTAGACTGCCTGCCTTGTATGGTTCTTTCAAGTATTGCTGCTCTTTGGACTACCTCTTCCACTGTACCACACATCAAGGGAATAACTGCATCTTGCAACTCTGGCCTCAATCCCCGGATGAAGTACTCAATCATCATTGCATTGTTGGTTACTACATACGGAGCATACCTACTCAAGGCCATGAACCTCATTTGGTATTCCAACACTGACAAGTTCTCTTGCTGAAGTGTTCTAAATTGCTCCCTTTTTGTTTGCTGAACTTGTATCGGAAAGAAAGTGTTATTGAATACCTCAAGAAACTCGGCCCAAGTAATTGTTTCTTCAGCTCTACCGGTGAACATGGTCTGCATCTTAAGTCTCCACCATTCTTGTGCAAAACCCCTCAACTGATAGGTTGCCAAGATAACCCTATCTTCTTGGGGACACCTCATTGTAACAAACACCCTTTCAATTTCATGAATCCAATGCTCAGCTGTGTCCGGATTTGGACCTCTTGAATATGTTGGTGGTTGCAAACGCAAGAACCTTTCCACCATCATTGTGGACTCCTTCACACTTGCTGGCCGCACTGGTACCACTGGAGGTAAAGGTGCTACAGGGGGTGCCTCTACTCCATAGGGTGGTACTAATGGTGCCGGCATGATCTCTTCCGTCACCGGTGGTGCTACTCCGGAATGCTGACTCGATAATTGCTGATCAAACCTTGTCCGGATGTGAGTGATACTCTCCCACATCCTCTCTATCATCTAGTGAGTAGACTCCTCAGAATCATCACCTCCTCCTCCCCAATTTGTAGCACCATTGATTTTTAAAATCCAAATAAAAATAAAATTTCTATTTTAATAAATGAGGAAAATATATTTAATTAGAATAAATGAGCAATAAGTGAAATAAAAGGGAATTAAATGAAGTTCATTAAGTTGAAACCCTAATGGGTTGTGTAAATGGTTCAATTACAAAATAATGGGCCTAATAAAGTGGAGCCCATCATGTGATGGGAAATAATTATCCCAATTTCGGAATTTATTAATTAGTAAATAGTAAAAGGGTAGGATAAATACTAAATAACTTGTATTTATCTAAAACAAGAGCCCTTAGCCCATCCTAACCCTTTGGCCACGAGATTAGGCCTCTTCCTCACCCTAATTAGGTAGATAAATGAAAGAAATAAGAGGATAATTGCTAATTTTCGGAGTTGGAGGAGAAGTGAAGAGTTTGAAGATGTTAGGACTCTATTAGCTAGTAAAAACACCCTAATCTCATCCCTACCCAAACCCAAACCATGGCTGGAGCTCTGGAGACGAAGGGAGAGGCTGGAGACCATGGGAGATTGGAGAAGAAAGCTTGGACAAAGGAATTTTCATCTCATTTTCGTCTCCAAATTAGGGTTCTTCTTTGTTTCAACAAAAGGTAGGCAATCTCTCAAGCCAAATCTGTGTAAAAATTACCCTAGGAAGACTTCATGTTCCCGAGCAAAAGCCCTCTCATTTTGGTCCATTTTGATCTCCCATGAGGGAGAATTAATTCTTTGAATCCCTGTCAGTTCCATGTACCCGACCCTTCATGTTTGTTTTCAAATCTCAAGCATACACGACCCCATGCCATGAGAAATTCTCATAAATACTACATCATGTTAGCTTTTAAACGCCTCTAGTTTGCCTAATTTTTATCATGTATCCATCTCTAATTAATTCGTTAAACTTTGACAGCGCATGTTTAGGTCATCAAAATGTAACTTGATCAAAGCATGCCTAAACCTTGTCTATTTTCCAATTAATCAGGCATGTTAATAGATCTATGTGTTTACTTTCATTTAAAAATAGTTTCATACTTTTTGGATAATTGTGCAATTTTATATGGAATTTAGAAGTGTCCTGTAGCAAGCAGGATTACCCAGGAAAAAGGGGTAAAGGGGTCGGACCCACCCTGATATCGCGGCGGCGCAACCCACCGCGATACTAGCGGGGTCGTGGCTGGCGGGTGCGTCGCGTTAAGAAATGCGGCGGCCTAAGCCGCCGCGATTCCCGGCGCAAACCGAACCGGGCCAGTTGGTCTACAGATTGCGACAGAGCCGCCCGTCGCGACTTGAATCGCGGCGGGTAGGCCCACTGCGATTTAAAGATTGCGGCCAAAACCTTTATTTGTGTCCATATCCCTATTTTATTTGCCATATAACCTTGTACATGTTAAACCATGTACTATTAAGCTTAACCATTGACCTGAATATTTTTATTGGATAATAAACTAAATAATTCTTATTAATTAAAAGCCATTTGCACGATTTATCATAATCTCATGATTTCTTTACACTTACACACACATAACATTGTTATTTGCCATTTGACCTTAATAATTTATGTAATAATGTATCTGGTAAATTATCAAAATAAATGACTAAATTACCCTATTTTATTAAATACAATTGTCTTCATTTTATACACATGTTTTGAATACCGTTATCATTTTCCCTCGGCCTTCGAGCACTCTAGGCACAATGGGCTAGATTTCTATACACTTTCTCTTGACTTAGACCACCTCTCCATCGGGAATACTCTCAACTGGGCTAGGGACTCCTTTTCAAGGCCACCGTAAGTCTTCTTGTGTAACGACCCTCCTTATACCGGTACGGTTATACCAACCCTCATTGATATAACAAACGTCGCTACAGTGAGACATTTACCCAACTATTATATATTAGGCTGAAACGTACATAAATACATAGCATATGACAGCGGAATTTAAAGAACTGAAAGCCATCTTATTCCATCATCCACATTTATCCACAGTCCATATAGAAGAAAAGAAATTATCATGAAATAACTGAGAATATAAAATAAATTTAATGTCCACAACTTTTCTGAAATAACTACATTATCCACATGAGACTATGTAGAGTCTCTTATTACATACTTATGAAATGAAGTACAATGTCAATTCACCAAGGTACACTACTCTCGCTCCGAGTCGCTCCTAACAATCTCCTCGGAAGAAGCAGTCTCAACACCTATACGCCGAAGCAAGGATGAGTTCAAAAGAACTCAACAAGTAACACTAAACACACTAAACATACATGTAGATGGCATGGGTTGCTATTTGTCAAATTAAAGCCTAAATATGCTTTCTACACAACTATTAATAGATCAATTTATCATATTCACATGTTAAATGAAAACTAAATTAAACATGGAGATTTTCATCTTAACAACAAATCATTTCTATCATGGATTTTCTAATGATTATCACATGGATAACATGTTTATACACATGGAACTGGCTATTTATTATGAACAAAAAAAACATTAGTATATAAGATTAACATTTTACATGCTGTCACAAGGATTTAAAACAATACATGCTCAATTACTCTAGTTTCACGATTTGCACACTCACTTTCATTAACACAAGTTCACATTTTATATGCCGTGACACATAGCCCAAACCACCGTAGAAGGACACACACTAATCACATTATACACACATCTATCACCTAGGCAAAACAATGATAGATCTTAGTTACTGCGCAGAACCGGGAGAAGTACTCTCTACCCTAACTAGTGATACTTGTTCGCCTTCAGGATTTAATCCCAATGCCCATAGGACATCACACACATTGAACTTTCTCGTGGGGACTTTACCACAATACAGTTCCACAGCCCTCTAGGTAGCAGTGTCACCCTTGGCACATTTTTCTAATTGGTTTAACACACATAATATACAATTCTTATATGCATTCATTACTCACACATTTTCTTACTACGGTATCACCTAACATGGTATTACTATTAATAGAGTTCATATCAGCCATTATTAACACTAATCATATTGTAATTAACTAATTTAACAGTAATTATACTAAACATGCATTAATGTAATCATTTTACATGAAATGTACAACTCAGTATTCACAGTTATCCAATCTGCATGAAAATTTAACCACAAGTCATTTACTGTTCACATATCACATAAGCGAAATTTCAAAATTTTCTGGAATATATACTATTTAACAAAATTCAAACAGTGATATTTCTAAGGTTAAAATAACCCAATTTATATAGTAGTCATCATTTAGACCTATAGTACACGCTATACATGCATACTGACAGTACTAACCATATTACAAATTTTTTAGGATTTAACTATTTTCTTACTATTTATTAAAATTCCTACACTAATTAATCATGCTCACTATTTTCATGTCAGAAATCTAGTAAACTATACAGTCATCAGAAAACTACCAAATTTTAACAGTAAGTTCTGATATCAATGTACATATCACAGAAATTTTCTGACATTTAAGTTTTATAGGGATCATACAAACAGTAAATGGAAATGCTCAAAACCTATTTACCATGCATTTCTGAATTTTTTATTATTACAGCCTTAAGTAAAAAAATTTCCCATAAATTATGAAACATGATCTCACACTCGTACTACATAACATATAGAATTTATCATATATCCTCATGCGAAAAACCTCGAAAAATAGTTTATAATGGTCAGATCTGCAAACTGTTGCAGACAGACGAACTTAAGGGCAAAGGAATGGCCGTCTAGCAGGTTAGCGGCAACAAATAATGCCGTCAACTCAGGATATTAACGGCAGGGGATCATGCCGTTAATATTCCGTCTATGCAAAACACAAACTACACATAAGAAAATCATTTGAATGGGGGGTTCCAGGACTCGAGAAAATCAGTAAAAATTCTGGGACATACTGGACACATGTAGGGATGATGTGGGTAGGTTACTTGACTTGGATAAAATCTCTACTCCTCAAATTTGGTCAGAGAAGCCCTCCTCGGCCTGTGCCAAAGAGCCTTCAATTCCACCTTCAACCGGGTTCCTTGTCGATGCAGAACGCCACCCGGTGATGGAGATCTCTTCTCCAATGGTTGGACTCCCCTCCAGTCGTAGAAGATCGCCGGAAGGAGTCACCCATCGCCGGATCAAATGTTTGCAAGATTGGGTTTTCACATAGAATTCTAGGGTTCTTGACAAAGAGTCAAAAGGACTCAACCTAATCCTAACCCATTTCTTTTATAGGGCTGGGCGATTAGGGTCGCGCTATGGTGATTTTGTGACCGTTGGGGAATGGTTACCATAAGAGGGGGTGAAGATTTTGGGGGCGTTTCCGGATCTGAGATGCAAAAGATCTGGAATATTAACGTCAACATCACAGGCCGTCAACTTTGGGTTGGCGTCCATCGATGTGGCCGCTAACTCAGAGTAAACGTCAACTCAAGTGGACGCCTGCTGGTCGTCGAAACAGACTCTGTAGCAATCATATATATACATACATGTAATTTATATATATCTATATATAGAATGCATATATTAAAGTACTAGTCTATATAGTATATGTAAGCAAGTATTGCGCACTTCAATTTACACATCAATGGTTTCAACACATATATACATATGTACACATACACACATGTAAACACTCAATATATAAAAATCAAGGGCCTTACACCCTCTCCCCCTTAAAGAAACTTCGTCCTCGAAGTTAGACTGACACTACTCAAACAACTGAGGATACTTCCTTTTCATTGCATCCTCAAGCTCCCAAGTAGCCTCCTCTCGCGAGAAGTTGCGCCATAAGACTTTCACCGACGCAATGCTCTTGTTCCGGAGATGCTGAACCTTCCGGTCAAGAATAGCTACTGGTTGCTCCACATAAGAAAGATCTGGCTGGATCTCCACTGGCTCATGGCTAATAACATGAGATGGATCTCTGACATACCTCCTGAGCATAGAAACGTGGAAAACAGGATGAACACTAGCTAACGCTGGGGGTAATGCTAGCTCGTATGCCATGCTACCCAATCGTCTGAGAATCTCATACGGGCCAATGAATCTAGGACTTAACTTACCATGCCTTCCAAATCTAACTACACCACGAGTAGGCGAAATCTTTAAAAAGACATGCTCACCTACTGCAAACTCTAAATCCTTCCTCCTGTTGTCGGTATAACTCTTCTGTCTATCTTGTGCCGCAACAAGCCTCTTCCTAATCATCTGGACCTTATCCGAAGTCTCCTGAACTAACTCCGGACCAATCAGCTGCCTATCACCAGCCTCTTCCCAACACAAGGGAGATCTACAAGGCCTACCATACAACGCCTCAAATGGAGCCATACCAATACTCGCATGAAAACTATTGTTATATACGAACTCCACTAAAGGTAAATGGCGCTCCCAATCATCCTTCCAATCCATAACACACGCCCTCAACATATCCTCGAGCGTCTGGATAGTCCTCTCGGACTGTCCATCAGTCTGGGGATGAAAAGCCGAACTAAGCTTCAACTCCGAACCTAATGCATCTTAAAGACCCTTCCATAATTTCGAAGTAAATCTCGGATCTCGATCCAAAATGATCGACTTCGGTACCCCATGCAATCTAATAATACTACTAACATACAATCTAGCTAAACTCTCTACTGACTGCTTCTTCTTCATAGGCAAGAAATGCGTAGTCTTCGAGAATCTATCTACCACTACCCAAATCGAGTCATTACCTCATCTAGATCGAGGTAAACCCGTAACAAAATCTATAGTGACAGCTTCCCACTTCCATACTAGGATCTCCATCTTCTGCATAAGACCAGATGGTCGCTGCCGCTCGGCCTTCACTTGCTAGCAAACTAGACATCTAGACACAAATTCTGCTACATCTCTCTTCATGCCAGACCACCAAAAAGATCTTTTCAAATCCTGGTACTTCTTAGTGTTACCCGGATGAATAGAGAATCTAGACCTATGAGCTTCGGCTAATACATGCTCACGGACATCCACGATGTCAGGAACACAAATACGGTGATGGAATCTAATCACGCCATCCTCATCACGAGCAATGCCCGTCTTGCTCACTAACTCTTGGAGTCTAGGGTCGACTTTTTGTTGCTCGATCACCTCATCCAACGCCGAAGACCTAATGGACAACTGAGCTACAAAAGCCTGGCACAATGATAGCTCTAACTCAGTCATCGCACACGCTGCATCCTCCAACATCTTCCAATCCTGCTGGAGAGACGATCTCTTCCTACTAAGAGCATCCGCTACGACATTCGCCTTTCCAGGATGATACTGGAGGTCAAAGTCATAGTCCTTCAGGAACTCAATCCATCTTCTCTGCCTAAGGTTTAATTCCTTTTAGGATAAAAGATACTTTAGGCTCTTGTGGTCAGTGAACACCTCAAATCTGACACCATAAAGATAGTGCCTCCAGATCTTCAGTGCATAAACCACTGCTGCAAGCTCAAGATCATGAGTCGGATAGTTTCGCTCATGCTCCTTCAATTGATGAGAAGCATACGCTATTACCCTTCCTTGCTGCATCAATACACAGCCAAGGCCAATGCGAGATGCATCCGTGTAGATAGCAAAACCCTCTTCCCCGCTCGGTAAAACTAACACAGGAGCCGAAGTGAGCTTAATCTTCAACAACTGAAAACTACTCTCACACTCCTCGGACCAGACAAACTTCACTCCCTTCCTGGTTAGCTGAGTCAATGGTGCGGCGATGGATGAGAATCCCTCAATGAATCGCCGATAATAACCCGTCAAACCAAGAAAACTCCGAATCTCCGAAGGAGTCTTGAGAATTTCCCAATCCATAACATCCTGGACCTTCGCTGGATCCACTGCTACACCAACACCGAAGATAACATGCCCAAGGAAATGAACCTCGCGCAACCAAAAATTGCACTTGCTGAATTTTGCATACAGCTTGTGCTCACGGAGAACCTCTAACACTATCCTCAAATGCTGACGATGTGTGGCCTCATCCGGAGAGTAGATCAACACGTCATCAATGAAAACTACCACAAAACTATCTTAATATGGTCTAAACACCCTGTTCATGAGATCCATGAATGCTGCCGGGGTGTTGGTCAGACCAAAAGGAAGGACCAAAAACTCATAATGTCCATAACGGGTTCTGAAGGCCGTCTTGGACACATCCTCACTCCTAATCCTTAACTGATGATAGCCATAACTCAAATCAATCTTGGAAAAGACTGATGCATTATGTAGCTGGTCAAACAAATCATCAGTCTGAGGTAAGGGATACTTGTTCTTCACCGTCACTTGGTTCAGCTTTCTATAATCGATGCATAACCTAAGTAACCCATCCTTCTTCTTCACGAATAAGACAGGTGCGCCCCAAGGGGAAATGCTAGGGCGAATAAATCCCTTATCTAACAAATCCTGCAATTGCTTTCTTAGCTCTGCTAATTCTGCAGGGGCCATCCGATAAGGTGCCTTCGAGATAGGAGAGGTGCCTGGAAGCAACTCTAGAGTGAACTCTATCTCTCTCGCCGGTGGCAATCCAGATAAATCATCGGTAAAGACATCTGGAAAATCCTGAACTACATCTATCTCTGCAAGAGTAAGTGACTCATCAACCTTGGGTACTAATACCACGCTGGCAAGAAAAGCGTCACAACCCTTGTTCATCATTATCATCGCCCTCATGGCCGAGATGACAAACTTCCCTGCCAAGTTCCTCGGCAAAGGATGAGAAAATTCATCCTCACCAGGAATGCGGAAAACAATCTTCTTCCCACGATAATCTACTAACGCATAGTGCTCCTCTAGCCAATCCAGACCAAGAATGGCATCATAGTCCTTCATCTTTAGCAAGAAGAAACACCCTTCTAGGACTCTATCTTCAATGCACACCGGTAAAGACGGAATACACTTCCTAGTAGATACCGTACCTGCAGGTGTGTGCACAGACAAAGGGACTTCTAAATCCTCAGACTCTATCCCTGACTCTAAGGCTAACTGCCTAGCAAAATGCTCAGAAGTGAATGAGTGGGTAGCACCCGTATCGAACAAAACCCGAGCATGCACACTTAAGAACAAAATCGTACCTTCGGTGACATGATCCGCCTGCTCGGCGTCCTCACGAGCTAACGTAAACACTTGAGCTGGGGCTCGAGGTCTCCCTGGTCATCCTGTCGCTGGCGCTACTGCTGCTGCTACTGCTACTGGGGCTAGTCCACACTAGACTCCCTACTGAAGCCTCGGACAATCCTTGATCCTATGCTCACTGCTCCCACACTTCAAGCACTTCCCCGCCAACCTCCAACATTCCGTACCACCATGTGCCCTCCCGCAATGAGGACAATCTTTCTTACCATTAGGGGAACGTCGAGAAGGTACCTGACTGCTTCTCGATGCCACGGGACGCTGCGGTGACTAAAAGGTCGCCCTCTTTCTCTCTTGCCTCTGAAATGGAGCTGCTGGCCTCTTCTGAGAAGCCTTCTTCCCCTCTAGATACTGTTCCATCTCTCCCTCCTGCCGACACGCCGCGCTAAGTGCTGCCTCAAGGGTACGATGATCGAAAGCCACCAACCTCGTCCTCAGTGATGGTCTCAGCCCCATCACGAACTTCTTGCCTTCCTGCGCTCATCAGCTACTATATGAGGAGCATACTTTGATAATTCTACAAACCTGGCCTCGTACTCCAATACAGTCATGGATCCCTGAGTCAACGAGAGGAACTCCTGCTCCATCTTGTCCTGGATGTGCTCCGGAACAAACTTGGCTCGGAATAGCCTCACGAACTCATCCCAACCAACCTCCACAGCACCATCCTCGAACCGAGTACGCAGCAACGAGGACCACCACACGTCGGCTCGCTCCTGCCAAAAACCACCCATAAAGACTAATCCAAACACTATAAACTTAGAGAAATTTAATGCATAATTTATACAACACATACCTGTAGCATATAGGTGGCTAAAGTGACTTTGTCATCATCAGCGCACCTAATAGCTCGAAAGATCTTTTCGATCTCCCTCATCCAGCTCTCAGCTAACAAGGGATCGCTCTCCCCCTTAAAAGAAGGTGGCAACATCCTCTTGAACCTTTCCATGATGGAGGGTCCACCATGATCCTGAGCCTGGGGAACTGGCACTTGAGCCTGAGCTTCCAGCTGAGCCTGGAGTGCCGCCTGAGTGTGGGCTTGCGTCTGCATGGCCTGCACTAGACCCTACATGAACACTCATAGTCTACTGGTGGCGGTGGGGGAAGCACAGGACCCTGGGGTGCTGGAGCCTACTGCTCTCCCTGATCCTCACGTCTAGGCTCATCTCTCCTCTGCTCTCCCTCACGAGCAGGAACACCACGTCTACCACGTGAAGCCATAGCCTGCAAGGTGATTCAATTCACAATTAGAAACTACTATCCAACTAGTTCCTAATTATGTGGACAATCTACACAGACTTAGTATACAATGAAGATGATGGTAATATGCGCATATTTACATACAATTTCAACCTCTCGTTCTGATACCAATCTCTGTAACGACCCTCCTTATACCGGTACGGTTATACCAACCCTCATCGATATAACAAACATTGCTATAGTGGGACATTTACCCAACTATTATATATTAGGCTGAAACGTACATAAATACATAACATATGACAACAAAATTTAAAGAACTGAAAGCCATCTTATTCCATCATCCACATTTATCCACAGTCCATATAGAAGAAAAGAAATTATCATGAAATAACTGAGAATATAAAATAAATTTAATGTCCACAACTTTTCTGAAATAACTACATTATCGACATGAGACTACGCAGAGTTTCTTATTACATACTTATGAAATGAAGTACAATGTCAATCCACCAAGGTACACTACTCTCGCTCCGAGTCGCTCCTAACAATCTCCTCGGAAGAAGTAGTCTCAACACCTGTACGCCGAAGCAAGGATGAGTTCAAAAGAACTCAACAAGTAACACTAAACACACTAAACATACATGTAGATGGCATGGGTTGCTATTTGTCAAATTAAAGCCTAAATATGCTTTCTACACAACTATTAATAGATCAATTTATCATATTCACATGTTAAATGAAAACTAAACTAAACATGGAGATTTACATCTTAACAACAAATCATTTCTATAATGGATTTTCTAATGATTATCACATGGATAACATGTTTATACACATGGAACTGGCTATTTATTATGAACAAAAAAAACATTAGTATATAAGATTAACATTTTACATGCTGTCACATGGATTTAAAACAATACATGCTCAATTACTCTAGTTTCACGATTTGCACACTCACTTTCATTAACACAAGTTCACGTTTTATATGCCGTGACACATAGCCCAAACCACCGTAGAAGGACACACACTAATCACATTATACACACACCTATCACCTAGGCAAAACAATGATAGATCTTAGTTACTGCGCAGAACCGGGAGAAGTACTCTCCACCCTAACCAGTGATACTTGTTCGCCTCCAGGATTTAATCTCAATGCCCATGGGACATCACACACATTGAACTTTTCTGTGGGGACTTTACCACAGTACAGTTCCACAGCCCTCTAGGTAGCATGTCACCCTTGGCACATTTTTCACGATTTTCTAATTGGTTTAACACTCACATAATATACAATTCTTATATGCATTCGGTACTCACACATTTTCTTACTTCAGTATCACCTAACATGGTATTACTGTTAACAGAGTTCATATCAGCCATTATTAACACTAATCATACTATAATTAACTAATTTAACAGTAATTATACTAAACATGCATTAATGTAATCATTTTACATGAAATGTACAACTCAGTATTCACAGTTATCCAATCTGCATGAAAATTTAACCACAAGTCATTTATTGTTCACATATCACATATACGAAATTTCAAAATTTTCTTGAATATATACTATTTAAAAAAATTCAAACAGTAATATTTCTAAGGTTAAAATAACCCAATTTATATAGTAGTCATCATTTAGACCTATAGTACACGCTATACATGCATACTGACAGTACTAACCATATTACAAATTTTTGAGGATTTAACTATTTTTGCACTATTTATTAAAATTCCTACACTAATTAATCATGCTCATTATTTTCATGTCAGAAATCTAGTAAACTATACAGTCATCAGAAAACTACCAAATTTTAACAGTAAGTTCTGATATCAATGTACATATCACAGAAATTTTCTGACATTTAAGTTTTATAGGGATCATACAAACAGTAAATGGAAATGCTCAAAACCTATTTATCTTGCATTTCTGAAATTTTCATTATTACTGCCTTAAGTAAAAAATTTCCCAGAAATTATGCAACATGATCTCACACTCGTACTACATAACATATAAAATTTATCATATATCCTCATGCAAAAAACCTCGGAAAATTGTTTATAAAGGTCAGATCTGCAAACTGTTGCAGACTGACGAACTTAACGGCAAATGAATGGCCGTCTAGCAAGTTAGCGGCAACAAATAATGCCGTCAACTCAGGATATTAATGGCAGGGGATCATGCCGTTAATATTCCGTCTGTATAAAACACAAACTGCACATAAGAAAATCATTTGAATGGGGGGTTCCAGGACTCAAGAAAATCAATAAAAATCCTGGGACATACTGGACACATGTAGGGATGATGTGGGTAGGTTACTTGCCTTGGATAAAATCTCTACTCCTTGAATTTGGTCAGAGAAGCCCTCCTCAGCCTGTGCCAAAGAGCCTTCAATTCCACCTTCAACTGGGTTCCTTGTCGATGCAGAACGCCACTGATGATGGAGATCTCTTCTCCAATGGTTGGACTCCCGTCCAGTCGTAGAAGATCGCCGGAAGGAGTCGCCCATCGCCGGATCAAAGGTTTGCAAGATTGGGTTTTCGCACAGAATTCTAGGGTTCTTGACAAAGAGTCAAAAGGACTCAACCTAATCCTAACCCATTTCTTGTATAGGGCTGGGCGATTAGGGTCACGCTAATGTGATTTTGTGACCGTTGGGGAACGGTTACCATAAGAGGGGGCGAAGATTTCGGGGGCGTTTCCAGATCTGAGATCGTAAAAGATCTGGAATATTAACGTCAACATCACAGGCCGTCAACTTTGGGTTGGCGTCCATCGATGTGGCCGCTAACTCAGAGTAAACGTCAACTCAGGTGGACGCCTACTGGTCGCCGGAACAGACTCTGTAGCAATCATATATATACATACATATCATACATGTAATTTATATATATCTATATATACAATGCATATATTAAAGTACTAGTCGATATAGTATAAGTAAGCAAGTATTGCGCACTTCAATTCATACATCAATGGTTTATACACATATATACATATATACACATACACACATGTAAACACTCAATATAAAAATCAAGGGCCTTACATCTTGGCTATGGCGAACATCCTTAGCCGACGAGCTGGTTGTACCCTAAAACCCGTTACACCTTAGGGATCAGTATGATCCATGGCCTTAGTGTGTTCTCTCCTTATCTTGTGATCACGCCGAACCATCTAGTCTGTGTACACAGCACGGCTAGTGGGCGGTGATGATTTCTACCAAACTTCCGGTACACGACCTTGTGTCGTGCAACTGTGCCTATCATTGTTTATCGCATTTTACGATATTGTCCTTATCTCATCTACTATCTATATCCTCTCATCTGTTCACATTCTCTCTCTACACTCTCGTCTATCTCGTCTACTTCTCTTATCTATTTCTTGGTACTCTATCGGTCATTCTTGTGATTGTCTAAGATAAAGAAATGACTAATGCCAGTGCAATGGGGCCCAATCAGAAACTGGGAGGAGCGCCCGAAAAGTGCTAGTGCCCATGGGAGTTCAAATGATCAAGGATGTGTTACGGCATGCATCCAGCACCATCATACTATCAAGATTAATCTATGACAATCAAAATGCTATCTATACCAGTGTTATCGTTATCTTTACTAGTGCACCGTTGTGCAATTTACATGCTATATTGTTACATGGCCATTCTATTATCGTTCTCGTTGTGCTATTTTCCCTGTACCATATGCTATTGTTCTCTCGTTATCGTTACTTGATCTACATGACTCTTCTCTTTAGTTACCCTGCCATTAAGACATTAATTATTTAAAGCATGCTTGTTCTCATGAGATATTAAGTCCTACTGGGCGTTATTCGCTCATCCTGTGTTTTTATTTAATGTGTTTCAGGCGAGTTTGACGATGACCACACTCACGAGGACGGGACTGAGGAAGATGCTCAGGAGTGACCCTGTTTCAGCCACCCGTGTTTTAGTAGTAGTTAGAGTCAGTTAGTCCATATGTATTAGTTTGGTTTTTAATAAAGTATTATGGGCCCTAGTTTTGGCTCTAATACATTGATGTAATAGTTAGTACATGAAGTTAGTGAATTATTAGCGATTGTAATTGGAGTTTGGAGGATTATTAATGAAACTTGAGTTTATTCGGTATTATTTCATTTGTGCAATGGTTTGCATTTATTTTCTCGCTCTGTACTATTTAATAACTGTAATCCCGCTCTGATATTCCGCATCGGGGTGTTACACAATCTCTCCTATTAGCCATTATAAACCTGCACATACACATTCCATCCACACAGCATACGAATATATCATTATAAAAATAGGGCTAACTACCAGCAGAAGACCATGATAAGGAACAACTATGTACATTTCCCGTTCTTTCATATTTACACGGACCTTGCTCTGATACCAACTGTAACAGTCTATGCCACTCAGACCCGTTAATCCAATAACGAGCCTGACACGACTCTGTCTCCTGCGATCGGGCCGAAGCCTCGCAAGGGATATCAATCACATATGTCCGTGAAAATATAAAAGAAACACACTAAACACATATAAGATACATTGCTCACACATGTCCACATGAAATGTACATACTAAGTTCCATACATAGTCATTATACAAGATACAACAGCCCAGGATAAACCCCCAAGGCTCCATAAGTAAGAACTTTACTCTGCTGGTGACAAGGGCCCGACTCCACTATGGCGCTGACCGGTACTAGAGGAGGGACGTGAATCCTCCTACTCTCCCTCACCTGGAAGAAAAATGGGTGAGCTTCACAAGTCATTGGCTCAGTAGGGTAACTCCCCTGAAGCCAAGAAACACAATTTATATCAAAGTTGTAAATCATGTAATAGTTGTAACCATCTAAACATATGGTACTACAGTTGCAAGTAAATAAATGGTAACACATGTAAGAGTGTACAAGCTAAAGAAGGGTACGCCGAACACGAGTCACGAGAACTGGTTCGCGACACCAGCCACTGACTCAGACAAACTACACAAGTACACCTCTCAGTCTCGCAGCCACAGACAAAAGGTCTAGCTGCCGCTCCACCTCAACAAAACAAGAACCGTGGAGACTAACCACACCACACCTGCAGACAACCACACTGCAGGTCCAAGTCTAACACCTTTAGGGGCTCTGGTCGAGAACCCTAAAGTGAGCCACTGGAACAGGACTAGCTGAGGACCAGTACGTCTACCGGTGTCCGTCCCTCAACCAAGAGCACGCTACAAATGGCCGCACACCCACAAACACAAGCCGTTGTCCCCTGTCGTCTTTCCCTCCGCCGGACGTACAACTCGAACACACGAGTGAGGGTGTCTAGGAAGACAACAGAAACCTCAACGGTACTCCCGTACCGGAACAAGCCCTAAGCATCTGGTGCTAGGGTAACCGACTAGAGAGGTAACTACGGAAGGCTTGACACCCAAATTGCTATGCACACAATTCCACGTAAGACACCTCGATATTAATCACGACATGGGTCAACACAACCCATACAGACCCTACGTTGCCTTGGTAGCACAACCCAAGAAACATGAAACAGAAACCAGACAAACTGACCATAGCACACCAGAGCTCGGGCGGCCACTTTCTTAAACGCGTCCAACACAGACGCCGCCATTCCACATTAAGAACGCGTCGGATACACAGGACGCTAGTCAACTCTGAATCGCATTGGCCACAAGCGACGCGTTCACATGAATGCGTCCACTGTACTGGACGCCTTTTAGAGTTCTGGAATACACCCTATATGCTCATTCCAGAAATCACACCACCCAGTCCCACAAACATGCTTAGCTGGAAATAACCATGCAAATGAGTTCCTACTCATGCTTGCTACCATGCACATCCAATTCCCACAATAAGAACCCCAATTCTTGATCCACACAAACCATACAACATGCAAACAAAGCAAAAAACAAGGTAGAGTTTCCCTACCTATCAAGAAGACACAATTCCGATGCCACCAAAGGATTCCTCGTTCTCCGATGCTCGTCCTCGCGCCGGAATTACGCCGAATGAACTCCGGAATCACCAAAATCACCCAAGTTCTCCTTCAAGGCCGCAACAGCATCTCCCCAGGCTGAGCTGTGCAATTGCACTGTTTGGCCAGGGGAAGATACACTTAACACAACATAATCAAATCGTGTTGCACATACCCGACGTGTTAAGAAACGCATCCGACGTTGCCAACGTGACTAAAACCCATGATGTTCTGCATGCACCACGCGGCGCGCATGCAGTGACGACCACATAACGACGGTGCAAAATCACATCGAGGAAAATGAACACGTTCTCCTATGAGAATCACGTCGTCTACATGCGACGCGTTCTCAAGGAGCCCGATAGAGGCCGAATTGGGCTGGAATGCCCAATCCTCCTACCTCCCACCTGACCAAGAAACCTTTAAAAATGCACATAGACCTCCATGGTCTAACAATGGGCCACACACTGGCCCCCAAACTCGGTAAACCTCGATCTGAACGTATCGGTTATTACAACAACTCTCAGCCTATTGTTTCTTTTCTAAGAAAGAGATCGGTCCAGCTAAGGGATTATTCTTAGCATTTCCTTTAGGGAAGAACCTAGCTGGGTTAGTGTCAGCAGAACCTTGTTGGGGTTTGTACCAACAGAACCTAGCTGAGGGTTTAAGTCTAGCAGATTCGCACTGGGATTTGTTCTAGGTTGTTAGCTTCTTGACCTATAATAGAAGTGAGTATCCTTCCTACTTGGAAAGGAAGAGGACCAGCGAGGAGCTGGGGGTTTGTATATCCTTGGGGGATTGTACCCTGGTTAGTGAAATCTCAAGATTTGCTTGGTGATTGGACGTAGGTCTTCTTTCTGTGAAGTACCGAACCAGGATAAAATTCCTTGTGTGACTATTTATTTACTTCCACACTGCTACTCTTTATCACACTATCTAACCAAAGTTTTAAGTGGTAATTTCTATGTCTAAGTTTCTTTTTCTGCAGCGAATCTATTCACCCCCCCCCCCACTAGATAGTGTGCTGCCAACCGTACCAAGTGGGCCAATAGAGGGGAGGGCTCGAAAGAAGAGGGAGCCGACGAGGAAGGGAGAGCGGCTCCATCTTCAGGAGGAGGGAGCATTGGTGCTGACATCAACCCGGAAGAGCTTGCTCATGGCGTAATGTGGTCTGTTGAGGTGCTTCGCAAGTTGGCGGTGCGGGCACAGATGCAGCAGGTCCTCTGGGATGCTGAGGTTACGACTTCGGTAGAGCGAGTGGTGCAAGGTCGACGTCGCGAAGCCGAGCAGCAGAAGGAGAGATCAACGCTCTCTGACCTGCGTTGAAGGCTTCTGAGTTGAAGGTCTCCATTTCCGAGGCTGAGAAGACTGCCATCACTTCGTTACTCCGCGAGGCCGAAGCTCGGGTGTCACTAAGTACAAGTCTGGTTCGGAGTTCCAAGAGGACTTGGAACACTAGGTGATGCTTGCTATGAAGTGGGCCTTGAGGTCGGTGACAAGAGAGGGCATCTCCACATGACATGGGAGCACGCCCAGGAAGCCTTTGATGCAGCCCTTCGGGAGTGTCGTCGGCGGATGCGAGATCCCTGCCTAGACAGAATTCGCTTTTCCATCTTCCAATCAGGACGGATGCCTTCTGACACCGAAGATGCTAGACCCTCCGATCGAGCTCCTTGAAACTTGTATAATTTTTTTTGCTATGTACATGTTTTTCTTATGAATGGAAAAAGTTATCCCTTATCGATCCTATTCCTTTTCATGTCTATTTTTTTGCTGAATCGGAATCCATTAGGGTTTTTAGGACTTTTAGGTACCGCGCAAGCCTTTCGAGCTGAAGAGCTTCCGGCCAGGGGTTGTACCGAACATCCCTCATTTTTAGGACTTTTATGTGACGGCCCTCATTATACCGGTACAGTTATACCAACCCACGTCGGTATAGCAAGCGTCATCACAGTAGGACATTTACCCAACGATACATTCAGCTGAGATACACGTGAATATAAGAACAGAGTAGCGGGAGTAAAAGAACTACTGTCTTCATTCATTCATCATCCACATTTAGCATACATGAAATTGCAATAACATTAAAAACTTAAAAGTTCACATAATTTAAATTGCTGAAAATTTAATACATAGATGTCCACACTTATACAATTTTCTCAAGATAGTTCTAGTACAATGTCACTTTTACATACTATGAAAACACAAAAGGGTACAACTGCTCCAACAGTCTAATCTCCGCGCTCGGAGTCCGTCTCCACCGTCTCCTCCAACGGTGCCACGTCACCAACTACACCTATACGCCGAAGCAAGTAGTGAGTCTAAAAGACTCAGCAAGTAACACTACTCATACCATACACGTACATGTCATAGTAGGCTCTACACACACAATTGCAAAAGACTCAACATGTAGCATGCTTAAACCTTGAAATGAACAATCTATCATGATAGTTCTATCAGTAAACACATGATACATGCTTTCAGATTTCCTTAACGAAATGAATTTTCTAACACATGCTCTCTAATCATTCCTACTCATGAAATTCTACTTTGCATTTTAACCAAAACATGAAAGCCATTAACATGAATTCCGCGCGTAGATGAGAGGGAACACAACTAGCATGGAATCTACATGTTCTTATACATATACATAACCATTTTCACATGCTTAAGCTTGCTGGTTTTCACATGCTTTAGTAACCATAACCTACACATGAGAGCTACAATGTTATTTAAGACACAACATGTGAACAACCGATCATGGAATTGTGTACACATACTCATTTATTTGTCCCTAGCATGGGTTCTAGACACTTGTACATGTAAACATGATCATAACATAAGGAAGCTACTGATTTAGCATGGTTTCAGATTTGTCACAACATAGATTTACAATATCATATCTTCACATTTTTGGTTTCACATTTTCTTTACACAAATTTCCAATTCACTTAAATTGCGCTTTACACATACACATTACACATCGTTCACTTACACATTAACACATGAACACACACATTTACACATTCACAATTTAGGTGCCGTGACACATAGTCCAAACCACCAAAGAAGGACACAACACATCACATCACATAGACGCCATCTAGGCAATACAATAGCGACTCTTAGACTGCGCAGACCGGGAGAACAAGTCTCCACCCTAACCAGTGGTACTTGTCCACCTCCAGGATTTCCCCCTAATGCCCTTAGGGTCACATCACATTGAACTTTCTCAGGGGGACTTTTCCCTAATACGGTTCCACTGCCCTCTACGGAAGCAGTGTCACATTTGGCACAGTTACACATTTACACATTTTTACCGATTTTACACATGGTTTGGCACATGTCACTCTCACTTCATTCCCTTTCTCACTCACATGCACATGCCTCTATTTTCCTAACATGACACTACAGATTTCAGACATTAACAAGTAGGTAATTCCATTAATCAAGTTGGATTAAACAAGAATCAGCTCATTTTACAATGACATGCATCAAATTCACATTTTTCATGGAAATTTTCATAAGGCATCGTGCTCTGGTCCAAATGACCTGAAATTTTAATCACAAACTAATTTCGGGTTTAGGACCCTTCATGCAATTTTTCTAGGTTAAAATGAATTTACAAAAAATCAAACATCCATTTTTCATGCCATTCGTAATTCAAGTCGATATGGAATTATACACAAGTCACAATTTTAGCAAGCTATTGTCTGAACCCTACATGTATAGAGCTACAAAATTTATTCCTCAATTTATGGGGCGATGCCGGGTTTACCAAGGATTTATCATAACTTATGCACAATTCCTATTTCCCAAACAACACTTTCAATAATTTACACAAGCATGGCAAAATCTCAAATTTCATAATAGGGCTGATCCATACATGCATGATCCTCACAAACTTGGGCATACAGGCTAGTCCTAAATCATGCAACATAGATTGACAAGATTAACAACTAATCATGCTTGTAATTTCATGGAACAAAATAACTTCCATCATTCACCACCATGCACACTCATCCATCCACACACCACATTCATCACACCAACAATATACATAGCATATAAATGATTTACAGTATATCCTCATCGTGAAACATAACGAAAATAGTCGTATAGAAGGGCAGAACAGGTCACTGTTCTATCCAGATGAACTTGGCGGCGGTCTCTGGCCGCTAGTTCAGTGTCGACGGCATAGTCGATGGACGCCAAGCATGATCTCAGCGTCAAGGGACATTGCCGTTAATGTCGGGTCTGTGCAGAACACAGACCCGAGCTCCAAAGATGGGGTGAATGTGGGGGTCTAGGACACGAGGGAAAATGCATAAAAATAGTAGAATCAACCTAGACACATACGGGGACGTTATGGTTAGGTTACTTGCCTTTAGAAAAATGCACCAATGGATCTAGGGCTCGGTGAAGCTCTCCTTGGGCTGTCCCAAGAAGCTCTTAGAAATGCTTGACTCCGGGTTCCTGAGCGAGCTCCAGTGCCTTCCGAGGTCGGGGAGGCCTTCCTCGTCGATCCAGCAACCTCCTTGAAGCAGCAGATCCCCGAAACAATCTTCAGGTTGAGGGATTTTGGGTTCCAAAGTGGGGTTTTCCTCAGTTCAGAAACTAGGGTTTCTTCTCTTCTTTCTCTCTTGTAAAAGGGTGAAGAGAGGGGTTGGGGAAGCAGATTCGGGTTTAGACATATGGGAGAGGCTTCTCTCCCACGCATGGGGTGACAAGATGTGTTTCAGACCGTTGGGAGACATCTCCCCAATGGGTGAGCTTCCTTGCTTCCGGAATTTCCGGCTCTGCTGCGCATGCAGGCCAGAGATGTTGGCGTCCACATCATTAGACGCTGGGATTAGTGTTGGCGTCCATGGGTGGACGCTGACACCTCATCGACGTCCTGCTATTGACGCCAATATGGCCTTCGGGCAGAAGTCTAAAACATGCAGAAACCATGCACCTTTTACACCTATATACATGCTATATGTATACGTTATCATGTACACACTACCATCAAGCATTACATACATTATTTATACCTAAGCTATACACATACACACATAAGTATACCACTAGTACATACGTAGATACATACATATGTACATATACGACACGAATTATTTACATGCAAAAATCCAGAAAAATTCGAGGGCCTTACACCCTCTTCCCCTTAAAAGAAACTTCGTCCTCGAAGTTAGAACGACACTACTCAAACAAAAGGGGATACTTCTTCTTCATCGCATCCTCAAGCTCCCAAGTAGCCTCCTCTCGTGAGAAGTTCCGCCATAGGACCTTCACCGACGCAATACTCTTGTTCTGGAGATGTTGAACCTTCCGGTCAAGAATAGCTACTGGTTGCTCGACATACGAAAGATCTGGCTGGATCTCCACTGGCTCATGACTAATCACATGAGACGGATCTCGGACATACTTCCTGAGCATAGATACGTGGAATACAGGGTGAACGCTAGCCAAAGCTGGGGGTAATGCTAGGTCATATGCCACGCTGCCCAACGTCTGAGAATCTCATATGGGCCAATGAACCTAGGGCTCAACTTACTATGCCTGCCAAACCTGACAACACCTCGAGTAGGCGATATCTTCAAGAAAACATGATCGCCAACCTCGAACTTCAAATCCTTTCTCCTGTTGTCGGCATAACTCTTCTGCCTATCCTGTGCCGCAACAAGCCTCTTTTTGATAAGCTGGATCTTATCCGAAGTTTCCTGAACTAACTCCGGTCCAATCAACTGCCTATCGCCAGTCTCCTCCCAACACAAAGGAGATCTGCAAAGCCTACCATACAACGCCTCGAATGGAGCCATACCAATACTCGCATGAAAGCTGTTGTTGTATGCGAACTCCACAAGAGGTAAATGACGCTCCCAATCATCCTTCCAATCCAGAACACACGCTCTCAACATATCCTCGAGCGTCTGGATAGTCCTCTTGGACTGTCCATCGGTCTGGGGATGAAACGCCAAACTGAGCTTCAGCTCTGAACCTAAAGCATCCTGAAGACCCTTCCACAGCCTCGAAGTGAATCTCGGATCTCGATCCGAACTGATCGACTTCGGCACACCATGCAATCTAATGACACTACTAACATACAATCTAGCTAAACTCTCTACCGACTGCTTCTTCTTCATAGGCAAGAAATGAGCAGTCTTCGAGAATCTATCTACAACTACCCAAATCGAGTCATTGCCCCTTCTAGATTGAGGCAAACCCGAAACGAAGTCCATAGTGACAGCTTCCCACTTCCATACTGGGATATCCATCCTCTACATAAGGCCGGATGGTCGCTGTCGCTTGGCCTTCACTTGCTGACATACTAGACATCTAGACACATAATTCAAAACATCTTTCTTCATGCCGGACCACCAAAATGATCTCTTCAGGTCTTGATACATCTTAGTGTTACCCGGATGAATAGAGAATCGCGATCTATGAGCCTCCGCTAACACATGCTCACGGACATCTACTAAATCAGGGACACAAATACGGTGCTGAATCTAATCACACCGTCCTCATCACGAGCGATGCCCGCCTTACCCACTAACTCTAGAGTCTAGGGTCGACTCCCTGTCGCTCGATCATCTCATCCAAAACAGAGGATCTAAGGGATAGCTGAGCTACAAAAGCCTGACACAGCGATGGCTCTAACTCGGTCATAGAGTATGCCGCATCCTCCAACATCTTTCAATCCTGCTGGAGCGAAGATGTAATGACCCAGAATCCGCATTACCAGTAACAACCAGTAACCCGAATTCTGACCCGCTAACCCACGAGACAAGCTCGGAAGGGTAGGAATTTAGAGTCCGAGGAGACTATATGTAAGAAGATACACACCATGCAAAGCAGTAAAATTCCACTATATGAACATATCATATACAACCTCAGAGTCTAAGACAAAGTACAGAGTACAGAAGTACAACAAAAAGGTACAACTCACTGCAGCTAGGGAGCACCAACACCGGAGTGGCTAGACTCGCCTGGAACGGGAGTCGACGAAGACCCACCTGAAAGGGAAGGGAGTGAGTCTCAAGAAAGAGACCCAGTAGGGAAAAGTAACCCCACCGGTAACAGTCTAAAGTGCGGAAAGTAAAAACAGAAAGTAAGTACACGTCGCACCACACAAAACTGTAAACCACACGGCTCAGTAACACACACTCACACACACAGCAAGTAGGACTCAGCTAGGGTCTGTGGCTCGGCGTCCCGTCACCACAGAGGCTCTCAACCCCAGCCACGTGTGCACACTACAGACGCTCTCTCTCGCGTCTGGTCCACGACCGGTTTTTCCCCTACGCTTGACCCTAGCGGTAGAGAAGGGGCTCCACGGAGACCGGCTCAAAACCACCAAAAGGAGTACGCACAGGACAGAGTCGCACTCGATGTCCCGGCTCACTAGCGGAGGACAACCACACGCTAGTCGTCTAGACGGAGTCGCACCCACGCCTAGGTAACACAACAGAAACGGGTACACGGTAACGCAACGCGCGTACAACAGACGGAACACACTCAACGTCTGAAACCCCGTACAGTAGTAAACACCTCGTGCCACAAACAACTACTACTATGCACAGGCGGAGTCACACTCTAAGCCTGGCCCATATGTGCTATTAGGGCGGACATCACATGTCAATCGCCTCTAATCACACAAGCTTAAGTCTGCTGGGAGACAGGATATAAACGGCCACATCGATTGCCGCCAACATGGGGTAAACGGCAACCCTCATGTCGTTAACAGGAACTAAACGGCAATCGACCTTGTCGTTTAATTCACCCCTGAAGATCTCAACGTCAACAGATGTGGACGTTGATATCTTCAGTCCCCATACCCAGAACTGACCCGAATCAGTCCCAAAAGGGCAGAAATACTAAATAACATTCTGACTGATGGAGGGAAACACATCCTCTCATCAATTTACACTACCAGAACATCTAAACTAAACATTCTAACACTTAGATTGTCTAATTTACCCAAATCCCGGCATGATACAACCCAAACCCTAAACCATAAATTACACACCAATTTGCTTAATTGGACATGCTGGTTTGCTGGGGAGGGTTATAGGGGTTAAGTCCCTACCTCAGAACGCCTTAAGAATCCCCAAACAGCCACCAATCGCGCCGGATCTCCCCGAAGACTCCGCGCGAATCACGCCAAAACCTTGCGATTCCCGCCCGACTAGCAACGCCACACGATCCAGGGCTTCCCACGAGCTCAAATCACTCAACAGAAGCTACAGGAATCAAGAAAGGCTAAGGTGGAAGGAAGGAGAGAAAAGGAGAAGAAGAACTCTGCTCTCGGGCTGCCCTATTTCAACAGGACTGGTTAGTCGACGTCAACATCAATGGCCGCCAACTGAACCGCCTACAGATTAACGTCCACATAGCTTGTCGCTGAGTTCAAGCTCAGACGTCCACATCGCTGGACGCTGACTCAGACTCAACGGCAAGCCCTGGCCGTCAACTACACAGGACCTCTACAGACCCAATAAGGATCCACTAAAGACCCGAGACCTTACAGCTCTCCCCCCTTAAGGAATTTTGCCCTCAAAATTCAAACAACACAAGGAAAGAAAACTCACCAAAGAGGTACGGAAAATGCTCGCGCATTTCGTCCTCCCGCTCCCATGTCGACTCACCACCGGAGTGCCGCTGCCACGCAACACGAACTAAAGGGATAGCCTTGTTCCTCAACCTCTGAACTCGGCGATCCTCAATGTGCAACGGAAACTCGGGTACAGTCAACACTGGAGTCACCTCAGACCACTCTGCACTCTGCAGAACGTGAGACTCGTCAGAAAGGTACCTCCGAAGCATCGACACGTGAAACACGTCGTGCACTGCTGCCAACTCTGACGGAAGCTCAAGTCTGTACGCCAAACTCCGACACGCTCAGAAATGGTAAAAGGCCCAATAAAGCGAGGACTCAACTTCCCACGCTTACCGAACCTCACCACTCCCTTCATAGGAGACACACGAACAAACACCTGGTCTCCTACCTGAAACTCGAGCGGTCGTCTGCGCTGATCTGCATAACTCTTCTGCCGACTCTGAGCTGACTGAAGCCTCTGTCTCACAAGCTGAACTACCTCAACTGACTGCTGAACCAACTCCGGCCCCGTGACAACTCGTTCGCCAACCTCGAACCAGTCAAGAGGAGTGCGACACGGTCGTCCGTACAAAGCCTCATATGGTGCCAAACCGATACTGGAGTGATAACTATTATTATATGCAAACTCGACCAACGGCAAGTGAACTGTCCACGACCCCTGCCACTCCAGGCAACAAGCTCTAAGCATGTCCTCCAAAGTCTGGATAGTCCGCTCTGACTGACCGTCTGACTGAGGGTGGTAGGCGGAACTAAAAGCCAACTCTGTCCCCAAAGCTCTCTGGAAACTGCGCCAGAACCCAGAAGTGAAGCGAGGATCCCTGTCTGACACGATAGAGATCGGCACTCCATGCAAAGGAACAATCCGCTCTACGTACAACGCGGCCAACCTACTCACACCCCAACTAGTCCTGACAGGCAAGAATCTGGCAGTCTTCGTCAATCTGTCCACAAGAACCCAAATGCTATCAAAACCTCCAGCTGTCCTCGGCAAACCACAAACAAAGTCAGTCGTAACATGGTCCCACTTCCACATCGGAATCTCTAACGGCTGCACAAGTCCTCCGGACGCTGATGTTCGGCCTTCACCTGCTGACAGACCAAACACCTAGCAACAAAAGCCGCTATGTCTCTCTTCATCCCAGGCCACCAAAACTGACGTCTCAACCTGTGGTACATCTTGGTCGCCCCTGGATGAATAGAGTACCTGGAACCATGTGCCTCCTGCAAACGACTCTCCTGATAGACTCCTCAACAGGAACATAGAGTCTACCTCGGAACCTAACAGTCCCGTCCTCACAAAGCTCAACCTCTGGGAGAAGCAACACACTGCACAACTCGGGATCTGCCTGCTGAGCCTCAGCAACCTGTCTCACAACCGCGGGAGCTGCTAACAAACTGCCCAACACACACAAACGACTGGACGAAACTCTGAAAGACCCCTCTGCCGCAGACTGCCACAACTGCCACTCTCTAAGCATCAGATGACTCATCTGTGCTTTCCTACTCAAGGCATCTGCAACTACATTCGCCTTTCCAGGCTTATACTCAATGCTGAAATCATAGTCCTTCAGATATTCCATCCATCGACGCTGCCTCATATTCAGATCCCTCTGAGAAAACACATATCTCAAACTCTGGTGGTCGGTACGGACTACAAAACTCACTCCGTACAGGTAAAGACGCCAAATCCGCAAAGCAAACACCACAGCTGCAAGCTCTAGGTCGTGGGTCGGGTAACTCTCCTCGTGGGGCTTAAGCTGGCGAGACGCATAAGCCACCACTCGGCCTTGCTGCATCAGAACCGCACCCAAACCAACACCTGAAGCATCTGTGCAAACCTCAAAACCCTCCTCACCTGAAGGTAAGGCAAGAACTGGCGCCGACGTAAGCAGTCGTTTCAACTCTATGAAACTCTGCTCACACTGATCCGACCACTCAAACGGAACTCCCTTTCTCGTCAACCGAGTCAAGGGTGCAGCAACCTGAGAAAATCTCGAACAAACCTGCGGTAGTAACCTGCCAAACCCAGAAAGCTACGAATCTCAGACACAGATCTGGGACTCTCCCACTGCAAAACTGCCTCAACCTTCGCTGGATCTACTGAAACTCCCTCACCTGAGATCACGTGCCCCAAAAAGTGAACCTGTTGTAGCCAAAACTCACACTTACTAAGTTTGGCATACAACTGGTGCTCTCGCAAAGTCTGCAACACGATCCTCAGGTGCTCGGCGTGCTCCTCCTCCGAAGCGGAGTACACCAGAATGTCGTCAACAAACACTACGACAAACCGGTCCAAGAACTGGTGGAACACCCGGTGCATCAGATCCATGAAGGCTGCTGGAGCATTGGTGAGCCCAAACGGCATCACCAAAAACTCAAAGTGTCCATATCTGGTCCGAAAAGCAGTCCTCTCAATGTCCGAGTCTCTAATCCGCAACTGATAGTAGCCCGACCTCAAGTCAATCTTCGAGAAGACACGAGCAGACTGAAGCTGATCAAAGAGATCATCAATCCTAGGCAAAGGATACCTATTCTTGATGGTCACTTGATTTAGCTTCCTATAATCGATACACAACCTCAGGCTACCATCCTTCTTCCGGACAAACAAAACAGGTGACCCCCACGGAGAAAAGCTAGGACGGATATAGCCCTTCTCCAACAACTCCTCAAGCTGCCTCTTCAACTCCCTCAACTCTGCTGGTGCCATACGGTACGGTGCCTGCGCAAAAGGTAAAGTGCCAGGAACCAACTCTACAGTAAACTCAATCTCTCTCTCTGGTGGAAGACCAGGCAACTCTTCCGGAAAGACATCCGGAAACTCACACACTACAGGAATGTCTCCCACTCCCGAGGCAATCTGGTCAAGAGTCACTGCAGAAACTAGGAAACCCTGACAACCAGAAGCAAGTAACCTCCCTGCCCTCAAAGCAGAAACTAAAAAGCGAGAAGTAAGAGGTACGATACCCTGGAAGTAGAACGCCGCTGCTCCAGGTATCCGCAAGTGCACCCTCTTCTTCTGGCAATCCATCACTGCACCATACCGCTCCAACCAATCCATACCCAAAATCACATCATAATCATGCAACTGCAAGGCAAACAAACGGGCTGACAACAACTGATCCTGCAACTGCACAGGTACCTCCTCGAGACAGTAGGACGTAAGGACAAAGTCCCCCGTCGGCAACTCTACTGCCAACTCAACAGACTCTCCCGAACTCAACTCTCCAAGGGAGTCTAAAAAGTCCTCAGACACAAAAGAGTGAGAGGCACCGGAATCAAACAAAACTCTAGCTGCACAACCAAAAACTGAAACAGTACCTTCCACCAGGTGAGCTGCCTCCGCGTCTGCACGAGTCAAGTGGGTAACACGACCTCTACCTCTCGACCCACCAGAACCTCCGGTCTGCTGACGCTGCTGCACTGGTGCCTGCTGCTGCTGCTGCTGCACTCGGGGCTGAGTCTGGGTCTGCTGCTGCGGCACACGAGGTACAAAGGACAATCTCGCGCCATATGACCCATCTGGTCACACCGGTAACACTGCCCAGCAAAAGTACGCTGTACCTGCTGCGAAGGCTGACCTGTCGGCTGCTGCACACTCCCAACCGACTGCTGCCTCTGCTCTGCCTGCCTCCTATCACGCCGAAACTTCCTCCGAGATCCTGACTTCGCCGTCGTCCCAGTAGAAGTGGACGCGTAAGAAGTCGTAGTCCTCGGGGTCGTCTGCACAGTACCCTGCTGCTGGTGAGGCTGAGAAGGAACTACCTGCGTCTGAACCTCTGCACTCCGAGCACGAGTCCGCAAGGTGTCTGCCTCCAACGCTGCCGCTGTCTGATAGGCCGCATCCAAGTCTGTGACACGAGCAACTATCAGCGCCTGCCTGAGCTCTGGCCTCAAGCCTCTCACAAACTGCTGAGTCCTCAGACCCTCATCTCCCATAATCTGCGGAGCATAACGCCCTAACTCCACAAATCTGGCCCTGTACTGCACCACAGTAGAGTCCCTCTGCTGCAAGTCCAGAAACTGGTACAACCTCTCCGTCCGGACGTAAGTAGGACAGAAGGCTCTCTCAAAGGAAACAACAAACTCCTGCCACGGAATCTGTCTAAGTGGGCGAGACTGAAAAGTAGTCTCCCACTCAGCGGACCACCAAGTCAACGCCTGCGCCTGCAACTGGTAACTGGCTAGCAGCACTCGCTCCTCTGGAACACACTCCATGGAACGAAAAGTCCGCTCCACTGCATCTAGCCAAGCTCGCGCTACATCTGGATCAGGCTGGCCCAAAAACTGAGGAGGCTGAAACTGCAAGAACTCCCTCAACACCCTCCCAGTACCACCCTGGGGTACCGGCGCGTCACGGTGCTGAGCAACAAACTGAGCCATCCCCTCAAGAAAATGAGTCATGTCTAATCCCTGAGCTACCTGAGGTGGAGGTGGCGGCGGCGGAACAATACCACTATGTGCATCCTGTGGCAAAGGCTGCGTCTGCTGAGGTGGCGGAGCATCTCCAACCTCCGGACGAGTCGCCTGCTCGGCTACTCCCTCTCTAGGACGTCGCCTAGGCGCCATAGAACTACACACAGAACAAAAATACACACATAAATACACTAACTAACTCCGGGCTACATAGCTAACTACAGTGCAGCTGTACTCTTTAGACTCTGAGTTAACATGGTAGGCATTTCTTATATATATCTCATCAGACCAGGCTCTGATACCAAACTGTAACGACCCAGAATCCGCATTACCAGTAACAACCAGTAACCCGAATTCTGACCCGCTAACCCACGAGACAAGCTCGGAAGGGTAGGAATTTAGAGTCCGAGGAGACTATATGTAAGAAGATACACACCATGCAAAGCAGTAAAATTCCACTATATGAACATATCATATACAACCTCAGAGTCTGAGACAAAGTACAGAGTACAGAAGTACAACAAAAAGGTACAACTCACTGCAGCTAGGGAGCACCAACACCGGAGTGGCTAGACTCGCCTGGAACGGGAGTCGACGAAGACCCACCTGAAAGGGAAGGGAGTGAGTCTCAAGAAAGAGACCCAGTAGGGAAAAGTAACCCCACCGGTAACAGTCTAAAGTGCGGAAAGTAAAAACAGAAAGTAAGTACACGTCGCACCACACAAAACTGTAAACCACACGGCTCAGTAACACACACTCACACACACAGCAAGTAGGACTCAGCTAGGGTCTGTGGCTCGGCGTCCCGTCACCACAGAGGCTCTCAACCCCAGCCACGTGTGCACACTACAGACGCTCTCTCTCGCGTCTGGTCCACGACCGGTTTTTCCCCTACGCTTGACCCTAGCGGTAGAGAAGGGGCTCCACGGAGACCGGCTCAAAACCACCAAAAGGAGTACGCACAGGACAGAGTCGCACTCGATGTCCCGGCTCACTAGCGGAGGACAACCACACGCTAGTCGTCTAGACGGAGTCGCACCCACGCCTAGGTAACACAACAGAAACGGGTACACGGTAACGCAACGCGCGTACAACAGACGGAACACACTCAACGTCTGAAACCCCGTACAGTAGTAAACACCTCGTGCCACAAACAACTACTACTATGCACAGGCGGAGTCACACTCTAAGCCTGGCCCATATGTGCTATTAGGGCGGACATCACATGTCAATCGCCTCTAATCACACAACTTAAGTCTGCTGGGAGACAGGATATAAACGGCCACATCGATTGCCGCCAACATGGGTAAACGGCAACCCTCATGTCGTTAATAGGAACTAAACGGCAATCGACCTTGTCGTTTAATTCACCCCTGAAGATCTCAACGTCAACAGATGTGGACGTTGATATCTTCAGTCCCCATACCCAGAACTGAACCGAATCAGTCCCAAAAGGGCAGAAACACTAAATAACATTCTGACTGATGGAGGGAAACACATCCTCTCATCAATTACACTACCAGAACATCTAAACTAAACATCTAACACTTAGATTGTCTAATTTACCCAAATCCCGGCATGATACAACCCAAACCCTAAACCATAAATTACACACCAATTTGCTTAATTGGACATGCTGGTTTGCTGGGGAGGGTTATAGGGGTTAAGTCCCTACCTCAGAACGCCTTAAGAATCCCCAAACAGCCACCAATCGCGCCGGATCTCCCCGAAGACTCCGCGCGAATCACGCCAAAACCTTGCGATTCCCGCCCGAACTAGCAACGCCACACGATCCAGGGGCTTCCCACGAGCTCAAATCACTCAACAGAAGCTACAGGAATCAAGAAAGGCTAAGGTGGAAGGAAGGAGAGAAAGGAGAAGAAGAAGCTCTGCTCTCGGGCTGCCCTATTTCAACAGGACTGGTTAGTCGACGTCAACATCAATGGCCGCCAACTGAACCGCCTACAGATTAACGTCCACATAGCTTGTCGCTGAGTTCATGCTCAGACATCCACATCTCTGGACGCTGACTCAGATTCAACGGCAAGCCCTGGCCGTCAACTACACAGGACCTCTACAGACCCAATAAGGATCCACTAAAGACCCGAGACCTTACAGAGACCTCTTTCTACTAAGAGCATCCGCTACAACATTCGCCTTTCCAGGGTGATACTGAAGGTCGAAGTCATAGTCCTTCAAGAACTTAATCCATCTTCTCTGTCTCAGGTTTAATTCCTTTTGGGAGAAAAGATACTTTAAGCTCTTGTGGTCGATAAACACCTCAAATCTGACACCATAAAGATAGTGCCTCCAGATCTTTAGTGCATGAACCACTGCTGCGAGCTCCAAGTCATGAGTCGGATAGTTCTTCTCATGCTCCTTCAACTGACGAGAAGCATAAGCCACTACCCTTTCTTGCTGCATTAGCACACAGCCCAAACCAATCTGAGACGCATCCGTATAAATGGCAAAGCCCTCTAGACCACTAGGCAATACCAATACCGGAGCAGAAGTAAGCTTAGCCTTCAATAGCTGGAAGCTACGCTCACATGCCTCAAACCATACGAACTTCTCACCCTTCCTGGTTAGCTTTGTCAAGGGGCGGCGATGGATGAGAAACCCTCAATGAATCGCCGATAGTAACCAACTAACCCAATAAATACGAATCTCCGAAGGGGTCTTGGGAACCTCCCAATCCATAACTGCCTGGACCTTCGCTGGATCAACTGCAACACCAGCGCCGGAGATAACATGCCCGAGGAAATGAACCTCGCGCAACCAAAAATCGCACTTGCTGAATTTTGCATACAGCTTGTGCTCACGAAGAACCTCTAACACTAACCTCAGATGCTGATGGTGCGTGGCCTCATCCAGAGAGTAGACCAACACATCGTCAATAAACACTACAACAAAGCTATCTAAATAAGGCCTAAGCACCCGGTTCATGAGATCCATGAATGCTGCAGGGGCATTGGTCAATCCGAAAGGAAGGACCAAGAACTCATATTGTCCATAACGGGTTCTAAATGCCATCTTGGACACATCCTCACTTCGAATCCTCAACTGATGATAACCAGATCGCAATTCAATCTTAGAAAAGAGTGATGCATCTCGCAACTGGTCAAACAAGTCATCAATACGGGGTAAGGGATACTTGTTCTTCACAGTCACTTGGTTCAACTTTCTATAGTCAATGCACAACCTAAGTGACCCGTCTTTCTTCTTGACGAATAATACAGGTGCGCCCCATGGGGAAACACTAGGGAGAATAAATTCCTTATCACATTTTTGGTTTCACATTTTCTTTACACAAATTTCCAATTCACTTAAATTGCGCTTTGCACATACACATTACACATCGTTCACTTACACATGAACACATACACATTCACAATTTAGGTGTCGTGGCACATAGTCTAAACCACCAAAGAAGGACACAACACATCACATCACATAGACGCCATCTAGGCAATACAATGGCGACTCTTGGACTGCGCAGACGGGAGAACAAGTCTCCACCCTAACCAGTGGTACTTGTCCACCTCCAGGATTTCCCCCTAATGCCCTTAGGGTCACATCACATTGAACTTTCTCAGGGGGACTTTTCCCTAATACGGTTCCACTGCCCTCTACGGAAGCAGTGTCACATTTGGCACAGTTACACATTTACACATTTTTACCGATTTTACACATGGTTTGGCACATGTCACTCTCACTTCATTCCCTTTCTCACTCACATGCACATGCCTCTATTTTCCTAACATGACACTACAGATTTCATACATTAACAAGTAGGTAATTCCATTAATCAAGTTGGATTAAACAAGAATCAGCTCATTTTACAATGACATGCATCAATTTCACATTTTTCATGGAAAATTTCATAAGGCATCGTGCTTTGGTCCAAATGACCTGAAATTTTAATCACAAACTAATTTCGGGTTTATGACCCTTCATGAAATTTTTCAGATTTTTCTAGGTTAAAATGAATTTACAGAAAATCAAACATCTATTTTTCATGCCATTCGTAATTCAAGTCAATATGGAATTATACACAAGTCACAATTTTAGCAAGCTACTGTCTGAACCCTACATGTATAGAGCTACAGAATTTATTCCTCAATTTATGGGGCGATGCCGGGTTTACCAAGGATTTATCATAACTTATGCACAATTCCTATTTCCCAAAACACTTTCAATAATTTACACAAGCATGGCAAAATCTCAAATTTCATAATAGGGCTGATCCATACATGCATGATCCTCACAACTTGGGCATACAGGCTAGTCCTAAATCATGCAATAGTAGATTGACAAGATTAACAACTAATCATACTTGTAATTTCATGGAACAAAATAACTTCCATCATTCACCACCATGCACAATCATCCATCCACACACCACATTCATCACACCAACAATATACATAGCATATAAATGATTTACAGTATATCCTCATCGTGAAACATAACGAAAATAGTCATATAGAAGGGCAGAACAGGTCAC
Organism: Colocasia esculenta; assembly: GCA_014218235.1. NCBI lineage: Eukaryota > Viridiplantae > Streptophyta > Magnoliopsida > Alismatales > Araceae > Colocasia > Colocasia esculenta. The sequence continues at coordinate 82,258,786 of CM024760.1, forward strand.
TGTTTTGTCCAGATGAACTTGGCGGCGGTCTCTGGCCGCTAGTTCAGTGTCGACGGCATAGTCGATGGACGCCAAGCATGATCTCAGCGTCAAGGGACATTGCCGTTAATGTTGGGTCTGTGCAGAACACAGACCTGAGCTCCAAAGATGGGGTGAATGTGGGGGTCTAGGACACGAGGGAAAATTCATAAAAATAGTAGAATCAACCTAGACACATACGGGGACATTATGGTTAGGTTACTTGCCTTTAGAAAAGTGCACCAATGGATCTAGGGCTCGGTGAAGCTCTCCTTGGGCTGTCCCAAGAAGCTCTTAGAAATGCTTGACTCTGGGTTCCTGAGCGAGCTCCAGTGCCTTCCGAGGTCGGGGAGGCCTTCCTCGTCGATCCAGCAACCTCCTTGAAGCAGCAGATCCCCGAAACAATCTTCAGGTTGAGGGATTTTGGGTTCCAAAGTGGGGTTTTCCTCAGTTCAGAAACTAGGGTTTCTTCTCTTCTTTCTCTCTTGCAAAAGGTGAAGAGAGGGGTTAGGGAAGTAGATTTGGGTTTAGACATATGGGAGAGGCTTCTCTCCCACGCATGGGGTGACAAGATGTGTTTCAGACCGTTGGGAGACATCTCCCCAATGGTGAGCTGCCTTGCTTCCGAAATTTTCAGCTCTGCTGCGCATGCAGGCCTGAGATGTTGGTGTCCACATCGTTAGACGCTGGGATTAGTGTTGGCGTCCATGGGTGGACGTTGACACCTCATCGACGTCCTGCTATTGACGCCAATATGGCCTTCGGGCAGAAGTCTAAAACATGCAGAAACCATGCACCTTTTACACCTATATACATGCTATATGTATACGTTATCATGTACACACTACCATCAAGCATTACATACATTATTTATACCTAAGCTATACACATACACACATAAGTATACCACTAGTACATATGTAGATACATACATACGTACATATACGACACGAATTATTTACATGCAAAAATCCAGAAAAATTCGAGGGCCTTACATTTAGGTACCATGCAAGCCTTCCGAGCTGAAGAGCTTCCGGCCGGGTGTTGTACCGAACATCCCTCTCCCCCGAAAACCAATATAAAAGGAATGGAGAAGTAGGGGATTGACTTCTCTGAAAAGAGATACAAGAGGCTCCTCTTACGAATAGTAAACCTTCAGGTTCGAAACATGCCAGGTCCTCGGTATGGTTTCACCACCAAGAGTAGGCAGCTTATAGGAACCTTTTCCAAGAACCTGGATGACCTTATAAGGTCCTTCCCATTTCGGGGCGAGTTTGCCTGTTGCTCTCCAGGGGTCCGAAGCAGAGCAACGGCGTAGTATTAGACCTCCTTCGAAGAAGCACCGTTCATGAACTCTGGAGTTGTAATACTATGCGAGCCGCTATTGTTAAGAGACCAACCATATGCTGGCATCATTCTGACGTTCTCCGAGCATGTCCAGGTTCTCCCTTAGTGCGTGGTTGTTGGCTACTTCATCGAAGTGGCTTGTTCGGAGCGTTGGGAGAGCGACTTCTAGAGGCACCACAGCCTCTGAGCCGTATGCCAAGTGGAAAGGGGTTTCCCCGGTGGCGACCCGAGTGGTTGTTCGGTGGCACCAGAGTATATTGGGTAGCTCTTCCATCCATGAACCTCGTGCTGCTTCCACCCTCGTATGTATCCCGTGCAGCAGTGTTCGGTTGGTGTTTTCTACCAAACCGTTTGCCTGGGGATGTGCTACCGAGGTGAAGTGGTTGTAGATGCTAGGCTCCGAGAACGTGTTGTCGAACTGCTTCCCATTGTCAGTGGTGGACACCTTCGAGACGCCGAATTGGCACAGGATGTTCTTCCATACGAACTTCCATGCTGCCTGATCGGTGATGGTAGCGACAGGTTTGACATCGATCCACTTGCTAAAGTAGTCGATGGCGACCAGCAAGAACTTCTTTCGGCCTTGAGCTTCTGGGAATGGTCCTATGATGTCAATTCCCCACTGAGCAAAAGGTCATGGTTCAAAGAGAGAGTGTAGTTGTTTGGTAGGTTAACGGATGAGCTGACCGAACTTTTGACATTTCATGCACTTCTTCGCATAGGACAAGCAGTCCTTTTGTAAGGTTGGCCACCAGAACTCTGCTCGGAGGATGTTGCGTGCTAAAGACCTTCTGCCTAGATGGCTTTCGCATAGACCCTCGTGCACCTCTTCGATCGCCAGTGTCGCCTCGGAGGGATCAAGGCACTTCAAGAGAGGCCTAGAGAGGGAGTGTCTGTATAGTTGTCCTTCGACGACGGTGAACCTCTGGCTACGCAGTTGAACTTTACGTGCCTCGGCCTGGTCGGGAGGAAGTTCACCTTGGAGAAGATAGTCCAGAACAGGGCCCTTCCAGTTCGGAGATGGTTAAGCAGTTCCTACAGCGACAATATCTATCTCCGTGCTCGGTGAGGTGAGCTCTTCAACGAAGACGGAGCAAGGATGGGCGATGTCACCCGAAGACGCTAGTCTGGCGAGTGCATCTGCCTGCGCATTCTGCTCTCGAGGGACGTGCACCACTTCGAAGTACAAGAGGCCCTCTGCTTGGCGCTTGACTTGCTGAAGGTATAGTGCCATGCGGGGCTCCCTTGCTTCAAATTGTCCATTGACTTGGCTGACAACTAGTTCGGAGTCACTGAAGGCCCGTAGCAGAAGCGCTCCGAGATGACTAGCCATTCTAATTTCGGACATAAGTGCTTCATACTCAGCTGCATTGTTGGAGGCGGCGAAGCAAAACCTGAGGGCGTACTGGAATTCCAACCCCTCTTGGGAGGTAAGGACCAGCCTTGCACCACTCCCTATGACACAAGAGGACCCATCCACGTAGAGTTCCCACGGTGGTTCATCTTCCAATGGCGGGTCTGTCTCGGCAGGGACGGTGCATTTCGCCACGAAGTCTGCTAGCACTTGAGCCTTGATGGCAGTCTTGGGTCGATAGTTGATCTCAAATTCTCCGAGCTCGATGGCCCATTTGATAAGCCTTCTAGAAGCCTTGGGACGTAGGATAAGTTTCAGCAGTTGGTCGGTTAGCACCGTGATTGGATGGGCCTGAAAGTATGGCCTAAGTTTCCGTGCAGCCGTGATGAGTGCCAGAGCGAGCTTCTTTGTTCGGGGATATCTTCTCTCAGCTTCCTACAGTACCCTACTTACGTAGTAGACCGGGTGCTGCACTATCGCTTCTTCTTTGATTAGTACTGTGCTGATGGAGTGTTCGGTGACTAACAAGTACACGAACAATTACTCTCCAAGCACTGGCTTTGAGAGAATCAGTGGAGCAGCGAGATATCTCTTCAGCTCGACGAAGGCTGTTTCACAGTCCGGGGTCCACCGTACTTGCCCCCCTTGCGGTGAGGCACCTTTGGGGACTCGTAGCAATTTGAAGAAGTGAAAACTCCTATGTTCTGCTCGAGACATAAAGCGCTTGAGCGCCGCTAGGCGTCCAATGAGTCGTTGGACGTTGCGCACTATCTTCAGACTGCTCATCTCCAATATAGCTCTATTTTTTTTGGTGGCCTCTATCCCTTTGTTGGACACGAGGAAGCCGAGGAACTTCCTTAAGCACACTCTGAAGGCGCACTTGGCTAGATTGAGCTTCATGTTGTACCTTCATAGAGTGGCGAAGGTTTAATTCTTTCAGGTCGGCAATGTGGTCGATGCTTGGGTGCGTTTTAACCAACATATCGTCGACGTAGACTTCCATATTGCACCCAATCTGTTGCTCGAACATTTTGTTGACCAATTGTTGGTATGTTGCACTTGCGTTCTTCAAACCGAACAACATTCTAGTGAAGCAGTAAAGGCTGAGGTCGGTTACAAATGTTGTGGCATCTTGATCCGGGGAATGCATGCTGATTTGGTGATAACCAGAGTAGACATCCAGAAAGCTGAGGAGCTTGTGCCCGGATGTTGCATCCACCAGCTGGTCTATACGCGGCAAAGGAAAGTTATCCTTTGGCGTTGCTTTATTGAGATCCTTATAGTCCACACACATCTTCCATCTGTCCTTGGTTTTGCAGACGAGAACTATGTTAGAGATCCATCTCGAAAACTGGGCTTCTCGGAGCAGCTCGGTTGATCAGCTTTTGACGACATGTTCATAGATCAGGATCTGTCGTTCACGGTTGATGGGATGCCGCCTCTATTGTACAGGTGGTACTCTTGGATCCACGTTCAGGTGGTGAGTCATCACTTCTGGAGGGATACCGGGTAACTCGTCATCTGATCATGCAAATGGGTCCAAGTTGGTGAGTAGAAAAGCTTTATAGTGTTGTTGTTCAGCTTCCGATAGTAAGGCGCCAACGTAAAGGACGTGATCGAGGTCGTCGTCCACCCGCATTGGCAACAGATCCTTGGCAGGCGTTCCCTAACTGGTTGAAGCCTCATCGGTCAGTGCAGACGCAGCCACTAGGTCTACTGCGAGCTATTTGTCCCTTAATAAGAGAACGTAGCATCGCCGGGACTCGCGATGGCTTCCGAGCACCTCACCTACACCATGAGGAGTAGGGAACTTCATCTTCTAATGCAGAGATGAGGGTATGACTCTAATGCGGCCGATCAGGCCTCTGTCGAGGATGGCATTGTACCCTAACATACTTCTGACCATGAGGAAGTCCACCATCTTGGTCACATTCTTTGGCGTTGTTTCTAGGGTAATGGGTAGGCATATCTGGCCCATAGGATGCACTGAAACCCCAGAGAAACCAAACAAAGGCAATTCTACTGGAGATAGTTGATCGGCTTTTAAGCCCATTAAGAGGAAACAATAATAGACCAACACGTCAGATATGCTTCCATTATCCACAAGTATTCACCGCACATTACAATGATTTATGGTGGCCGAGACGACCAATGCATCGGTGTGGGGAGTCGTAACTCTTACAAGATCATTGTCCAAGAAGGTGATAGCCTCCTCGGACCGTGCGCGTGTCGGACTTGGAGGATAAGGGATGGATCGCGATGCAGGAGACCGCTCCACTTGGTGCACTCTCCGAGCATAATCACGCCTACTCCGGCTGCTCTCTTCGCCCGCATCGGGAGCTCCCGCGATGACATTGATCTCCTACCCATTCGATTCGTTGTTGATGGGCTGCTCGGGGGTTCACTCTCGGCGTCTTGGGCGGTCTTCATTCCGACGCACATATTGTCCCAGATAGCCGCGCTTGATCAAGGACTCGATCTCGTCCTTGAGTTGACAGCATTCAGAGGTGTTATGGTCATGGTCGCGATGGAAGCGACAATACTTGTCTTTGTTTCGCCTGCGAAGATCAGAACGCATCTTGGGTGGCCAACGAACATATTGTTCATCCCAGATCTTGGCCAAGATCTATTTGGGGGCTACCACGAGAGGAGTGTATTCGGTGAAGGGGTGTGGACGGCGTGGCGAATCTCCATTACGCCAGCCCTTCTTCTGTTCTCTGTCGGAACTATTATCAAAAGGCCTCTTCTTCTCTACCTGATCGCTCTGTTTGGCGTAGCTAGCCGCGAGGCTCTCCTCGCACGCAGCATGGCACTATGCGGTTGAGAGGAGCTCTGCTAGGGTCGTTGGTTGCTGCACCCCCAGCATCCGTTGAAGGAACCCGTTGTGAGTGCCTTGTATGAGGGCACTAGTAGTGAGCAGAACGTCCAAGAGTGGGATGCGCAGAGCTTCACTCTGGAACCTCTTGACATAGTCCCAGAGAGCTTTTCCCTTCTTTTGCCGTACAGACAGCAGTGAAGCCGATGTGCGGGGTTAAGACCTCCTGCCCAGGAAGTTGTCACGGAAGGACTTCTTCAACTGGTGGAAGGAGGTGATGGAGCCCGCTGGGAGGGCTTCGAACCAAGCCCTCATAGTCTCCTTCAAAGTGGCCGGGAAGGCCCGGCACTTCACCGCGTCTGACGCTCCGTGGAACACCATGTGTGACTCAAATGCGTGGATGTGATCCGCGAGGTCAGTGGTGCCATCGTAAGGGGCGATGGAAGGCAGGGGCAGCTTCGGCGAGACCCGGCCCTCCAGGATCTCCACCGTGAATGGAGAGTGGATGTCTAGGTCGTCGTCTGCCAGGACTCTATCCTCAACCCTGTGGACCATTGCGTCCATCTGGTGGGCGTGGCTCTCCATTCGCCGCTCCAGGTCGATGACGCGACGGAGTCGTCTCGCCAGTTTCGGGTCGGAGTGCACAGAACCTTCTCATCGGGAGCCGGAGAGTTGGCGCCAATGACGGACCTCGGAGGGAGTGGAGCCATGGGTGACCTGTCCTGCCGTACATACAGCGGGGCAATCAGGGACGCCGCAATCGGCGGGCCGACTCCTCGCGATGTTCTTGGCCCGCCGACAGTGCCGACGGTCGTCGTCAGGATGACTCCGCTTACTACTATGATGCGGG